>CM076070.1:16500000-17100000 GCA_038088235.1 Zacco platypus
AAGAGGCATAGCCAAACCATTGTCATTTAGGAATAAGATCGCGTGGGTGTTTGAATCAATAATCGTGCAGCTCCATTTGCAGCTCTAACAGCTTCCACTAGGAAGGCTTTCCACAAGATTTTGGAGTGCTTCTGTGGGAATTTTTGCCCATTCTTCCTGTAGAGCATTTGTGAGGTCAGGCACTGATGTTGGACGAGAAAGCCTGGCTTGCAATCTCCAACCAGTTCAACCAAAAGGTGTTCAGTGGGCTTGAAGTCGGGGCTCTTTACCGGCTTGTCAAGTTCTTCCTCACCAAACTCATCCAACCATGTCTTTATGGACCTTGCTTTATGCACTTGGGCACAGTCATTCCACAAAGTTGGAAGCAGTATTGTCCAAATAGTCTTGGTGTGCTGAAGCGTTTCCCTTCACTAGAAGTAAGAGGCCTATAGTCCAACGCCTGAAAAACAGCTCTTCCACTTAACTTTATAGTTGGCACAACTCAGTCAGGCACATAAAATTCTGTCAAACCCAGACCCCCTCACCAGACTGCCAAACAGAGAAGCGTGATTCGTCCCTCCACAGAACACATTTCCACTGCTTCACAGTCCAGTGGCGGTAAGCTTTACACCACTCCATCCGACGCGTGGCATTGTACTTGATGATGTGAGGCTTGCATGCAGATGCTTGGCCATGGAAACCCATTCCGTGAAGCTCCCGCCGCACAACTTTTGTGCTGATATTAATTCTAGTGGAAGTTTGAAACACTTCAGCTATGGACTCAGCAGAGCATTGGCGACTTTTACGCACCCTGCTCCTCAGCAGTGATCCTGTTCGGTTTACGTGGTCTTTGGCTTCACGGCTGAGTTGCTGCTGCTAAATGCTTCCACTATCCAATAATACCACTTGACCGTGGAAAATCTAGCTGGGATGAAATTTCATGAACTGACTTATTAGAAAAAAATGGCATCCTATCCCAGTACCACGCTTGAATTCTCTTGAGAACGAGCCCTTTTTTTCTTTTTTTCTTTTTTTTTTTACCATTTTTTTAAAAACATGTTTGTAAATGCAGACTGCATGGCTACTTGCCGTTTTTATAAATTTGTGACAATGGTTCAAAAAACACCTGAATTCAATAATTAAGAGGTGTGTCCCAATACTTCATCCTCATATATATAAATATAGAACATATATTGACTGTATAGTGTTACTGCAATATTTTTAATGTTACTTTTAGTCTTCATAGTGGTTTAGATAGGCATCTACGTAATTTCTTACAATGTTATGACAATGTTCCCCTGTCATACTGTAAAAATACAACCTGTCGCAGAAACTGAATGAGGCGAGAGCCTGAGTGCTGTGTCACTTTGAGATTTATCCCCTGGATTTAATATCGCCAATGTAATGTTTTTGACTTCAGGCCAAAAACATCTCAGCACACCTTGTGGAGATGTATCAGAGGACAACTCAGATTTTGGGACATTGCATTCCTTGTCTGTTACCAACAATTAGAGTTTATTTCAGATGTCCTGTGTCATGTGGTGTGGAGAAATGATTTTTGTCTGGTAGCTGTCCTTAGATCACTAGCAGGGTATTGAATCTCCAGTCATATTCGTTTTTTGTTTTATAGATTGATTCTTCTTCTTTTTTTTTTTTTTGCATCAAACTATTTGCCATCATTTACTTACCCTCATGTTTATCCAATGTATACTGTATGAATGTATGCTGGTAGTACTAAAGAAGAATTTTTAAGGAATCTGTTCTTAATTTACCGTTCATAATTACGTCAGGCTCAAAAAGGGACAAAAATGTGCAAAAGGGTATATTTTCGAGTTAAGTTAGACAAACAAAGGCACTATGGAAAAAGAACTGTGTGTAAATTATTTAAAAAATCTCATTTTGTGTTCCACAGAAGAAAAAAAACCGCAGCATACAGGTTTGGAACATCATGAGGGCGAGTAAATATCACTCCCCTTAATTATATGAGGAGGCACGTTTTGATTTGTGATTGTGACATATATTAAAAACCATCATGGCACTTCTCACTCACTGTACGAAAGGTCACAATTGTTGTGAAGAATTTTAGGTGAAATGTCAGCCAAAATTGCATCTAGGATTTAAGTCCAAAATGTCAACTCTGTTAGGGACACTCTTGGGGACAACTTATTCATTCAGCTGCCATAGCAACTTGTCCTCAGAACAACACGTTCGTCTCAACGATGTGCATCTCTCGTTTTCTCTTGTAGACTTCTCAGTCTAACTCTTAAAAAATTAGTGATTTTGAAGGAGCTGGACAGGGATCTCACATCAGTGGTCATTGCAGTTAAACTTCAGGTAATTTTTTTTTTTTCTGGTTTGCAAAAAACTGCTTAATCTGTGTTTAGGTGACTAATGATTGATCTCTTTAGGGCTCAAAACGCATTTTGCGGTCAAATGAAATCATGCTATCCTCTGCTGGCCTTACAGAGACTGATCTTCAGCTGACCTTCTCTCTTCAGGTTAGCTCTGTTTGAGTGCATTTTGGATGAGATTAGTACTAAATTGACATTTGCAAATGTAATATTAAGGTATTATGGTTTTGTTTTGATGAAACTTTTCGGAAGTCCTTAAGTGGCTCTTCCCTTCTGTTTAAATAAATTGGATCCAATTAGATTAATGTTCATTCTTCAGTACTTTTTCCCTTCCATATTGGCTTCAGTACCCACACTTTTTGAAGAGAGATGCCAACAAGCTTCAGATTATGCTCCAGAGACGCAAGAGGTACAAGAATCGCACTATACTGGGCTATAAGACCCTCGCACTTGGAATGATAAATATGGCTGAGGTAAGGAACCGCAAAACCCTACAAATCCAGTTTGGACACAATTTTGTGATTCTAGACTGCTTATGTGAATCTTGTTAAAGGAAAATGAAGTCTCACATTTCAGCACAGATTTGAAAATGCTTCTCAGAAAGAAAAAAAAAAGCCAAATAAGACTTGGAAGCTGTCGTAGGAGGGGAAAAAATGACTTTCTGTGCTTCAGTCAGTTTTATGTCACTTTAATGGAGTTAACGGTACTGAAACATCTCACAAATGCACCAAAATCCTTACAGGTCATTTTGTATCTGTAATTTAATGACCAAATAAATGCCAAGACATTTGCATTTGTGCTATGATTCAGTACATGACTAACTGTTGAAAGCACATCCACATCATTTCATTATTAATTTCAAACCGAGAAGAAGCAAATAGCCAAAAAATCTCTAAGTTAACCAAGAATAAAATATTAAAACTGTTATCAGCACAAAAATGGTTTTAGACCCTTTAAGCAGTTACAATTTATTAAATATTTTTTGCCGCAAACAAATCTAAATCTAGGCACCTTAACTAACGTAACATTTTACAGTCTAATCATTTAGCAGTTATGTTTAGTAGCCTGTTCTGATCCCCTTGTCTTTCAGTCTACTTAAGGGCTTTTGTTCTCCCTGTGCGTAGGTGATGCAGCACCCTACAGAAGGTGCTCAGGTGTTGGGCTTGCACACAACGGTGAAGGACACACCGGTGCCCGTTGCTGAGATCAGGGTCTATTCTCTCTCTAGTCAGCCCATCGACCCTGAGGGACCAAAGTCCAAGCTATCCGGTGAGCCGCACATGTTGATCTATACATTTCAAATTGAACAAGCTAATGACAAATTACTGCTTTTTTTCACATTTTTGAGAACACTCTGTAAGCTCTTCAGCCAGGCCTGCTCTGGTTTAATTACTTGCATGGTTCCTGTTTTCTTCCTTTCAGATCGTTCACCAGACTTTGATAATTACTCTGAGGAGGAAGAGGAAAGCTATTCATCAGAGCAGGACGGCAGTGATGATCCTCTACAGGGGCAGGTAAGGCCTGTGACATTGAACTGATTGATTTTGATAGTCAGCCATCTTGCCTATTTCCTGTTTAGTGAATTAAAACAATGCACAGAGACTAAAGGGAATCTGTTGAAGTCAGATCACTGAAAAAATGCACTACATGGTCTTTGTAGAGCAAAAATATTGTTAGATAAGAAGTGTAAGAACTTGTCAAGTGGTGTAAAGACCCTTTAGCCAAAGAGAGGAAATATAGACAACAGAAATGGTTTAAGTTGAACCAAAAGAAAAAATTCTGTCATTATTATGTAGTTTTGAACACATGTATGACTGTGAAACCGAAAAAAAAGAAAAAAAGAATGTTCATACATTTCTTTTCCATTGAATCCATTCCAGTTGGTGGTTATCAAGAAAATCCATTCATTCTCCAAACCGCTTATCCAAATGTGTTAATTTAATTAATATGTATTTAACGCACCCTCACAACCCCAGACCTTTTGTAGATTTCAATTTCAAAGTTGATTGGTGTTGCAGGACAACAACTCACAAATTAACAAAAAGAAGTTAATATTGTTAAATTTTAGACACAATGTTGTCTGTTTTTGCTCAGTTTTGTCAATGAAAATATTATCTAGAAAGACAGAGCAGAACTTTTGTGCATCTCCGAACAACACAGCGGTGTTTCGTTTCAGAAAGAGACCCATTTACTTCATTCCTGAATGAATCAGGCATTTGAATGAATCTAATAAATGAATGATTTAATGAATTACTCATTTAGACATTTACTGATACTTACTGGCAGTTTTAGTTTCTTTAGAGTATAATTTCATTTTAAAAAAGAATTTCATATTTTGGCAATAGTTTGCCCAAAAATGAAAAATCTGTTTATTTACATTTACTTGTGTCATTTCAAACCTGTATGACGTTCTTTCTTATTTTGGAAGAATGTTTATTTTGAAGAATGTTGGTACCCAAACAGTTTTGGTCTATAAATGTATCTAAATACCAATTCAGATTCTGAAAAAAAGGCCACTGTACCCTAAAAGTTTGTGTACAATTAAATATTTCTCTCTTGAGCTACTTTTTGTAATGTCTATTTGATGATTTTCTCATTGAACACAATATTTCTTATTAATTAGGTTTATTAATTGCTACATCACATATAACATATATATATATATATATGCATATATGCTTGAACTGTTAATGTATTCAAATAAGGTTTTTGGGGTGGTTTTAAAGCTTGATTTGTCTCTTTTGAGCAGTACCTTTACGACGACGAGGATGAACTGAGGAAAAAGAAACCTCGTCGTAAACTCCCTTCCACAGCCTCCATCACCAGAGCTAACGTAAGTGACGTAAGTGATCTTTCCAGAATTAGAAAACAGACCTCCGAGAACCAGAGCAGCTTTCTCTTTGTCTCCATGTTGACTCAGGCTTTGTCAAGAGACTGAACTACTGCATATTTCCCCTGCGGCCGCTGATGTTCTTTACACGTAGCAGCGTTGGCAATTGGTGCTGCTGCAATTTTTGCAATCATATGGAAACAAGGGATGGGGCTTCTGAGCACATTAACGTTTTATCTGCTTCCTGCTCTAAGATGCCTTCAGTTGTGTTTTCCTGGGCGCTTCGTCTTCTAGCTGACAAGCCTTCGCCAGCGCTCTGTGCTTGTTGTGACAGCTTTTTTCCCCTCTCTGCTTGCTGCTATTTTTGTTCCCTGCTGTTGCTCAGCCAGATACATGGTTAATTTGTGTCTCTTTGCTATTGTTGCTTATGACTCCCCCGTTTTCTGTCTAACAAGGTGTTTGTGTTTTAAATCCAGCAACCCAACATCAAACAGAAGCTTATGGCATTGGTGAAGTGGTTCAAAGTGTCTGATGAGGTAATTGCATACTGTCTGTAAGTTCACACGCTCTTTTGGTGAAGGACTTTTCTCTTCTGTTTCCCACCAGTTTGTCTTTTGTATTTGATCGCTTGGAACGGTTCAAATCTTCATTAAAAAATTTAATTTTAATTAAAAGTTAAATGACTCTCCCATTTGGGGTGCATCTATATATAAATTCTGGCAGACACAAATAAGTTAGTAATTTTTTTCATGTAATAACCAATATAGCTTTTAATAACAAATACATTCCTGACATTAAAATGATTAAATATATCAAAATAAAACTATTTATTTATTTTAAATAAATCATAAAAAAAAAAAAAAAAAAAAATTGTGGTATGTGTTTTTTAAATATTGACACTTAAGTGAGTATC
Source organism: Zacco platypus (assembly GCA_038088235.1). Classification (NCBI taxonomy): domain Eukaryota; kingdom Metazoa; phylum Chordata; class Actinopteri; order Cypriniformes; family Xenocyprididae; genus Zacco; species Zacco platypus. The sequence continues at coordinate 16,506,074 of CM076070.1, forward strand.
AGATGATGAGAAAAGTATTCTAAAGGTAAAAATAGGGTAATTGAGCATACATAATAAATGTCCTATATCGGCCGATAAATAATAAAAAAAAATCTAAAATCGGCCAATAATTGATATGGTTCCTATATATCATTGATTACTCATTGTCTCTGGGTAATATTATGCATGCAGGTGGGGTTTGGTTTGGATCATGTGTCCCAAGAGCAGATCCGGGATGTGGAAGAGGACCTGGATGAGCTCTATGACAGTCTAGAAATGTACAACCCCAGTGACAGCGGCCCAGACATGGAGGAGACGGACAGTATTAACAGCACCCCCAAACCCAAACTCCCGTACCACATTCACTGGCTAATATTTACTCTTATGGCACCCACTCTCAGATATTGATTTAGTAATTTTGCTTTGCATTATACAGATTTGATTATACAATGAAGGAGGCAGCCAATAAATGTAGTGTTGTTGTTGCAAAAGATTCTGGTATATATCGTTTATAAGAATAAGCATGTACACACAGCATATTTCACTCTCAAATGTAGAAATAAACTGACTAAAAACTGAGCTTTTTTTAGCCACATACTGAGTGGGCAAACTGCCTACATCTCAGTTTTCTTGTTCTGACCCTGGCTCTTTGTGTGTGTGTGTATTTTAGGCCATATTTTGAAGGCATGTCACAGTCCAGCTCTCAGACGGAGTTTGGTAGCTTGAATAGTAGGTGCAGCCACAGCAAAGACAAGCTGAATCCTGTGAGTGTCATTCAGAGAGAGAGAGACCTTATTTTAGCACTGTGATTAAGCTTTACGTTGCTTTGACTTTTTTATATATATAAAATAAAATATATAAAATATTTGATTATATATTATATGTAAATATTTGATTATATATAAATGTTCGGTTGACATAATATAATTTGTAATATGTAAATGATATAAGCAATATTATTATAATGATATAATACAGGACCAGAACCAGAAAAAATATTTTGTGAATTCAGTTTTTTTTTTTTTTTCATTTAGAGTCATTTTGTTGTTTGTTGCATAAGAAATGAATACAGATTTGTTTGTTTTTCTGTTTGTTTGTTTTTTTTTTTTCATTCACCAATCAATTTTAGGTTTCAGGTTATTTTTTTCAACCAAACTTTGCATAAAGTTTATTCTAAAATGTGTTATGAAAGATATAACATAATTATTTGATATACCATTTTACTGGGCAGTCCCATTCTATACATTGTATCTAATTTGCATATTAATGTATTTTTAAGGGTAACATGTAATGAAAAAGAGAAGTGTAATAATAGAAGTAATAACATTTTAATTTCGTCTTATATTTCATAGAAATATTGATATATCATTTCTTTCGCTATTCACTTATTGTGTCTCCACAAATGTCTGATAAACCTCGACGGAGGACATGTATGAAATAGATGGCCTTTTAACAGAAAGTCATATTCTGATTTGAAAAACCCATAATGTTTTCCTGAGTTTTATGACAAACAATTTGAAAATTAGTCTTTAAATAATTACTAAAGATTATCACATTTCCATAAGCGTGCTAAATTTGATCATTCAGTCATAAAGACCAAGGAGAGGGAGTTTTCATGGTGAAACCTCCTAACATTTGGTATGTCTGAATGTGCCCTGAATGTGTTCTTTACAGGACATCCCAACATATGCTCAGAGAAATAAAAAAAAAAACCTTAAGCCAGCAATTTTGGAAATTGCTTTTAACCAACTGACTATGGTCACATTAACTATATGAAAGTGTCCAAATACTCTTTGTCCTCATTTTGTAGAGTATACCTATTGTTTTATATTTTAATATTTATTCCTTTTGTGAAATATTTAGCTTTTTTTTTTTCAATTCATATGCCATTAATGCCACCATGATGACATTCAAACAGATTGAATTATCTTTATACATGTTGAAGCCACTGTATGTCTCATTTCTTTTCAATTCATCTTTCTTACGTCCATTCTTTCTCCTGAAGAGAGGTGACCAGACTGTATCTGGTAAAATCCAGCGTTCCCCGAGTGCACAGATGGATGATGCTTTCTCAGAAATGGAAACACTGGTGAGACTCATAGCACCTTTTTGTCCACTTTTCACTCTCTACCCCTCGCATTCGGTCTGTAGTAAAACCTTTTGTCCTCTGTGAGCCTATAAACTAGTATTCATTGAGAAGTTTATGCTATAGGAACTCAATGAAGTGGAGGTGATAGCTGACGGGACCCCTAGCATCACTTTATCAGTGGAAAGGCCCCGGACCCCACAGAGGAGCAGCAGCACTAACATGCCATCTCCTAGGTTGGTATTTTACATTAAACCTGTATTTAAGGGGATAGTCCACCCAAAAATGAAAATGTTGATAACCAAACAGAATCAGTTCCCATTGACTTTCATTGCATTTTTTTTGTCCATACAATTAAAGTCAAAAGGAACAAAAACTGTTCAGTTACCAACATTCGGCAAAACATCTTCTTTTGTGTTTCACAGAAGAAAGAAATTCAAACAGGTTTGAACTAAGACCAAGTAAAGTAAATGATAACAGTTTTAATTTTTGGGTGGACTGTTCGCTGTTTGCGATGAAGCATGAAGTGATAGAAATGTGTCAGACAATACAGTTTCTCTACCAGTACCAGACCTTACTAATTTGGGTAACAATTTACAATAAGGTTCATTAGTTAAACATTAGTTTATGTATTAACTAACACGAACTAACCATGAGCAATACATTGTTACCATATTTATTAATCTTTGTTAACATTAGTTTATAAAAATACAGTTGTTCATTGTTTGTTCATGTTAGTTCACAGAGCATTAACTAATGTTAACAAGGTTTTAATAATGTATTAGTAAATGTTGAAATTAACATTAATAAAGATTAATAAATGCTATATTAGTGCAGTTCATTATTAGTTCATGTTAACTAATGAACCTTATTGTAAAGTGTTACCCTAATTTTTGGTTTTATTCCATCAAGTACCAAATAAAAAAAGAAAATAATCATTTGAGATGGAGTACCTTTTATTTATAAAATCTAATTAATTTGATTATTTTAATAATGGCAATAGTACCTTTTATATATAAACAATTACTTACATTTCTTGCAAAATTGACTACATGGTAATATGTACTGTTATGGCATGATATAAAATGAGTCATACCGTGAAATTGTGCGTAATACCGCCCACTCCTAATGTATTATATACACAAACTATGTATATAGTTCCTTGTTCATTTAGACTGTGCACATATTGAGGAAAAAATGGACCGTATAGCAAATAAATAAAAGCAGCTGTGAAATTCTCTCCAGGCTGGATGGCAATCACACCCCCAAACAGAGGCGAGGGACCCCTATGAAAGAGAGACAGCTGTCCAAACCCCTCAGTGAACGCACCAACAGCTCAGACAGTGAGCGATCTCCCGAGCTCAGCCTCACCCCTCAGGTAACACACACACACACACACACAGATAGCACTTAGCCAAGAACAGCTGCCTCACTCTTCTTAAGTTGCTCTGACTGAAGCTCAACAGAATCAATAAACCTCCAAGGGCTCTTTGCTCAGGAAATTGTTTGTTTGTGTGCATGTGAGAGGGCAAGGCAGAGAATATGGTGATTCATTTGGCCTGTGCATGAGGATTAGTGAGCGGGGGGAGTGGGTGTGTTGCTAGAGGAGAGAGAGAGAGAGCGAAAGAGAGAGAGAGAGTGGGCGATATTTCTCCTTATGTAACTCTGTACTAGGTCTGGCATGATTCAACACCTTGTTCACATGGCGTTTCACTTTTGTGCAGAGGTGTCAAAACGTACTCAAAGCCCATTGTGATGAAGTCTATTTTAATTCTCCCTGCATGATGCATTCCACTTAAACATATTTTTGCTGCTCACCATCTCTGCTGCTTTTTATCAAATATTTGTGAGAAACCATGCGGTTCATGAGACTGAAATTGCCGTGTCTTAAAGGTGAAGCGTTTATTTTTTTCAGTGTAATTTTTTGAAGTACTTTCTCTTATCTCAGTTTAATGTGCAGGGATGCTATTCCTAAATTGATTTCCTGAAAAGTGAAGGTTCAGCATGTCAGCTGATTCAGGCATGGGATTGGGGTGGGGTTGTCTGTTTGAAAAACAATAAAAGACACCGGCTGTTGGATGTGTTTTTGTATGAGAGCTTGTTTAGACATAATTATTTGTGAAATTTAGTTTGCTGCCACTAGTGGCAAAGAAATGATCAATGTTAATCTCATTAAATACTCCTTAAAAATGTAGATAGCTATACTATAAGCTGTGAATAAAATCTGACTACTTAAAAGATATATAAGAAAAAAAAAACTAGCAATTAAATTATAAGAATGTTATTTCTGCAGTAATATTTATCTGATGTAAAAAAATCTCTCAGAATCTCAATTAAGATGGCATTTAAACTTGAACCGATACGCTACTGTTCAGAAGAAATGTTTTTGAATGCATTTATTTGATAAAAAAGTAAAGCGGTAATTATTGTGAAATATTATTACTAATAATAATATTATTATTAAATATTATTATTATTAATAAATAATTATTTATTATTATAAATATCTGAATTTTCAGCATTATTATTCCAGTCTTCAGTGTCACATGATCCTTCAGAAATCATTCTAATATGATTTACTGCATGAGAAACATTTCTTCTTCCTCTTATTCTTATTATTAATGTTAAAAACAGTTGTGCTGCGTAATATTTTTGTTGAAACCATTTGGAAAAAAATTCTCAGGATTCTTTGATGTATGCTGTAAAGAAAAAAACAGCATTTATTTGAAAGAGAAATCTTTTGTAACAAATATTTACTGTCATTTTTGATCAATTTAATGCATCCTTGCTAAATAAAACTTTTAATTTCTTTTAAAAAAAATACACCCCAAAATTTTGAAAAATATATAAATTATAAAATTATATTTTATAACTGATAAATATCAGTAAAATATGCCTTGCAAGGATGAACCAAAGTCAAAGTTTGTTTGCTTTCATTAACTGTTCAAATTTTACACTTCCAGACTTCCTAATGCTTATTTCCTCTCTTGGATGTAGAGCTGACATTACAATTTATTCTTTAAAAGCTACATTATTAGAAAGCAGCTTAGCTGCTGTCTCACTTCTGTGTAGGTAGTTAAGTTAGGAGCTTCCCTTTGCTGTTAGATTCTCTATAACACTGGAAATTATACACTGCACCTTAAAGTTAATGCTTAAATGTTTTCTGTCACACTCCTCTTTGCAGATGCCGAGAAAGATAGTATACGACCAGCTCAACCAGATTCTGCTGTCTGACAGCACCCTTCCTGACAGCCTTATCTTGGTGAACGGCAGCGATTGGCAAGGACACGTAAATACCAATCTACTTCACTTCCTGTGCGCCTGCCTGTCTGACCACCCTGTACAGAACAGCCATTTACTTCAAAATAGATAAAATCATCAGTATGCACAGAGATGCTGATAAAACATATTTTCAGAGGTTCAGCTTCAGATAAGAGAAATATGACTCTGTGTGTCTGCAGTATGTGGCCGAGCTGCTGCAGGCCCAGAAGCTGCCGGTGGTCTGCACCTGCTCAGGATCAGAAATCCAGGCCGTCCTTTCCGCCCTGCTCACACGCATACAGAAATTGTGAGTGTTACTGTGGTGGAATCAGTGAGAATAAACACAAATGGCTGGCTGTCAGATCTCATGGTTGTCAATATGAATCACAATGTTGAGTGAAGATTTTAGCATCTAAACAGCATGTGCTTCTACCAGTTCCCGTGTTTGCACTACTTTATTTTCACAGTTGCAACTGTAACTCCATCATGCCCAAACCAGTGAAGGTTGTGGCGGTTGGAGGTCAGAGCTACTTAGGAGCCGTCTTGAGATTCTTTGTCTCTCAGCTTGCCAACAAGATGTCTGACTGGCTCAGCCACATGAAGTTCCTTGTGGTGCCTTTAGGTGCGTATAGATAACCTCTAATCACAGCGATCTTGGCATACAAAAATGACAAAAGCTTTCCAAAATTAAATAGTGCAGGCCGTATCATATGAGTGTCTCGACAGGCTCTCACCCCGTGGCCAAACACCTGGGTTCTCTGGATAATCGCTACAGTTCTTCCTTCCTGGACAGCTCATGGAGAGAGTTTTTCAGCCGCCCAGAGCCTCCTCAGTCTGGTAAGTAATGCATTTGTTTAACCCCACCGTGGCTATTTATTTTTCATGTTTAATCTTGAAGTAGAATGTACCATTTCTCTTTTCTGTGCCCATTGAGATGTATTATATTGGCGATTGTCTACACGATTTGTTCTTGTATCTCTCCAGCTTCTTCATCTGCCGACTTCGTGGATGTGGCTGGACGAATTCTACAATACATTAATGGATCTACGGTTACTCATCAGCTCCCCATTGCTGAGGCCATGCTGACCTGCAAACATAAGACGTGAGTGAGATGAATTCTATTACCTCATCATTTCAAATATTTACTTCATTTTATGTTTTTCCTACTCTTCTAGGCAAGATGAAGATTCCTACCAAAGTTTTGTTCCTTTTGTGGGTGTGAGTACATTTCTAGATAATGTTACACTGGCATTCTTTAATAATTTTTTGAAAGAAGTCTTTTATGCTCAGTAGTGTTTCATTTATTTGATCAAAAATACAGTAAAACTGTAATGTTGTGAAATATTATTATTTAAAAACGGTTTCATATTTTAAAATGTAACTTATTTTTATAATGATCAATGTTGAAAAGAGTTCTGGTTAATATGTATCCTGAAAACCAGGATGCTTTTTTCCAGAGTGCTTTTGTGAATAGTGTAAGTAATCCATTGTAGGAGAGTTGTAGATTGAACCCAAATGCAGTTTTATTTAAAGTCCATTAAACATAACATAAATCCAACATTGAAAATAGAACGGAGTCTTTGTATGACATGGCAGAAACAAATAACACTCACCATAGTGGTTACAGGGACACAATCATCGACAAGGAACAAGGCAAACATGAGGGTTTAAATACACTGACTAATTACAAACAATGAACACCTGTGAACCTATCAAAACATGACATGAAACAGGGGAGTCACATGACAGGAGCACATGGCAGGACCACATGACAAACAGGCGAATCACATGACAGAAGGAAGCACATGGCAAAACAAACATGAAACATGACAATGACAACAAAATAAAAGATATGAAACATGAACATGAACATGAACACAAAACCAAAACTAGACATTACAAATAGAAAGTTCAAAAGAGCAGCATTTATTTGAAATGGAAATCTTTTGTAACATACTGTCATATGTCCATTTACAATTTCATGTGTCCTTGGTGAATAAATGTATTCATTTCTTTAAAAAAAATAAATATATATAATATAAAAAATTATACTGACTTAATAACTCTAATGTATGGCAAAATATTCAACAAATGTATTTTAATTTTCAATGATGGATTTTTTCTTGCAACAGGTGGTTAAGGTGGGATTGGTAGAGCCCAGCCCAGGATCTTCAGGTTTGTCTTTTTTTTTTGGCATCTGTGCCGAAAAATTCACCAGTAATATTGTATTACCATTAGGGTTGGGGGCAAAAAACTAGACAGTCCAACTGTTGTTTGATTCCTCAAAAAGTGATTCTTGTGAGTTTGTTCTTAGCAAATCAAAAGACGCACAATAGCACCAGTGTTGTCTGAATTCCAAATGAAGGATTCTTGGTTCTTTTTAAAGTTAAAGATGCACATTTTTAGTTTTATCAGGAGTATTTATAGAATTAATTAATTTAAACACATTTTTGTTGCTTAATATATAGTTAGATTGGCCAGTTATTAATAACAGCAAGTATTTATATTTTTTTATAAATTATCTTGTCACTTTGCAATGAAATTGCATATTACCATTATTTTAGTTAGTGGTAATATGTTTATCTGACTCATTGCAGGTGGAGATTGTGAGGAAGGCTTGGCTTTGAGCTTGGCAGTTCCCTCGACGTCTCCACCTGCTCATGGATCTCCCACTGGGATGATGAAAGATTCTGCAACTCCTCCTCCATCGCCTTCACTAAGCGGCGGACTGGCTGCTCTAGGGTTTGTGTAGAATATTGTACAGAAATCTGCACCGCACTGCTGTTTCTCACATTGCTATGGCTTACACCTGTTATCAGTTTAAAAATGCTGGCCTGGTAAATCTGGTCAAACTGATTCTGTTATCTAGGAGCCCCAGCATGGATGCAATTGGTCTGCAGGTGGATTACTGGGTATCCTCTGGGGTTGAGAAGCGCAAAGACGGAGAGCGGAGAGACAATAAGATCACTTTGAAGTGTGCGTTCAGATCCTTGCAGGTTAGCCGACTGCCCGGATCCGGCTCCATTGAGCTCCAGACTGGCTCTAACACCATGTCCATGACTGTGGTGACCAAGGAGAAGAACAAGAAAGGTGAGATTGTCCACTAAATTGATAGAAAATGCACATTTGTCCTTTTGCTAAAGACGACTGTGTTTTCTTGACTCTATATAGTGTTTTTCATCCCTGCAATTTCATTTGACATTTCTGCTCTCTCTCTCTTGCCCTTGGCCCTTTTCTTTCTTTTTCTTTTTCTTTCTTTTTTTCTCTTTCCTTCTTTCTTTTTCTTTATCTTTCTTTCTTCTGAAATTTTTTGTATCTCTCACTGTACTGCTACTATTGTTGATAATCTCCATGTGTATACATATCCACAAATAACAATACTCACTCATTTTGCCCTGTCTTCAGTCCCGACCATCTTTTTAGGGAAGAAGCCGAAAGAGAGAGACACGGAGTCAAAGAGTCAGATCATTGAAGGCATCACCAGACTCATCTGCTCTGCGAAGAATCAACAAACCAGTCTAAGAGGTAGCAAGAAACAGATGTTTTTCAGAACGCATCATTTGTTTTTATCACCAGTTTCCTTTTGTAATAATGTGTCTAAGGCTGCATTTACATTACATGGTTCAAGACCCCCAATTTTTTTTTTTCTAGCATGTGGTGTAGATCAGATATGACCCACAAATGTGTATGTAGAAAAAAAAGCACACAGACACCTATATTCTCATTTTGGTTTAAAACCTCATTCATATGTGAGAATAAATCTGTTATGAATCGGATATGAGCATTTGCGTTCGCCATGTAAGCAGACAGATTGGATATTCCCATCAATGAGAGTTGTTAGTCATTGAAAAAGTGATGGTGGGGAATGAACTCAACTTAGGTGGACGCCAACTACGATCACATGACTCTATTCAATGCCCAGGCTGTAACAAGGGCTCACCTTTTTTTCTCCACCTTAAGAGACCAATGTTTTGCTGACCTTTAAAGCTTGTATTAACATTTCGTCTGCGTCCATTGGCAAATCGCACCTAAGCTTTTCCGGGTCAGTACATATACCTTAGGTTATTTCTCCAAGTGTATAGTGTAAATGCAGATAACGGATATGGGTCACTGCTAAAAGTGATGTATGCTGGTCATCAAAAATTGCATATAATCTAAATTGGGCATCAAGTCCTGCAGTGTAAATCCGGCCTAAAATATTTAGATACGATTGATACCAATAACACGAATAAATGATTTCTAGTATCCAAGGATGTAACCAAATATTCCAAATTTGAGGGGTCAGTGGTAAGTTTAAGAGGATGATGTTGGAAAAACCCATAGTGATATGGGTTACCCCTAACCTGAACATTAGTGGTTATGTTGTTTATGGCCCTGAAAGTTAGGCAATTAGCAAAATGTGGTAAAATAGTGTGATTTTCCTAATTGAATATTTAGCATATAATCATATTTTATGAATGAGAGGTTTAAATTTAAAATTTACATGAATTTCAGAACATCTTTGTTTTGTCTACATGATCAATGTCACACATTTGCTTATTTTAATACTGGGGTAGAAATTCCCCTACGCACCTGACTTAAGCTAAACTGTTGTCTCCTCTTCGACACCCACAAATCTATACTCTAACATGTTAAAGGAGACATGACTCATTACATCATTTTCCTCCAACTTGATTGGTTCTACATTCGTTGTTACTAGGTTGGAGCAAATCAGGATATCTCGATCATGAGATTGGATGTACATAACAAAAATGGACATCTGTCTAGTTTTATTTCTCCTTCTGTTTTTTTCAGACTCTGTAAATATGGCCCAAGTTTTGGAGACATTCAGTATTCAAAATCATATATAAATGTTATCCCTGCAAGGAAATTAAATGTCAGTTATGATTACTTAAATAATTAAAAGTCAAAATTAAAATTTCTTCCACAATAGTGACCTATAATAATGCATAATCTTAAATATTTCATATTAATTTAGTTATAATCTGTCAATTAATGTCACAATTCAGGTTTTTAAAATGGACCCACTGTATTCATGAACACACTTCACTCATGAGATGGACATGTTTCAGTGTCTGTAGATGGGATGGAGTGGAATGATGTGAAGTTCTTCCAGCTGGCGTCACAGTGGCCCACTCATGTGAAGTACTTTCCTGTTGGGCTGTTTGGGTTCAACAAACCATCTTCCTAGTGACCTGTGACTTGGGGGAAAAAACACGGTAAAGTTTCCTGACCCTGCTTGTTATAGCCTTCTGATGGAATCGAGGGCTAGCTGTTCTTCTTGAGCGGTCGTACTTCCTGTACACGATAGATACTTGAGCCAAAGTGGGAGATCTTGAAATTCCCATCAGTGATCGGTGGGATTATTTGATCTGGTTTTGGCCTATAGAAGGCCAGAGCAGACAAAGACTTGAGGATGGATCATGAGTGGGTTTAGAATATTATTTATGAACGTTTTCAGTGTTTTGTCTGCTGTGCGATTCATGATGCAATAATATCCCAATATTGTATTGTGTTTATATTGAAATGGTACTAGACGTTAGTGATTTATTATTTGTACCTTTTTATTGTACTTTAATGTATGATTAGTGTTACTTCAGCTAATTGAATATGACGTCCAAAGCTTCTCAAACACTATGGAAAGAAAAAAAGAAGCCTTTAAGATGCTTTATTAAAGAATATTTTTATGTATGAAATACTCTACTGTCCACTTGTATAAAAATATATATTTGCTTATGTGATTTAATCTATATATAATTAAAGCATGTATGTATATGTGCTTACATCAGGGTTTGTCTAAGCTGCTGTGGGCACCTAATCCATTCCACTGTGGTTCCTGAGTTTAATCTCTTTGTCGCTATTAATTTATTAATCTGCCATTACTAAAGGTAAAAACTGGTCTCTACCTCCCCGATACCTTCCATAACAAATACAATTATCTGAGATAAGTAATAATAAGGGTAAACATAATATGGTTTTTGTATATTCTAAGTGACCTGAAAGCACGTTTGAAAATTGTGAACCATTATTGCCTTTCTAAATCTGTTGTACACAACTCTAGCTAGTTTGCATGATGCAGTATATTGATAAGTATGATTGCACTACACATGTGATTATTTTGATAACACACTCTTCATGTGAAAAGTCAGTATTGTATATTTTGGTCTATAAAGCTTTGTGTAGTATTTTGACATTTACAATTAACTGCAGAACTAATAAATCTATTGTTTAACTGCTAATCTCTGTTTTAGTTTACTTTTATGAGTTAGAATGTTTGAATGCTGAAAATGTGTTGTCTTTAAGAAAGGAAAAACTAAAGTTCATTTAAAAAGTGTTTATATACAGTCGATACATCCTGGTGCCATGTGTTCCCCTGGTAAGCAACACACACAAACCCGGCCATCTACATGATGTAAAGGAAAAAGTGATTAATCTTCTTCCATTGCTCTGTGTTCCAGTTCTGATACTCACGTTCCCACTGTTGGTGCTTTCAGCGGTGGACAGGGGTCAGCATGAGCACCCTGACTGATCTGCAGCCCCATACACAACAAACTGAGATGCACTGTGTATTCTGACACCTTTCTATCAGAACCAGCATTAACTTCTTGAGCAATTTTAGCTTGTCTGTTGGATCGGACCACATGGGCGGACTTTCACTCCTCATGTGCATCAATGAGCCTTGACCGTCCGTGACCCTGTCGCTGGTTCACCTCTGTTCCTTCCTTGGACCACTTTTGATAGACACTGACCCCTGCAGAACGGGAACACCCCACAAGAGCAGCAGTTTTGGAGATGCTCTGATCCAGTCCTCTACCAATCCCAATTTGGTCCTTGTCAAACTCACTCAAATCCTTACGCTTGCCCAATTTTCCTGCTTCTAACACATTAACATTGAGAATATATCCCACCCACTAACAGGTGCCGCGATGAATCAGTGTTATTCATTTCACCTGCCAGTGGTCATAATGTTATGCCTGATTGGTGTATATATATATATATATATATATATATATATATATATATATATATATATATATATATATATATACACACACACACACCAAAAATTGTAGTTAGTAATGTAATCTAGATGATTTATTTTGTATTCTGACAGTTTTTAATTACTTTTTAGATTCCTTTTGACCTGAATCGTTTATCATATTGATTTGAATGGGATAATCTTGTACCATATTGATATAAAAATACAAGGATAAAGAAAATATATTCTGTTAAATATTAGATAACGTCAGGGTTTCCCAGACTGAGGTTCATGATGGAACTGTGGGGGGTTTGTGAGTTAAATGAAAAGCTATTAAGTAATTAAATCCTTAAAATAAAAAAAAAATATTTTAATATAAAAATAATCAAAATAAAAAATTTTCTAAAAAAGATTTTAAATGTTTACCTGCATGTCGAGTGACCATTAACCGACATCAGAGAATTGTGACCTTCCTTTTATTATTATTTATTATTGTTGTTATTTTTATTATTACTTAATTACTATTTTTATTACTTAGGTCAATAATAAAATTAACTTATTCACTTAAATTCCAAGGGCTTACTTCAAGTTTAACCAAAGAGGTTCAGCTGACAAAGAAAAAAGAAAAAAAAAAAGTTTGGGAATCCCAGCATTGCATGGAAATATGAAATGACATTAATTTGTACATTTTAATGTGTTTGAAAGACAAAAGCCTTCCAGAGACAGTAATACATGGTTACATGACTCATGAGTGATAATTCAAATAATAATTAATGTGTTCATCAGGAGCTGATTAAATATGCAATATTGATAAAGCACTTATTAAAAGTGAAATGATTTCTGTAAATGCAGTGATCAAGCGCTATGCGAGTCTCAGGATTCAGTATAGTCACATGACTAGTGGCTGATCTGAAAGTGCAATTCCACAAACCTGGAACTTCGGGAAGTTTGAGTCATACGACGCTTCAGAAATCATTCTAATATACTGATTTAATGTTAAAATAAAAGTTAATATTATTTTTGAAACCATGATACATTTTTTCAGGATATTTGATGATCGGAAAGTCAATTGGAATGTATTAATAATCCATATTACATAATCGGATTCCAAAAATTAAGTACCTGTAATTAGATTATATTACATGTTAAAGTACTTGTTAGACTACAGTCACTTTTGTATTGATTACATGATTACATGTTATTCTCACATTGGCAGTAAATTAAAAAAGCCTACTGCTTTTATACATTGAGAATGTCTGAAGACTAGAGTAATGATGCTGAAAATTTAGCATTGACAATTTTATAAATATATTAAAAACTAAAACAGTTTGGTTTAAATTGTATTAATATTTCAGAATATTACTGTTTTTCATAAAAAAAATAAAATAAATGCAGCCTTCTTAAAAAAAAAATCTTACCACCCCTAAACTTGCAAAATGTATTTATATTTTAGGATGGGGGCCATCTAAAAGGATCATCACATTTATGGGCCTGTGCCATAATGTTTGAAAACCCCTGATTTAGCAGATACTTTCTTATTCAACACTACAGGGACATGTAAACTATTCACTGTGTGTGGTTACAGGGGATACAGAGCGATAGAGGGAGGGCAAGAGATAAAGAGAAAGAGAACCAGAACTGCCCCCCTTTGATGCCCAATAACCCAGTTATGCCTGTCCAGTCAGTGCCAGTGACTGAGGTTTGAAGGGGGAACACACAGACCTGTATGGAGGAAAGCGCACACGTATCTTCTCAGAGATGGGCTGTACAGGATGGAGACTCCTCTGGCTGGCCTGCTTGGCATCCACTTTACTTCAGTATGGTGCGTGTTGATTTTATTGTTAACATTAGGCTGTTAAATATGGTCAGAAAAACCTTTTGACTCATTTACACAACTGAAGAGAACTGTTACAAACAGCTGATTTTAGGGTTTAACATAACAAGCGTAACAAGCTTCATACCTTTTGAAATCAGTCCATTAGATATTAAATGTTTGAGTGAGGTGTAATAAAAACCAATGTGCAACAACGATAATATCATTTAAGCATTTTTATAATTGATGTTTTATGTGTAATGTTACAGTAATTGAAGTATTTGCCATTTGGGTCAGTTTTTTTAGAAGAAGACTTGAAGCCATTGTTCTCTCAGTTGGTGTATTTGTCCTTGCCAAGGCTGTCAGCTGTAATTATGGCTTTATAGTCACTAGGCTTTCCCACACACACGCACACACAAAGGCCTGGGGGTGACAGAGCGGTGGGGGTGGGACTCATCATTACAGTAATGAGACAACCATTGAGAAGGAAGAAGAGAGGTTGAGAGCTACACAACAAAACTGTAAAATACATGGGCCTGCTAGTGATTTATCATTGCCAGTTGTTTGGAACGAGAAAAACCGCCACAAATCGGGCACAAAGGTACATTTAAAAGAATCCAGCTTGACTGTTTCCCTCCACCCCCTTCAGGTGCAGTCCGGGTGACTGTGAGGGAATCTGGTCTGGAGGTTGTGCGGGGAGATTCTGTCACACTGCCCTGTTCGTTCTTCACCATGATGCCCTTGTTCAGACTCAGCATCATCTGGACTCTGACCCCACTCTCCGACCCTGACTCCCCCACACAGGTGTTACCTATATACAACAATCAGCTAATCGAACTTAAAGGGATAGTTCACCCAAAAATGAAAACATTTGTCATTATTTTCTAATTCTCAATTTGTTCCAAATCTGTATAAATGTCTTTGTTCTGCTGTACACAAATTAAGATATTTGGAAGAATATTTGTAACAAAGCAGATCTCGCCCCCCATTGACTACCGTAGTATTTACTATGATCTGCTGGTCCACACCACAACTAGTGATAATGACATGGGAACAATATGGTTGGAATCATTTTAAAAGTTTTTTTCCCCCCAACTAATGGACATTTAAAACATTGGTAGGCAATCAAAATACATCCAACTTTAAAACATGGAATATACCCTAACCTAAAATAAAAATAGTGTTATCGCCGTTGATCTGGATGCTAGTATAGTAATTAATATAGGCTGCATCTGAAATAGTAGGTACTTGAATATGTAATTACTTTGAGACCATTTAAAAAGTATGTTCTGTATAGTATGAATGTGTGAAGTATCAATATAACCTAGCTGTACTACATTTGCCATGTTGTCATTGTCATGTGACCTACCAGCATCAGTTTCCTAGCTTCATTGCCTTTCACAAATCCTCTCCTGTGGCCTCACGGGATAGTAAAGTTTCCATTGGATGCGCACTTCAGAACCTCACGGAAAGTCATCCAGGTACATACTGTGAATTTGGAGTACTGTTTTGGAATCCTGGAAAGTTGGAATTCACATAATTGAGAAGTATGTAATTTCAAATACAGCCATGGCTTATTGTTGTTCATCCGAATGGCTTTTAATCAGGACAGATGCCATAATGAACCGCAGATTAAAATGGGCCTGTGAGGGATAGGGTGCATCTTAATCAGGTCCCTAGTTCAGTATTAAGGGCACTGAGCAGGAGCTCAGACATTTTATGTACTGTCTCAATCACAAAATCCTTCCAGTCTACAGGAATATTTGCTCCCTTAATAAATTCCACAAAGTATGTGAATTGGGATGCACCTTATGTTCTCTTAACAGGGAATTCTGAAGTGCTAGACAGGTAGTAAAAATTACCTAAACTGTTGCAGGTTTCTGCAAGCCTGTATAGTCGCTGAAAATTGAGTAGTGTCCCAATGTGTAGGCGGCCAATGTCCTTAATGTCCAAATTTGTGTACACCAGGGATAAGGCATTCCCAAACTTTTTTTTCCTCAAGTACCCTCTGAGATTTTAAGTTAATATTTTAATAATTTAACAATACATTTGCATATTTACAGTTCTCTGATGACGGTTGGTCACATGACATGCAGGAAAGCAAAATTGTATTTAGATTTATTTTATTTTAAAGTGATTTATTTCAATGACATGATTTAAATAACAGCTTTTCATCGATTCATGAACCCCTTGAAAATTCAAATGCTCCCTTAGACTTTTACAGTCTTTACAATGCCTACTTAGCACAGTATAAAGGTCCTAGATCAGGTCATTTTTGAAAACTCACAACTTTCATAAGTTTTCATAAAATTTTTGTCCAATGAATGTGTTTGTAAATATGTTTAGTCAACTCGACCATTGACATGTTGTAAAAAACTTATGATCCGACACACAGCCTCGTTTTTACACCTTTTAAAAATGAAATCTAGTTTGGCTAAGATCTATAAGGACTGATATCTTTCTTGTTGTGCAGGTGATCGTGTATGATCAAGGGCAGGTGATTGAAAGCCCTTCTTTCATGGGCAGGGTAGGCTTTGCTGGCATGCCCTGGAGCGCAGACATAATCTTGAATTACACGCGGGTGTCTGACGCTGGAGTCTATCGCTGTGTGGTCAGCAACCCACCTGAGACAGGAGACCCTGGCATAGGAGAGCTCAGCCTCACTGTTCTGGGTATCATACATCACACGGCATCTATCTTTTATAAACACCCAATTCATACACTGAAAAATGTATATTATACATCTAAAATTTATTTGCACTAAGTAACATTATTCTATATTTTCTACTTACTATTAAATGTATTATTTAATTATAATCTAATTTTATTTGTTTAAATATACACAAATGTTGATTAATATAATCTAACTTAATCTATTTAATAGATCACTAACAAACTAATTGCCCGGTTTTACAGACAAGGCTTAAACCTAGTCCTAATAGAAAGCAGTTTGCACTGATATCTTATAATATGTCTGTGCCATTGTTTTGTCTCAAGATGCACACCAATATTTTTTGCCTAAGGCACATTTATAAAAGCTGCTTAAATATCCTAATTGAGCTAAGGCTTAATCCTTGCTTATCTAAGCACTTTCTGTGAAACCAGGCCAATATTATTATTATTATTTTGAATTTTTTAGTTACTATTAAAATCTTATGTATTTTATTTCATTTTATTTATTTTACAGTTTTCCCCTAGACTTTTTCAAGGACGCCCTATCACTCCCGTGCGCCCCCTGTCCCAGTTTAAAACAATACAATTAACTAATAGTTCTGTCACAGCCAAAATAACAGAAAAGACTGTTGTTGTGTTGAGCACAAGATCGAACTATTCACACCACAATCAAGACAGCAAGTGTGATGTCACTTTTACACAAGTTAAATAGACAATAATTTTAGTAAATTGAGTAACTTACATTTTGGTCAATTAAAGCAGTTACTGCTCGGCCAACGAAATGGTTACAAATAATGTAGTAAATACGAGTGGGAAGTTCGGGATTTTCTTTACTGTACGAGTTGGGGGCGCGTCAGTGAGAAGCATGGCGAAATACCACAATATTACGTGTTTAGCAGTGACAATGTCCAGCTTTTACTGTATAACAGATCCTACATCAAACATGGCAAAGTATTAAATTCTGCAAATTACTTTTTTCAATATAAGAGATGTTTTTATACATTTCTTGTTTCTGTTGGTTGAAATCAAAGAGTCATAAAATTTTTCAAGATCTTTACAGAAGAAATTAAATGGGGGGCACCTACCAGGCCAGCAGACCACGAGCTCAGATTTTTTTTTATATTATATTTATATATCATACATTCTACATATAAAATACATTTACAATGAACAATGACTTTATA
Organism: Zacco platypus; assembly: GCA_038088235.1. Taxonomy (NCBI): domain Eukaryota; kingdom Metazoa; phylum Chordata; class Actinopteri; order Cypriniformes; family Xenocyprididae; genus Zacco; species Zacco platypus. Next base: position 16,524,049 of record CM076070.1, read on the forward strand.
CAAAGAATAGCGAATAGAACAGACTCTTTATAGTTGCTGTTTTGTTTTGCATCGGCAGTGATTGGGTTAACACGGGGAGTTCAGAAGTGCGGCGAGAAAAAGCGAGTGTGTTAGACGGGTGCGCTTGTTACAGTGTGTTCTTCTTCGTTCCGATTAAAGTTCATAAACAGAGCCTCCCTTGACCTGTCATAGAACTACTTCAGACATTACAATATCTTACCTAATGCAGAAGAAGCCGCCTCTTTTTCCGAGATGCGTAGATGTCCACTATCTTCTCTTCTGATAGATTTGCAGTCAAATCGTTCGATTTGCAGTCAAATCGATAGTTGAAGTAGAATTAGAAAACTCCACACTTTTAGTAGTGGATTTATTAAAAAATTTTTGTTTATTCAGCGCGTAAAACAGAACGAGAAGAGCGTCCACTCACGTACCGCGATACTTTGAGATTCGCAAATCGCGGGAGAATGTAATAAAGCTACAGTAATAAAAAATTAAATACAGTAATTAATAATTAATTAGCCATATCTTACTCATTCTATACACAGAACTAATAAGATAAAACAAATAAAACGAGAAAATATGAATTCTGTAATAAAAAAAAAATATTCAAAGCACAAGGCAGGCATTAATTGGCTCTGGTCTGGGGGGGGGGCATTGCCCCCCCCAGCCCCCGCCTATGATTACATTAGCTTTATGTATATGAAACTTCCCAAGAAGAATAATTAACTTGAATGTATTATCAATTATATCATTGCCAGTATTACAGTCCAAGAAGAGGATCATAGATTCATCTATTTTTCATATTTTGTAGAATGTATCAAAAACCATCATAGAAACCTGTACGAACTTCAGAACGTAGCGTTATGGGTAAAGACGAGGATACAGCTACGGCCACTGGGCATGCGCACATCAATATCGCGTCATTTAATATTTATTTGTTTAATTTAATAACTGTTTTTGCAGAATTGTAAGGGTAGTTTTAGGGTTGGGGTAGGTGTAGATGTTAATAAAACATAATTTTAAAAGCACATTTAATTTACTATTATTTACCTGAGGTTTTGCCTCACTTCCGGCCGTAGCTGTATCCCTTCTAGACATGTGAAATTTTTCGCATGAGCTTGGTTTTCGGTCTGAAGCATTCGCAATATTGATGTGTGCATGCCTAGTGGTACAGGCCTACCTCATCCCTTCTATTCTTTACCGTAGTAAACACAACTTCCCACCTCGTAAATACCGGAAGGAGTTCAACGCAGCATTAGCCCCGCCCCCTTTTCAGCGCCGAGCTTGTGTACTGTCCCAGTTTGTATTTCTACAGCGTGATGGTAAGATCTTACGCATGTATGAATGAACCGCTCGTTTTAAAGTCTTTCCGGTCTACTGACATTTGTTATGACATCCGCTTCAAACATTTACATGTTTAAGATAACTAGTTAACTACAATAAGTAAATCAATTTCACCTATTTCCACAGCACAAAACGGAGGTTCAAAAACAAAAGTCAAAATATGGCTGCGCGCCGGTTTCTCTGGCGCATAACGTTTATACGAAGTGTATTGCAATACCCTGGTGATAAAAACAATACTTTATTGTTTAGTGGTATTTCCTGAAACAGCAGGACAGCGTGTGTGCAGCGCTGCGCTTCCACTCCCTGCAGGTGGTGATGATGGCTGCGTCCAAAACACTGCTTCATGAAGCCTCGGAACCCTTTATGAATATTTGTTTCGAATCAGTGGTTCGGAGCGGGTATCAAACTGCCAAAGTCGCTGATTTCAGTAAACAAGGCTTCATTGTGTCGTAACTGTTTCTAAACGTTTAGGAATGTCAATGGAATAGTTGCACGTAGCCGCCATGTTGGATTTCCGATCAGCGATTGTACGCATAGATACTTCCGGTTTGGATTTATGCCGGTGCGGACTGCCAGAAAAAGCCGAAAAATTATCTTTTATAGTTGTTTAGAATTTGTTACATCACTTAAAATACAATTAATATATATGTATATGTATTACTATAACATTAGCCAATGGCATTTAAACGCATGCATGGATTAGATTGATGAGCGAACAATATACAATGACTATGCCTACTGTAATACGATTAGTTGTTTGCTTAAAATGCCTAGTGAACTTTCACACGTTTGCCCTCCTACAACTTATCTAATTACTGTTTTCTCAATTCTGCGCATATTTTCACTTACCCAGGCTATTATCAATTGCTCCATCAAGATGATCACACATTTTACGTTTTCTTTGCATCATCTTTTTAGATAAAAACAAGGGCTATAAAAAGATTGCGATTAATTTACATTTTTAATTGTAGTTAACACAATATAGGTAAGGCTTTTTCTGTGTATAGACCAGACAGATAATGATTTGTGCAACAGATGCTCTTTCTCATCTCACTTGAACTAAATGAATATAGTAATTTATAGAAACGCGAAATACAAACACTGAAAATGATATGCATTTAAATTATATAATGATGAGCGATAATAATAATGTTATCAAATAAAGTTACTAAAGCATACACAGAGTCCATTTCATATTGCCATGTTTATTAATATCTCTGATGAGGACTGATACTTCGGTTGACAATAGCAAACATTAGATCATGAGGGATCACCGCTAAGCCTGAACCTCAAAATCAACAGGAGAAAGATTGAAAAATCGCGTATATCCATGTGTCTCGTTGAATTAACACACAGAGGTACACAATAATATAAGAAGCATGTTTTCTTTCGTCTCTGATAGACCACCATCTTCTCTTTAATTAAAAAAAAACATTCATTATATCTCGCCAAGTTTTATATTTAAGTTTCTTCTCACACCAAATGTAAGCGTCGCTAAGAGGAGAAGGGCGCGAGCGGAAGTAACCATGCGTACACTCGCATCACCGCAGCTCACCGGCGCCATCTTGTGCACCTAGTCCTCTGTGAACTCATGAATCATGTGGATTTACTGAGATCGCCCCCAGCGGCGAACCATTCAAGTGTCTATGGTTTTTACCTGATCTCTGGTCAGTTTTATGCATTTGTAGATGTTTTAATTAGACTAGATAGTAGTTAATAGTCTCTTATTGGCCTATTTAGTTGAGCCATCCACGGAACAAACAAAACAAGCTTTGAAAATCGATAAAAGAACACTCTAAACAGACACTTGATATTTAATCTTAGTAGAGTATTAGTTAATTTCCATTGATATATTTTACTTTTTAATAAAACATTTGAAATGGGTTTGTAAAAGGTGTTTTAATGCATATTTGGCCTGAGATTTTGTTGAATTTACACTGTTCTGCCCAGCAGGGGTCACCAGTGTGTGGCGTTTTGAACGCTTTGGAACTGAATCATTTTGCGAAGCAATTGGTTCAATTGATTCGAAGCTTTGAAAAGCTTTGTTTCTCCCATCACTACCTGCAGGCACTCACCAAATTTTATTTCCTCTCATATGTGCTGGTATGTAATATTCGCGCAGCGCAGTATGGGGTGATTACTGACACAGAAAAGTGCTATATAAATGTAAGGAGTAGGTTATTAGAGCAACGAAGTAGCCTATGGAAGCATGTTTGATTAATATTAAAGACAAAGACAGCAGCAAGTTTATTAGGCTGCTGTCACTTAAGACCCAATGCACGGGTTTAATACTTGCCAACACTGTCAAGTTTCAAACATTACTCCATTTATGCATATTAGTTTTTGCCCAGATTCAGACATGATTCCATCCAGATCCTGCTGCTACACTTTACACAAGAAGTGAAACTCTTTTCTGTTTATAGACTTGTAATGTGAAGATGTTTAAGTTTTCAGCTGGATGTGTTCAGGTCTCATAACTCTGTATGTGTGTGCAGCACCCCCATCTCTTCCTGTGTGTCTGTGGGAAGGAGACACAGATGCTGGCGGCAATGTGAGACTGTCCTGTGTGGTGGTGGAGGGCTTTCCCGCTCCTCGGGTGATCTGGGAGAAGCTAGAACCTGATAAGACATCACTGCCGGTGAACATGGATGGTAAAAACGCTTTTGTGTAAAAAAACTGTTTCTGAATGCCTGATGTTTTTCGTAAACCTGTATGTCTCGCAGGTGACATGACAGGTTCTGTCCACATCGCCAATGTGTCTGCGCAAACCTCTGGCCTTTACCGCTGCTCTGTGACCAACCCGCTGGGAACTCAGCACTGCTACATTAACCTGTCTGTGTACACGAGTAAGTTCTTCTGTACACTTTTATGATTCCTTTATGGTGCTTTTCTATGCTTATTGTAAAGGTATAGATAAGAGAGACCAGAACAGTCTTCAAAACCTCTTTTGTGTTCTATGTAAATAAACAAAAAGTTGTACAGGTTTAGAACGACATGAGGGTGAGTACTGAGTAACTGATGACAGATTTTGTTTTTTGTTGACCACAGCTCCAGATAATTCCCCAGGCATCCTGCAGGGGGTGCTACTGAGTCTCTCTATGGCCTTGCTGTTGCTGGCTCTGATGGTGCTGGTGCTGTGGCTCCACCGTTCGGCACAAGAGAGCAAATGGAGGATCAGCCATGAGGAAGATGAGTGCTATAATGAGATCAAATACACACCCTCTCTCATTAAACGCTCCTTTGTCTGAGACTAGGACAGGTAGTCCTAGACAGCTGGATCATCTCTGCACTAATCTCAATGGAAAATGAAAGATCATACACTAACATCACTGGCCCACAAGGATTTTGTCAGGTAAAGTACTTAAAGGGTTAGTTCATCCAAGCATGAAAATTACCCCTTCATTTACTCGCCCTCAAGCCATCCTAGGTGTATATGACTTTTTTTTCAGACAAATAAAATTGGAGATATGTTAATGTCCTGGCTCTTCCTGGCGCGGGTGTTAATAAAGGACTTCTGAAGCGATGCATTTGTGCAAGAAAAATATCCATAATTAAAACTTAAACTAAAATAACTAGCTTCTATGAGGACGGCCTACACAAGTCGACTTGAGAGTAACCCCTTACATGATGTAGCGCAAGTTTAGATGCCTCTCGCGGTTCAAACAAATAGGGCTGCGCAACAAAATCAAGCTCCTCTTCTTTTATATCAAAATCCTCCGACATTTCTCTTTTACAAATTCTCATTTTAGACTTCTAATTCGTGACCAGTGTTTTGTTTTGCTCTATCCTCTGTGCTTTCGCATTCATTAGCCGTAAATCGATGCGTACGGCCGTCTGTTGGAAGCTAGTTATTTCAGTTCATATCATTTTAAATATGGATATTGCTTTCCTTCAGAAGGCCTTTATTAATTCAATTCAAATTTATTTGTATAGCGCTTTTCACAATACATATCGTTTCAAAGCAGCTTTACAGAGAATGGATGTCAACATTACAATTTAAAGAATTCACTTAGCAAATAATATAATTTAGGTAATTAATTTACAATCAGAGTTAGCAGTTTAATTGAAGGTAGAAGCAAAGAGCTGCTGGAAAATAAATTACACTAACAATAATTAGGATATAGAATTGGGCAAAGTGCATGTTGATCCAGATGATTGCGTCTTCTGAAGTCCTCGCAGGAACTGGCGCCGTCTCTTCACAGGTGATGGTCATCTGAGGTCTTCTTAAGAGGCTGGAATGTTAACACCTAGAGCAATGTGGAAATCCTTGATGATGGATGAATGCACTTTTTTGGGTTTCAAAATCAAATCCTCTATTCACCGCCATTTATAAAGCTTGGAAGAGCAAGGAAATTTAATAGACCTCGAAAGAATATAGTCATATATAGCTAGGATGGCTTGAGGGCGAGTAAATCATGGGATAACTTTTTTTGGGGTGAACTATCCCTTTCAGAGCTTAATTGGATTGTAAACGTTTTTTTTTCCTGCGAGAAACAACAGCATGGCACGGATTGTGAAATAGATCTTAATTTGTATTTAACCCATCATATTACTTTAAAGGCTGATTTTTTTTTTAAGATGCACATTGTTTCAAGAATCAAGTCGCTATAAAAATCAATGCACGTTTTGAGTTTGGTCCTCTGGTAAATGTGTATGTCCTCTGTAGAGGGACATTGTTTTCATACTGTTACATACATGGTTTAAAGCTTATTGTAACTATTGCATTTTGCTTTTGGAATTGTTGACAATTGTAGACATGCACTTAGTTTCTTCTGAGCTAATAGGAATCATCTTACATGATTTCTTTGTGTATACACGTATATAAACATACACATGTCTATATGCATGTGTATATATATATAATTTTCTGATGGATCATGTGAAACTGACTGGAGTAATGGCTGCTAAAATTTCAGTGGAATAAATTACATTAAAATGTATTAAAATAGAAACGTTTAATGACTTTAAACGTTAATGAGCACCTATTTTTGTATTCTTGCATTTTTATCAAATAAATGATAAATGCAAACTTAATTAAATTGGTACAATTAATTTATGAATTAAAATTAACGAAACTATATAGTTTGAATTGATTTTACCATCCTTTAAATAAATCTAGACAGCAATTAATACTTTGGGGGGAAAAAGACCAAAGACATGAACGAAATGACTGTTTTGCAAACAATAACACAAAAAAAGCTTTAATTTAAATAGGAGGGGAGAAAAGAAATCACATAAAAAAAAAAACTGTACATAACTTTGAATAACAGTTTTTAAATAAAACAACCCCCAATATAACTAAAATTTAAAAAAAAATACAGGATGATGTACTATTTTACAATAGTTGTGCAAAAGCAGTATTAACTGATTAAATTCCCCAGACTTCATGATTCTATGTCAAGAGAGTTGTCCCCCTCTGCAAACACAGATACACCGAAGCTTGACTCCCCTAAGACTCAAAGTAGTGTCCTCCATTGAAAAATAACAAGAAATCCAATAATAATAAAATAGATTTATATATGTTTTTAAATATATTTATATACAAAACATGCTGTACATATATGGCAGAGATTGGTTAGATCCCTTTTAAATCACTGACACCCAAGACTATCCAGTAACTTGTGCTTTCTCCCAGTAAGAGAAGTACTCCCTGTTGCTTTGGAAAAAATCACCCTAAAGATGAGAGTAATGGTCCTGGTGGGAAGAGAGAAAGAGGTTGATCAGCCTCAAATCAAACACTCCATAAATGAGCAGAGTTTGCTTGGCAGGACTACATGAGAGCCTTGAGATGGCTTAAAGAGCATGTGTGGTGATCGGGAACAGATAGACTTCATGCTTAGTGTTCAAAAAACTCGTGATATGGTCTGTGATGGGCGGAGAGAGACTGCATATACTGTCAGTGTTATAAACCATTAACATTTGGTGGTTTAAGTGAGTATGAATAAATGAGCATTGGTCAAATCGTTGTGAACTGCCTCTGCTAGCACTAAACGAAGCTAGAGACTCAAATCACATCAAAACTTGAAAAAGAATCGGTTTTGAATGCATCAAGCATTGTAAAATGTATGGGGCCGCTCAGTAGAAAAACACTTCCGATTGTTATTTTGCAATGAAACAGCATTACTCTGAGGAACCAGTGTTAGATCGAGCTAAATTTCTCTTCCACGTAAAACCCAGGCAAATCATAAGGCACCATTTTCTCATGGCGGCCCCCACATCCAGACTCTCAAACCATATCCTTCAACGCAAAGCTTTTTTCAGAGCACAGCTCAGACACGTCAATCATTTTAAGCTAGGAAATTGTATGGTGAAGAAGCACTGAACGGATTTCTGAATCCAAAAACCACTTTAAACAGCTCACAGGATATTTCAAGCTCCTTTACGTCGACACGCAGCAGCTATTCCAGGCTGATGTCAGTGGTGTATTGTTTGACTGCGAGCATTTGATATGTTTGTTGTTGTAGAGGCAGTGAGTGCCCTGCTTTCCACAGCAGGCGGTCTGAGCTTCGTTCGCCCAACAGCAGATATATAATGACATCTACATTTCCAGTTGTATTACACACAGATAGGGAATTTGCTAGTCACAATCAGGTGGATTCAAGAAGGGGGGAAAGCTTACAGTTCACTCATGTCCAACTAGTATCAGCACAATCAAAAAAAACAAAAAAAAAACAGCCACTCCATCCATCTTCATTTGAGATCAGCAATCAAATAAATTTTTGTCTTTAGAATTGGTACATCTTTGTCTCCCACCCCACCCCACCCCACCCCACCGATCAAGTTCTTCCAACTAAAACGTTGGAGTTTAGAAATCGAAGCAGTAGTTTGGTTAGTTCTATTAGTAGTAGAAGGGGGTGGTGCAGTAGCAGTAGTATTGCAAAAGAGGGAGACGCTTGCAGTAGCAGGAAAAAGCCCGACGGGAGGCCATGAAGCCCTCATGTGCTCTGACCCACTACATCACCATCAGAGCCCATTCGGTAGGCAGCAGTTTAGGAATTAAGAAGGTAGTCTGATCCCCTGTGGGATATATAAAGAAATAAAAGGTCGGGAAAAAGACAACCAGTCTTCTACTCTTGTCCCAGCTGTCCTACACTTCACCACCCAAAACTCAGGCCCTTCCATCCTCACCTGAGCTGGCTGTAAACTATGCAGGGAGCACCAGGTGCTGAGGGACGAGCGCATGTAAGCGAGAACATGTGTGAATATTCAAGTCTTATCCCTGAAGATCGCTGAAGAACGGTCGCGGTTGTGTCATTTAAGAGCGTGAGCACATGACATGCAGCTGTCTGATGGGCCGCCAAGATGATCAAATGTCTTTTCTGGAATGTGAGAGCTATGAGGGGATTCAAAAATCAAGTCCTTTGGTCTTGTAAGGACAGTGGCTGACGTGGTGGAAAACTCAGGGCTTTGATCGGAGGGAGATTAAAAGAAAAATCCTGCAGCTGATGCACGGCATTTGTGGATGTTTAGCAATGGACGATGCGTGAGGCTAAAAACAAAAGCTTGAGTAGGTTTAAGGCTGCTACAGAGAAGGAGAGTTCCCTTTTTGTTACTGCTGGTGGTACAGGTCACAGATTTGCTTTGATTAAATGACCTGAACCTCCTTTTGTAAGAAGAAAAAAACTAAACAAAGAAATCCCTTAAGATTGCACTGACTGCCCACTTTTTTTGGCTTATGGACCTGGAGGCCAAAACAGTAGCCAAAGAAGGTTAGGAGAGCTCAGTCCAGAGTTCATTACTTCGACGGCACCCTTCTAGTGTGCTTCTGTATCTGGTGATGTGTTTAAGTATATTTGCGAGAAACATCCTAATATTTGCAGAACTGACTGAAGATGCTTGAATTCCTCTTAGCTCTTCCTTTGGATGGTGAGGATGACTCTGGGCTCTACTGGTCATGCTATGAAGGCTCAGCGGAGGTGCTCAAGTAAAGGCAGTTCTGTAGACTCCTCCCGTGCACTGGGCGGGTCTGATGATGAATGGGGTGTGGTCTCAGAGGGTACGACTATGCCCATTGGATCCAGTGTTGGGCTGACATCAATGGGCAAGACAGGAAGGGGAGGCTGCGAAGGCTAGGAAAAAAGAAAAAAATTAAATGGGTTAATTTTGTATGTACACTATACACAAAGTTTCAAATTATGGTTCACTGTTAAACGTTTTAGTTAGTCTTATTAGTCTTATGGCGGATAAAAGTAAACTGTAAATAAAAGACAACACAGTTGTGGCATGACAGCTGATGCAAAATAAAGCATCGGGCTTTGTACAGCCAATACCGATCAGTTAAAAAAAAAAAAAAAAAAAAAAAGCCTTATCTGCCCCAAAGCCTATCCCTGGCTCAGGACACCCTTAGTCTTTACCTGTGTGCGTATGCTCTGTGATGCTGAACCATCCCCTTCCATTACAGCAGGTCCATTGAATCCTTTCCTCCCTGGCAGACTCCATTTGCTATATAGGGCCTCATAGTGCAGCCCGCTGCCCTGACCCAGGCTTAGGCCCCTCTGAGACACCCTATGACTTAGATTGTCCTGCAGGCTACTGGGGCAGAAGCGGTCTGCAGGAGGCAGGGCCACTGAACCACTGAAAGACAGCTGGGAGCTGGACAGGTGTTGCCCCATAAGACCATGGATGGAAGAGGTGCGTTGCAAGGAGCTAACCAGCCCTGCATCCATCCTGCCCTCTGATTGGCTGAGCAGGGCAAGAGGAAGGGGCTGAGGATGCAGCGGCCAGGAAGGTCCAACGGGGTTGTCAGTCCCTTAAGAAAGAAACGGAAGAGTGAGACTCAGCCTGTACATTGCTTTATTGATTAGAGGTGGACAGTTATAGATTAGCAGTACAAGAGAAGAAGGTATCTTACCCATCAAGGGCTGTACAGTAGTGGGATGAGGCTGAGGCATGCTGGATGCTGTGCTCTGAGGAGGATGAGCTGCAGGGTTGTTACTGATAGAGGTAGAGCCACCACCACAGTCTGAATCCTCAATGTTACCACCACTGTTACATCCGGCACCACATCCCTTCTGAAGCCTGAAGAGAGCAGAGAGCGAACACATAAAAACCACACTAGACACCTAAAATGTGATGTAAAAATACATGCATGTTTCAGACGCCCGACCTGTCCCAGCTGCTGATGAACCAGGTGTAAATGTTGTGGGGGCTGATGGGTCCTCCCCAGACCGACCGCAGCTGGACATGGGCCCCAGCATAGGATGTGGTGAGTGGGGAGACGTAGATGGGGTATCCGATGGGCTGATCACAGGACGAGTTAATCATGTTCCTCAAAGCTTGCTTGGCATTCTGAATACTTCCTCTTTCAGGATTCCGGTTCCGCAGGAAGACCAGCTCCTGCTGCTGTCCGGCCCACAGCCCGCGCACACACTCCCGGTTCACCTGAAGGAAGCAGCAGGGATAGACTAGTTACAGTAATGTCACGATAAAATACATATTTACAGTCAACAGCATGTACATGCTAATAAACAGGCTTCTGCTGCGAAGCACCTTGATGACTCTGAAGCTAAGAAAGCGTTTGTTCAGCATGATGATCTTGTACTCGTCGCTGCCGTCATCCATAACGTGGCGGAGAGCGAGCAGAGAAGGCATGTTGGCCAGAATAGCGCTGCGCCAAACAGGGTCGCCCTCGTGAGAGATCAGCATCTTCTCTTCATTAGCTGTGATGGCATCGTACAGCACCACTGGGTCCTCATACTCATCAGGAGAGGTGAAATGATCCTGTGAATGAGACAAATCTGAATCTAGCATTCCAGAGAGCCATTTTATAATAACTGCAGCATCATCATCAGACTACTTTACTTTATACAGCATGAGATGTGAACTGTACCTTACCTAAAGTCTATTTTAGTACAGGCTATGAAAATATCACTGCATTACCCCAGAAACCTGATTAAAGTGTGATATCAGTGGGGATGGACAAATGTCTCAGCTGTACCTGGTGCAGTTTGAGGGACATTCGTACACCTGGAGCTACCACCCTGTTCAGCAGGTCCATGTCTGCAAAAACCCACTCGTCTCTTGGAGAGGTGATGCGAAAGTCACCCTTGAACAGGGCATGAAGGCCGTAGAGAAAAGGCTCCAAACTGAATGTACAAGAAAGCGAATCAGTGCGTTTAGTTTCACTCATAAAAAACTCAATGCAAGAAAACAATGTTTACATAAATGGTTTATGATCTATCCCTGATAAAAATGGTTTCAAGTAGTATTCACTGTGATTTTCAGCAGAAAAAAAGGCAAGATTTTATGTTGCGAGTTACGGCAACATGAGCGGCAGTTGAGTGTGCTAAGCAATGCAAAAGGCTGAGAAATGCAAATCAGCAGTGGTTATGCAACAACTAGTAATGAGTGAAAAGGTGCAGGGCTATAATAAAATAGTACTTGAGCCCATCGTCGCTGCTTGCAGCTATATGATGGCACTTAAACATTTAAACATGTAAATATTAAGTGGACCATTTCCAAAGTCTGTTGTACTTGTCACACTTCCTGCCATCAGCTGGGAGCACCATGACCATGATGCACAATAGTCTCATCCATGCAATCAGTCCCCATGACCAAACATAACACAAATTTGATCAAAATCAGACAGTCCATTTCACTTTGAAGATATAAGACTCTTCATGTTTCCCTTTTTCTTTAATCCTTTGCCGTTTGAAATATCAAAAATAAATGTTCACAATTTTGCATCCTTAATGTCTTGAACTAATGTTGAAGTTTAGTGAAAATCACATCGTTCCCCATGGAGGAGTATTTAAAAAATCCAGAGTCTGCAATTTTCAAAATAAATCCACATTAAATACAAAATGGCTGATTTCCAGTTGGGTGGAGCTAATGATTGCCAGAGCAAATGTTTTTCAGGTTGATGAAGACAGCGTGTACACATTTTCATACATATACATAGGAATGCACATATATCGGCCACCATATCATTATCGCCAGATATATGATAATTATTCAGGTTATCGTTATCAACCCAATACAAATATTTGACATATATTAAAGTCGGTGAATAATGGATTATGGAAATGTTGTTATGTTTTTTTGTGTATAGGCCTATAGATCTGATTTCTCTCAAATAGGATTTGTTTGGTTAAGAATTAACACGGTAGTAAAGCGCGCCACAGATCATCTTTAGCTTCAGTGGATGCAGCTCAAACAGCAATGCACAACATTATTAACTATGATTGGGACTGTCATATTACACAACATTATAAAGAAAACACCATTATAATAAAAGAGCATGAATTCTTTAGTTTAGGTGCCATGTTTCAGCGTATTGTTACAGGAAGAGCGCATCCACAACAGGAGTTACACATTCTGACTAGCACATAACTCAAGTTCACTTGTGCATTTACAACATTTTGTGAAGATATAGGTTGTATTGTAATATGTTTTTGTTGTATAAATAGCCTATATGATTAATCTCATCTCGGATGCGTTTGATTGAGTTAATTAACCCACTAACAAAGCACTTCATTTTTCCGGTGCTCGTTCAGCTCTTCAGCAAAACTGAACAAAAGAAACAAAACAAAAAAAACATTAATGCATTAATAATAGCACTTTTATTTTACTTGTATCATTTTCATCAACAGTGATTTAACTCAGCGGTTCTTAGCCTGGGAGTCGCAGAGAGGTAGCGAGGGTTGCCAGATATTCCTTAAGTAATGTTGTCCAATGACTTAGAAATAGTAATATTTATATTATGCGTTATTTTATTTAAGTCAATAGATTTTGTTTGTTTGTATTTGTTTGTTTTGATGACCATAGAAGTGTAAAATTAATTTTGAAAGAGTACAGCAGCAGTTTGATTTGTGTTAAAATGCTTGGGACATGGCTTGTAATGGTGAGACTTGTTTTTGTAAAAAGGCTCTCAAAAATTATATAAATTTAGATTTATCAGCTAATATACTGGTTATCGGCTATCAAATACAGAATTATCTGTAACGACCAAGTTTTCATATCAGTGCATATACATATAATTAAGCATGTATAAAACAGACCAATTGTTATGTACCGTATTGAATTAGGTGCTTCAGACCTTAAAAAGCTATTGCTAGTTATGTAGCATACGAATAAAATTAAAGCACGCAGCAGTAGAAAACAACATTCTGTAAAAACTCTGAATGTGTGAAAAATGCAAAAGCCGACAACAGATGTTATTTAAATGATTTAAGCAAAAACACTGATCGGTTTAAATTTTTACCTTGCTGACATGCTGTGGGAAGCGGTGCCCAAAGCTCGACGGCCCAGAATACACAACCCAAAACAGAGTGTGACCAGAGGGGAATCCTTCTCGCTCTCAACTGGCTGTAACAGAAGAAAAAAAAAGTTCCCATGTAACCAGACCACAAGTCAGCAAATGTAAACAGCAAAGCTGTCTTTAAAATACCGTTTCTCTGCGGCTGTTGCAATATTTGATCCATTCCAAATACACCAGACAGAAGGAAAAGGGAGTGATGCCAGATGCACGGTGGTCGTAGTCTTCATCTATGTTCAAGTTGAAGGTGGGATCACTATCCACATAAGAAGGGCTGAGGCAGGGCCGCAGTGCTTCCTGCACAGTCTCGTTGGCCAACCACTCCTCCAGTTTGGGTGAGCGGCTCACATAGTAGATGATACTCTGTGGTGGAGAGATTTGGATCACTGCTCCATCTCAGTAACTACATTTCCACGGACACACTTTGTTTCAATCAGAATGAAATCATTCTGAATGACGTATCCAAACATAGTGTTTACATGAATGGTAAATAAAGTGATCGGATTCATCCCCGCATTTATAAGTTACAAGCTTCGAATCGGATTTGATCTCTTGACATGCGCAAACTGTATGAATACACTGTTTCCCACTGTTTCTGCATAGTAACCATAGTTTTTTCCCCCTTTGTTTTAAACTGCAGACTTAATATTTATCAATTTCAGGTCCTAATTAGAAGTGTTCACATGTCCTATTAAACCACCCCTAACAATCCGAATACAATCGGATTTGGCCGATTCATTCTGACTGGCATGGTTACGTGTGACATTTATTCCGACTGTGCTACTAGTCCAGTTACAAATGGATATTAGGGTCCACATAAACACAAAGCTACTTTATTTCTGTCATTCGTCTGTCAAGAACTGACCTTGACATAATATGTGATTAGAATCTTGCGCAGGTCGAACACTTGAAGCATGGAAGCTGCGTTGTTGTCGCTAATGCTATAGCCCTCCAGCACATATTTGGTGGCAGCCACCTCCCAGGCCAGCCAGCGCTGACCAAAGGCAGCGTTGAAGGAGAGCATGTGGGGGAGATGACCTGGCTCACAGCAGCAACAGCCTTCATCTTCCTCCACCCCTTCAGTGATCGCCTCCACCTCCCTCTGCTGGCAATACGTTCCTGAAAACACAGCCATTATAAAAGAGAAAATAAAGATGATCCGAAACGTTTTACTGCACCAAAACTATTCAAATCCACAAAAGGTTAAGGTTATATAAAAGCCAATTAAAGGAAAAAAAAAAAAAGGTTCTTAAGGACGGTTGACTAAATGGTTCTTTGGTGGAAAAAAATCTTTCTTCAATGACATCACAGCAAAAACCACCTTTTGGGTACAGGCAAAGATTTGATTTTTTAGCTTCATACGATTCTCCCCATGTGGAAAATATTAAACGTTCAATATTTTGAGCCGATTTTAGAATACATGGTTTTCATTCATCATGAGGTTAATAGCACATGGGTTTGTGTGAGTTTCTGTTTGAAATGACTTAGTCCTAAGATCCTTAACAGATTAGTATGCAGTGCCCAGTGCTCTATAACCAAAGGTATGATGCCTAGAGTTTTAAAATCAGATTATTAAGATCAGATTTTAAAAGTCATGTAGTATATTCCATCGTTTAAGAAAAATAGTGCTGCATTTTGTTTCAGTCCTGCAACACGGCTCACCCCTGAACTCCAGGCCTCTGAGCTGGAAAGTGACAAGGCCGTTGCCAATCTCAATGATGTGTACGAGAGCATTGAGATAGTCTGAGGCCAGGATGAAGCAGTCTCCTGTGCTATAGTTTCCCCAACGGCCCAGCAGAAGGTCCCCACATAATGAGTGCTGCAGAGAGCGTGTCAGATGCTCATAGAAGATGGAATTCAAGTTGTTGTCATCAGCACCTTTTCAAGACAGAGATAAATGGTGAATTAGAAGACATTAAGAGGAAAGCACATAGATGAAATGGTCTATATTAATCAATTAGAAACAATATTGCATACCAGGGTTTCGGTCCAACTGTGTGGCCAGACGTGTGTTAGAGTGATCCACCCGTTTGGTGCTGAAAGACAAAATAATATTTAAGTGTTTAAGTAATGCCTTCAAACGTTTTAAATTAAGTGTCTGAATTAGCAAAACAATGCAGTTGACATTTGCTCAAGGTTTCTAATGGCTTACTTGTAGTCTCTCTCCCAGAACTTCACAGGTCGGGTGTAGGATGTAACAAAAACAGCACTGCCCAGCACAGGGTTGAGAGGAGTGGAAAAGAGAGCTGAAAACACAGCTTGCACAAATAGCATGGCAGAGTCTGAGAGCAAAAATTTAGTTAAGGGGCATTTTCAAAAACCAACTGTACAGCAAGACATTGTAAACATACCAAATGTGAAAAACAAATAAGGACAAACAAAACTAAAACTCAGTTAAGTGTGAAAACTACCTAAAACAGCTGAGGTGGAACATGTGAACTGTGGCCCAGAGCAAAACCAATGGTACAGGTTTTTGCTATAGGAAATGGCAGCATTCCCACTGGGCACATATTAACACCAGGGTAAAGTTATGAGATCAGCATTCAGGTCTGTGTGAGTAACACTGGTAAAGGATACGGGGAACAGCGAATGGCTGAGCAAAGGCATGGAAAGCAGAACCCCATGTGATCTGCCAAGGTGCAATGTAGGTCAGCACAAAACGTAGCTTATACAGCAGATCCCACATCTGCTCACACACAGGAGAGATGACAGTAACATCAGTCTTGAGATTCTGCTTTACAACCGCACTCCAGCAAAAGTTATACAGCACATAAAAACAGAATGTGTGAAATATATATAAATATGCAACCACACACCATATTTTTTATTCATTCATATACCTAAATTTAAATCTGAAATAAATACATTTATAAAACAAACAAAAACAACAACAAAAAACATCTGCAGACATGAAATGCTTTAACAACCTATATACTCCACTGTTAAAAGTCTGGGGACAGCACATTTATTAATACACTTATTCAGCAATGACACGTTAAAATGATCAAAAGTGACAGTAAAGAAATGTACATTGTTACAAAAGATTTCTATTTCAAATAAATGTTGTTCTTATGAACTTTCTCTTCAGTGTATTAAAGTGAAACCGTGACCCATACTCGGAATTTGTGCTCTGCATTTCACCTGTCCAAGTGCGCACACACACACACACACACACACACACACACACACACACACACAGCAGTGAGTATTGAACAAACACACTGTGAACACACACCCTTCCTTCCACCAACCTTGTCATCCTAACATTAAAGAAAATTGTGGATGAACTTTATTTTTAAAGTTCCATTTTGCATCAGCAAAACACTATTTTCTTCAATTTACCGCAGATTCATTTTTGAACAAAACACTGCTCGGTGTAAGCTTTTCAGAGAGACCGAAAATAAAAGATGATGCAATGACAACGATAATGGATCTGACAATAACGGAATACACAAGTGTGAGTAACAATGTTTTTACAATGTGTCACTATTGCTTTATTTTTTATAGATCGTTTGATATTTGAGTATTTATACTGTGGCACAGCAGTCAAACTGAATAGTTGTGTCAGTTGTAATTTGTCGTTCTTTCCTTTGCTACAGTACTTTTGGGCTAATATGAGGGATTCCTGGATACAGAAGTATGTAGAAAACACTCTTTTTATTATTGTTTTGATTTAAATCATTTGCTGTAATCCTGAATAAAAGATTCAGTGAGCAAGATCTTCAGTTGTCATCAGTAATACAAAACAACAAGCTTCATTTTATTTAAAACAACACTGCAAATGGCAATGTTTACATTTTTCACTTTATACGAAAAGGATGAACAATGATAGCCTGTAAGAATGACTGTGTGTCAAACGATGGTACATTCATTCATAATTCTGTTTACTAGGGGTGTGACGAGACCCCTATCCCACGAGACGAGACAAGACACGAGATTGGGTTCACGAGAAGAGATTTTTATAGTATTTTTAAGAAATCCTCAATAATGAAATGTATGAAGGGAAAATAGTCTTTTATTCAACTGAAAATCATAAAATGCAAAAATGTTGGTGCATTTTGAAATCAACTTGTAATGCATGTCATTTTACTTCTATTTTAATGAATTATTAAATGTTTTGCCACAAAATCAACCAATTGTTTTCTGCCCTGTATAATTTCACATGAGAAATCTCACTGAACTTCTTTCTACAGATTGAACATAAATTAAACAGTATAAATAAAATAAACATATAAATAAAAAATTCAGATAACACTTTAAGTGTCACTTTAACTGCAGTACAAAGTTGACTATTTCCCAGTCACTATTGATTGTGTGGCTGTAACTGTTATATAGCTCTGCGCACACCGAGAAGTCCAACCGTTAGCAGTAATAGCGATGCTTTCTGCCTCTTTAGGGGCCGTTCACATATCGCGCCTAAAAAGGCGTGTAAAGCGTGGCCGCGTCGCTTCCTCCTTTTGCAAGCGTTCGTGAGCTCGGGCTTCTGTAGCGTCTGTCGTTGCTATGCAACCATGAACTGTGCTCTGGACGACCATGAGGAAGTTTCAGCAAGGGATAAATTGATTTTTAGCCCTTGCTTTAGCTTTACTACTAGATATATTTATGGAGATGAGATATAACAACCCCCCTGTACAGCTATGATCAGCTGTTCGGCTGAGATTTCCATGTTTTGTTACGGAAAGGTCGAAGCTGATCGGTTGGTTCTTGTCACATGACCTGCGGTGCGCTTGCAGCATTCTGAAAAGTTGAGATGTTTTCATCTCGCCGCGGCACAGCTGCGCCAGGAAAAAACGAGCGTGTCGCGACCGCACCGCTTCCATTTTGCGCGAATGAAAATGCGCGCGATATGTGAACGGCCCCTAAGAGTCTGTACAACCTTGGCCGAGGTGTACGGCATAGTTTTCTTACAATGTTTACATATTGTTTGTGTCTTGTGTGTTATTCTTTCGCCGTTTATTATTTCTACTGGAAAACCAAAATGTTTCCACACAAAGGATTTGAAAGTGGCGGAGGCATCTTCAATAATAATTTCACCCTCACACTGATAGCACGACGAGACAACTTTTCACCTCGACGATTTAGTCTCACGAGATCTCGTCACACCCCTACTGTTTACACAAATAAAGTTATCCTATCAGCTATTACTGTGGCAACTCGGAACTTAAAACACTTGCTACAACCAAGACTTACAAATACACAAAAGTTTCGGATTGTTGGTAAATGTTCCAACTATGGGATGGGATATTTTTAAACATCGCCATTATGTGGAATTGTTTTGAAAACTTCCGGATACGTCAAACTATTTTAATATGCAAAACTGCTACCCAATTATAGTAGTGAGCATTTAGTTCCAAGTCTTGAATGCGGCACGCCTATCCAAAAAGGTGTTTGAAAGAGAGGGTCAAAAGCAGGATAGAAAATAGCTTATAACGTCTAAATTTTGAATGTTTTTTGATGTAACAAATCTCTATAACATCAGTAGACCTCAGCGAACATTATATGTAAACAAACAAAAAATGTAGTTCATGACCCCTTTAAGCAGCACAACTGTTTTCAAAATTAAGAAATGTTGTAAGATCCATAAAATCAAAATATTAGAATGATTTCAGAAGGATCATATGACACTGAACACTGGAGTAACGGCTGCTGAAAATTCAGCTTTGCCATCACAGGAATAAATTACAACAGAAAAGAGTTATTTTATTTTAATATCCATTTTCCTGTATTTTTGATCAAATAAATGCAACCTTGGTTAGCATAAAAGACTTCTTTCAAAAACTTAAAAAAAAAAACTGACCAACCACAAACTTCAGAATGATAGTTCAAAAACTAGATTGTGGAAAGACCCCCCCCACCAGAGATGTGACTATGCTCAAACCTTGCTGAAGAGGATGGACATGCAGTAGTAATCGAGGAGGAAGGTCTGTGAAAAGCGCGGGTAGTCGAATTGGAAGAAGAGGGCGGTGAAGCACAGAGTGACATACTGCTGAGACGGGACACAGAAGGACGAACGAAGTAGCTTCATCCCAGCCACTGAGATAAACAGAGCACGGCCACTAAAGAAAGAGATAAAGGATACCATCACTGTGCAAGTCTGAAAATCTAAAATTATGAGAAACTCTGAGATGCAAAATCTTCCAAAACAACAGGGTAACATCAGCTGGTGGTACGCTTTAATCTTCACTAATACTAAGACATCTTGAGGATTCAAAATGTTCTTGTTCTTACTAGGCTCCAGGTTTGTCAGGGTTTTGGCTGACAGTGTGAGCTTCAGTGGTGAGGGAGTTGAGCACTACAGCTGGGTAGATGAAATACTTCTCCACACACTGCAGCCAAGCATACAGCTTCTCAAACCACATGAGCTGAGCAGCATCTGAGACAGAGATCAGTCCATCACACTTGTTCAGATTTTCAGACATTAATGTGTGCGTGTTGGTTTGACTACTCACCTCGGACTTCAAACTGGCTGTATTCTCGAGATCGAAGCACAGGGTGGGCCAAGCAGAACCAGGGCAGCTGTTTGCGGAGCTGAGGCAGGAGGTAGTGTGTGAAGAACCCCACTACACCAGCCAAGATGTACAGGACGAAACTGAGAGCAGGCTGAAAAATTGTGCGAAAAACATTAAAATCAATGGAATGTTTTTAGAAAAACAACTGTTTATGGAAATGAAATTCTCGATTTACTTCAGTGAAAGAGACTTCCCACCTTTACAAGACTAGAAATGATGTTCAGTCCTTGGTTTAGGACTAGTTTTTCAGAAGCAGCTCAAAATAAAATTACTAACATACTCAATCACATTCTGGGACCTGACCTGCACACTGACCTGCAGAGCAATAAAGACAGTGCTGGCACTAATGGCGAAGGTGATAATGGCCATAAGAGGGCACATGACCAGGTCTGAGTGAAGGATCTCTTTCTGCAGAGTTAGAGAGAGGGGAGCCATTTAAAAAACATTAGGACACTTATTTAGCAAAAGATAAATGCAGATGGAGAGAGCTTTTACCACAGAGTCACGCAGTTTCTCTGGAAGAGGGTCTTTAATCTCTAATTGGGGCTCTTCTGGAGTTCGGCTCTCCAGCTCTGGGAAGAACTTAGAGCGGACCAGAGACCTGCCCAGTGAACAGCGCGAAAAACATGTTAGATGTCAATCACAGAGCTGTTGGTGAAGTGAGATGATTGGGAAGTCAACAGCATGTGTGGTGACGCTGACCAGAGGATAGTTGGGTCGCTGCTCTGCCTGCTCAGATGATAGGACAAGGCCAGGAGGAGGCCACAGAACACAGAGAAGAGCACCGGGACATGTGCCTCTCCCCACGGAGCCTACACACACACACACACACACACACACACACATTAAATGAGTATAGGAAGCACTGATAAACACAGTACTGTTGTAAAAGAGACAAACAGCATCCCACTTACATTGATGGCACCAAGGCAAAATCCATAAACCAGAGCTGCCACCAACATACTGCGCAACAGACTATAGACTGAAGACAGGGGGCTTGTGGTGGCTGAAACAAACACACACACACACACACAAATTACAAGATCTCATACTCGTGGTGCAAGAATAAATGAAGCCATCACGGCTGTGATTCGACCGTAGGTAATCACAGCATGCAGATATATAGCAATATCGCACAGCTACGAGTGTGATATTGTGTTTATACAAGTTAAACGGTAAATAAAGTAAAAACAACAGACTTTCTTTAAACCCCCTCTTTTGTGCAGAACTACTTCCTTCTGCCATGGATTCAAATCTCAAGTTGATAGTTTAAAAGATGAGCCCAAGCCTCTGTTACTAATTCTAAAACATCACTTTAGAACTATTAAAGAAGGTCCGTCGAGTTGCTTCGTTGAAGCTTAATGTATTTTGCAGATAGAGTATTATGGTATTATATGAGAGAGAAAATAATATATAGACCAAACGAGTATTATCTGCATCTAATATATTGCGTTCATTCTATAGGTCAATGTCCATAATATTATATCCATTATAAAAACAAACAATCTATTTGAATGTCCGCTGAGGAAACATCTTAGCCTTTGGTCCTTTTAAAAGGGACTTGTTCTGACTCAATCAGTGTCTTTGCCACCATCTAATGGCATAATAATGTAACTTTCACTGATACCCCCTCTAAATATCATATATGGCATATTTTTACAAAATTTTTTCTGAACAATATTTAAATTAACAACAATAGCCATTATAAAACTCAAACAAGCAAACAATTCGAATCAAAATATACAAAAGAAGATCTCTAGAAAAGGTTTTATATAAAAAAGTATATTAAATACAGCCTAAATATAAAGTATGAAACACTTCTCCTTAACCCAGATCATTTGTTGATCTGGAACAATAGGTTAAGACCAAAGATTGCCCGTTTGATATACCCAAAATGAATTCTCTTTTGTTGAACCACCATCTACATAAGAACCAGCGAAGGACGAAACATACCCGAAGGACTGGCCGAGATTAAACTCACATCTGTGTAAGCATCCAAACAAATTGTAAAATAGTCGCTATATTTATACATGAGGTGTCCATATTTGAGGTTAGGGCTTGGACAATACAATCTCGATACAAAGAATCTGGAGTGATTCTGACATTGTAATGTATCGCGATTCTCTCTCGAATCAATTCTGAGTTTTTCAACAGCAGATGGCACTACTTTACTTTAGAAACATTCGTACACTGCCTGCTTCAAGTTCCTTTACACGTACCACTTAAGCCTTATATAATTATTCATAAAGTTCTAATAGGTTGAAGCGAATTACAAATCTCGAGTCATAAAAGCATTCTGATCCGAGGTGCAAGTATATTTAACTACTTGCATGACTGCACGGGTGCTGTCCAGCAGTCTTCTTTGTGAGCGTTTGAGCGTGTTAAAAACTAGCCTAGAGCGCCATCTGCTGTTAAAGCTAAGAGTCGATTCAAGAAAGAAAATATCAGGATCGATCTAGATTCATTGTATCGATCGAGAATTGATGTATTGTCCCAGCCAGCCCTATTTGAGGTCGAAATAACTATAAAAATAACTCACCTAAAAATAAAAAAAACTCAAATATTTCTGTTGTTATTTCACAATGTAGTTTTGAAAGAAACAAAGTAGAGTTGCTCGACCGCCGCAAGTGGAGTGATACAAATGGTGAAACGATTTAATTGCTAATACTAGGGCAATATAGTGCAGCTCTCAACTAATCAGTTCGAGAACCCGAAAGAACTATAAATGTATGCGTGATTTTAATTAATTAATACACATACATTTACATATAGATATATATTTTAGTATGCCTGGTCTCAGAATCAGGCCATTGCATTGCTAGTATCATGCTGTATCAGTTGAGCAGGAACATCATAGCTATAAGAACACTTCGCGATAAGGTTCAATTTGTTAACATTACAAACAATTAACTAAATTTAAAATACTTAAGGCATTTATTATTTTCTCAGATGATAATTTCAACATTTATTATTACATTAAAATTCTCTTAATCTGTATACATTAATATTTAAATAATAATATTTAGCTTGACAATTGTATTTCTATGAGTAACATTAACAAAGATTAATCATTACTATAATAGATATATTGCTCATTGCCAATGTTGATTAATGTGAACGTTAACTGATTGGACCTTGTTGTAAAGCGTTACCCCTATAGCATTAGTAATGTGCAAAATATGTCTCACCAGTTCCACCAAAAATGTGCATGTCCACCTGTTCCAACAAACACATGAGGAATGTGTTGACCTGAGGTAGAAGCCCAAACAGGAAGATGATGGGAAAACAGAGGGTGAACACTGCAGAGGAAAACATGGTTAATTACGTTTTTACATTACGCACAACTCAATTAACAGAGGTTTAACAGAACTGGCTTTTGAGTTATAGTGAGCAGACCTATGAGAATGTCTCTAGCACAGAGCAGAAAGTGGGCAGAGAAGAAGGTGACCCCATAGAGTGTGAAAGGCCGCATACTGTCTGAGCGGCCAACCAAGTCAAACACCCAGATCAGCACACAACACAGGCAGAAATACACCGGTCGGCTGTACACAATGATCCAGTTATGGCCCTGCAATAAAGACCACATAAGATGAGCTAGGCTAGTCTTTGACTGTGAACGTCTAAGAAAAGAGAAGACTGATAAAGCCAAATACTCACATGCATTGGAGATGCTGCATCGGGCTGTACACTCTGAAATGGACAAGAAAGAAGCAGATCAACACGGGACACATCTTCTGAAGATCAAGAGATGCCAACAACGAAAAACAAAGATAATGCTAAAACAAAGAAAAATGGAAATAAAAAAAATAAAAAATACTCTCTCTCATACTGACCTTTAGCAGGGAGTACTGACAGCTGGCAATGACAAGACAGAACTGGAAAACCCAGATGTCCCTAAAGAAGCCCTGGCGAAGAAGCAAGAAGCCAAGGAATGCAACTAAGCTGGCCAACACCACAGCAAACACATTTTCACCAACGCGTCGATTCCTGTCCAGTAAGGCTAGCAATGCTAGCCTGTCGTAACGAACTCTTAACCACTTCCCCGGCAGCACCCAGAATCGGTAATACTGTTTAGGCTTGGCCTTCTCCTCAATCATCAATGTGTTCTCCTGGGATTCATGAGGGGACTCAGGGTCTAGGTCAAACTACAAACAAAAAACCGTGCAGGATTTCAACAATCAGCAGGATTGTGAAACAGAACATGTGTTTTGATGTTGTTAAAGAGTTAAGTCTCACCTCTGGCATATCCAGGGGCAGCCTACGAACCTGCATGCCCTGGAGGACCACCGGTCTGGGCTGCAGCATGGACAGCACCGGCGGCACCTCCTGGACATCAGTGGAGGTAAAGCTGGAGGACTGTGACTGTCGCTCTCGCTCCCTGTGCCAATGAAATCGGGTCAAACACTAGGAGACTGCTGAATATTATCCCAAAGATAAAAGTTCAGACTTACTGGACTGGGTCCTCATATCCTCCACCAGCAGGCCCAAAAGTATAAGACCTCTTTACTCCTGAAATTAGATCATTTCAATTGAAGAAACAGCCAAACCAGAATTCAATTAGTGTTACAAGTCACTGAAGCACAAATGATTCTTTACCACTTTCATCATAAAAGTAGTGCACAGCTCCCTCTGAGGTGTCGTCAAAGGTGGATGCCTCGTGAACACCGCTGCGGGGCAAAAGCAGCAGTGATGAAGCGGCAAAGTGCAGGGCGGAGGGGAGCGTTCGTGTGCGGGAGTGAGAGGAAGTGCGGACTCTCTGGAGGTCCTGTAGACTAGGAGGAGAGCCCATAGCAGAAGGGGGTGGGGTGGGGTTACTACCAGCATTATGTCGCCTGCGAATGGCCTGGGTCCTCTTCACACTGCTCACAGAGTCACGTTTACTTCCCTCCTCTGGGGCTACATGGGAAAAAAAGCAACAATAGTTTTAAAGGGCAAAGAAAATAAATTAAATTAAACCATGTTGGGGGCAATGCATTACAAGTAACTTGAGTTACGTAAACATTACTTTTTCCAAGTAACTAGTAAAGTAACATTACTTTATTAATTTAAAACAAAATATCCAATTCACATTTTCAAATAAGTAATGCAAGTTACTTTTTCACATTTATTGACTGACAACTCTCCTGTCCCCATGTTGAGAAATAAAGCGCAGAGAGGTTGTGTGCGTTATGTAAACATGATAGCTATTGTAGTTCTAGATTCAGTGTGAACATGTATTTACTGATCTCACTTGTACAAAAACGTTCAGTATTCCTCAAAATGAATAAAAACAGTGAAATGCCATCTCAGAATTTTACGCAAATGTTTTTGCTGTTGACCTTCAATGATCTAACTCAGGCATACTAATAAGCAAAAGCCTGAAGCTTATTCATTTCACTTTTGAGGAAAGAAAAAAAAATAAAAAATATCAACCAAGCCCAGGCCAGGTAAGAAAAAGCAAATGCAAAAGTAATGTTGTTACGCATTACTTTTCATAAAATTATCTAATGCAATTAGTTACTTTTTAGGGAATAACTTTTAAAAGCAACTTTCACAACACTGAAATTAAATATTATTGACTACAGCAGAAATCAATTAAAGTAAAATAGGTGAATAATGTGGGTCTCACAGCAGAAATAAATTAATAAGAGTTAATCAATTAAAAGTAGTAATCTAAAAATAATGAAAAACGAAATTGTAAATAAACACATATATATTAATTAATTGAAAACATAAAATAAAAGAATAGAAAACATAATTAAAAATATTTAAAAAAATTGGATGGCTTTTCCAGCCTAAATATTGGGTGAATATAATGTGGTATGATGAAGGTCTCACACACCATGACCAAAAGATCAACATCTCACAATAAAAAGCTATGCAAGACTCTAAATATTTTGCACATCTTTAGGCCAAAT
Organism: Zacco platypus; assembly: GCA_038088235.1. Taxonomy (NCBI): domain Eukaryota; kingdom Metazoa; phylum Chordata; class Actinopteri; order Cypriniformes; family Xenocyprididae; genus Zacco; species Zacco platypus. The sequence goes on from CM076070.1 coordinate 16,550,055, forward strand.
CACACTGAACAAACAAACAGTAACAAATAAGTTGGCTGTTGGATTTAGAATTTTCTGAAAAATTTTCACTCTGCCCCAACAGGCCCCAACAAACACTGATTAAACATGTTCACTCGGATGAAAACAAACCCCGACCAATGCCAACAGCGGTAACAAACTGATCCAACAAGCAACAAACGTGTTTGTTCGAGTTTGTCTGTGTGGTGTGAATTGGTCTTACAAAATGCAAGAAAAGTGCTGAGAATGAATCTGTTCACTCCTCACCTCCTCCTACTGCCCCCTCTTCCAGCAGCTCTCCTGCCCTCCAGCCCGTCTGGTTTCCAGCCCAGGAGCCCCCAAGTGAGTCTAGCCTGTGGTGTGCCCTGGAGAAACCCTCTGAGTGCACTGTCCGAGCCTCCAGGTCTGATTTAGAGATGGTGAGTGGACGTAGGGCAGGAGTGGAAGAAGGGGGTAAAGGTAGTATAGTAGATGCAAGGGTCCCTGTGTTGTTGGAACCCCCACCAGCTCCATCCATGCTGAGCACTCTGGCATGAGTCTTGGCACTGGCTGTGCTGGCCGAGCGCTGAGCACTGCGAGAATGGGAGGGTCCTACTTTGTCAGGCTCCTCCCCCTCTCCAGGACTAGGTAACTGAGGGGGGCCAGGCTGGGAAGGGATGACAGCATTTGCCAGATCTGGGGAGTAGCAGGAGGTAGAGGAGCTTGAATCGTCATCTTCATCATCTTCGTCGTCAGAGCTGAAGCGACGTTGAGATCCTAGGCTAGATCCTGCACTCATATCACTGCCATCATCTTCGTCGCTGGAGTCCTCAAACAAGCTCTCGCTGTAGGCTTTGGCACCCAGCCGACTGCGGACAGGGATGTAGTCTCTGTGTTGGCCACGGTTGTGGTGCCGGCGATAGGAGCCACAGTCAAAACTGCTACTGCCAGCAGCACCTCGTTTGCGGGGAGCTTTCCTGCGACCGGGGCGGTGACCCACACTGCCCCCGGCACGTAGAAGCTTCAGATCTTTAGGTCGCACCACCTGCTGCTGAGCTTGCAAAGATGGTGGCTCTGCTAGGAGGTAGGATGGGGCGGAGACAGGCAGAGCAGGTTCTGAGCAGACCAAGCCCAGTGCCAAACCTGACGGTACAGAGCTGGCCTGGCGTGGAGGAGGAAGGGGGGGTATAGGGATGCCACCATCAAGATCGCAGGTTTCAGAAGGCCCGCTGCTAGACGGTGACGAGTCCTGCAAGGAGGGCAGTGCAATGTCTGCAAGCAAAGGGGGGAGGTCCTCCCCCTCCACCAGAGTTCTGTCTAGGCCCTGCCCAGAGGAGAGCTCTTTGGAGGGTGAGCGTAGCAGCACGCTGTCTGACAGGTCATCTGTGTCACTGCCACCCTGCAGCATGTCTCCGGGCTGCTGATAGGGGCCTTTACCCTGAGGCAAAGCTGTGGAAGGAGCGTTAGACACGGGTTTATGAGTCTGGCCCAGCGAGGGGCTCTCAAGCTGTGTTGAGTCTGTTTTCTCGCTGCGGTAGCTACTGACCGTACTGAGAGTCTCTCTGTCTGTGGCTGCTCCACCTCCACTAAAGCAGCTGTCAGTGGAGCCCGCAGCGAGGGCCACTCCGGTGCGGCTGCCTGGTTGCTCAGCACCGGGGGCAAAAGTGACAGGGTCTAGGCCCAAACCCAACAAGTTCTCGCTGAGTTCCTCGCTCAAGCTACTCTTGATAAGAGGGCTGAGTGGAGCATCTCCCAAGCTCTCAGAATCAGCTGAGGGTCCAAGGGGGGAGTAGCCTCCTAGACCCTCTCCATCGGGGCTCTGCGGGGATAGCTGCTCCACACCCCCATTCTCCACCTGGTCCTTCTCATCTCCATCTTCTTGGCTGGAGGGCGATGGAGGGATGGAAGGACAGTTTGCTGGGTGCAGGCTACTAAACCCACCAGACATTACATCACCCACACCAATTAGCCCTCTGTAATCCCCAACCAAACAGGATGGCGTCACACCTGCAACAACAAAAAACGTCCAGTTACTACTGAGCAGATTAGCGATGTTCAGGAGGTACACATAACTTGGTACAAGTAACATCTTAAACCAATTATTTTTAAGCTATCAATTCATTCTGTTAACATCATTTATTATATTTTAATATCTTGTAATATTTTGCAATAAGCATGTAGCAACTTATTTTATACATATAAATCAACGACAACTTTTTTCTTAAAATTAAAGTTTATGTTATGGATCATCTCAGAGCTGGTTGGTAATAGTGACAGATCTTTTCATCTGTATTGTGAAATAAACCCCAAGTTAAAATGAATTCTTGGAAGAAAAAAGAAAGAAAAAAAAAGAAGCAGGGACTTTGTTCTATCCATCAGTTGTTGACTGATAAGTTGTGGGCATTTCAAAAATAAATGCCACCAGAGTTTGGAAGTTTTTACTGGAAGTTCTGAGATTTTCATTAAACATGTCAAATGGGGCAAAATAATAAAATTTAATTTAAACATGCATAGATGAAACATTCACAGCAAAATCTAAGACATGCATTTACAAAATAGGTAAGTATTGAACTTGATTTTTTTTAACCAAGGCTGCTGAAAATGTGTGTTGCCACTGGATTGGAAGGGAACTGGGGGACTGTTTAGGGAACTGTCCAATGCAACACTAATGTAGTGAAGCAGTAAAGGGACAGTTCTTACTAGTGTTGTCCTGAGAGTTGTGTCGAAGGACATCTTTATGTGCAGAGGTTACGATCACATTATTACTGCCCTGCTCCTGCATGAGCTCCTTAATATCTGAAATTTTAAAAATCAGAGAAGAATTGAAACGCAAGCATTTCAGTTCATTTTAACTATCTGGTGTAGTATATTTTTATGAAAGCAACAATAACAACAACAACAACAACAACAACAACATACCCTTTGAGCCTCCAGGGTCTTCAAGCTGTGGTAAAAATTCCTGATCAAAAGAAAAAGAAAACGAGTCAGAAGAAATTCCAACAAGTTAAGGAGAATAATGCTTAAGGATGTGACATTTGGCATTAACAATATCCTCACCGACACCTGATTCAATCCAAACAGTGAATGCTGGGAACTGCAGCGTACAGGAGGAGTGGAGTTCACCTTTCGGAACACCGTCATTTCCACACCAACACCACTGTCCCTGTAGGCACAGGCATGCCGACATGAGCTAAAACTGACAACAGCAGAGTGACTGCTCGACACCAACAGCTGTTCACCAACAACAAATCCCCAAAGAACATCTGACTCAGTAGCATGATGCTTGTAACACTCTACAAACTGACTGTCTACTTGCTGAATTGAGCGATAGATAAGTGAAAACAAAAAAGAATGTAATAATGTAGCAACACAGTACCTGTGTTGGCTTCCGTCGTGAGCACCAGAGCCTTCCTCTCCCTCTTCCACTCTATGGGGGTCAGTGGTGAACGAGGCCTGCCTCTTCTCCACAATCTCGCCCAGGTCAAACATGGCATGTAGTCGGAAGTTCACCGCTTTTACAGCTGTGAAGAAGGCCGCTATCACAGCGCAGTACACACCAGCCACCACTAAACTGGCAGGAAGTGCCTGAAAGAATTAATGAGGGAGAATCACGTCAATGTGGTTGCAACAACTGCAACCTTAAATTTGTTTCAGACACTGCATCTTATGTAGGCCACAGTGGAGAACAGACTTGTGCAATAAACCTGATTTCATAATGTGCTTGCATAAGTCTCTAACAGTATGCAAAATACAACGTAAGTAATAGTAAATGTATTTATTCATGTTTATGCTACATCAGCAATTAAGACTATTTTCATGGTAATACCTATAAAATCAGTTAAAAAAATAATTATTAAAAATGGCATGACAGTTTATGTTGCCGATTTACTAAATCCTTTAATAATCCTTTAGACAACTTTCAGAATAAAGCCATCATTGTCTAATGAAATTAAAAGCTGTAAAGTTTTATAACATAAGTTTAACAGGAGTGTTACAAGAGCAGTAAGATGGAAGTTCACCTGAAAGCAAAAGTAAAAGAAAAAACAAAACAAAACAAAAAAAACAGCGATGTCATAACATTTCATGCTTATCCACATACTTTTTTGTATTATCGCCAACTGGTTGCCATACTGAGAGAATTGATGCAAAGGAATGTCTTCCTGAATACTGAAGAAATGATTCCTTCTTGTATATCTGATCAACAACATTGATTGTGCTTGTAAGGTATTTGTATTAACGTTCTATAAAACTTCTAAAACAGGCTACTGCCTTGAAGGAACTTTACTGAACTTTCTTTTGTCTCATCATGGCAGCATTCATTTGATTGAAAATACATTATTACAATTTAAAAGTTTTTCAGTCTTCACTCTTCAGTGTCACATGATCCTTCAGAAATCATTCTAATAGGCTGATTTGGTGTTCAAGAAACATTTCTTATTATTATCATTTATTAGCAGTGTTAAACAGTTGTGCTGCTTAATATTGTAATGTAAACCAGGATTGTCAGGATTTTCATGAATGAAAAGTTTGGTAACACTTTACTTGAAGGGGTGTGCATAAGACTGACACGACACCTTCATAATCATGACATGACATGAATATGAAGGAGGTTTTATGCATGTTTATGACAACTGACATATGACTAAAAATGACATTTTTAACACAAAGATGACATTGTTTGAGATGTGTTTGTTAAGACAACTTGAAAAACCAATACATCATAACCTGTCAGTATCTTTGTCATGACAACTCGACATTACAAAGACATTTATCAGCATCATGAATATTTTTCTTGACCTAAACTACAGTGGTACTTAAGATATTATGAAATGAAAAATATTCATGGAACTGTTATAAAATAATTTGACAGTATTAACACTTTATGACATTTTAATGACAAATTCAATTTGTACCACTGAAAATAACAAGTGGTCAGAAAAATATTCATGACAATTATATTGGTCTCATGACAGCCAGTGTCAAAACCAACCAACATCTCAAACAATGTCCTCTTTGCATTAAAAATGACATAACTGAGCAAATGAAACTTCATGTCAGTTGTCATAAACCCTCCTTCACAATCATGACATGTGTCATGTCAGTCTTACGCACACACCTTCAAGTAAAGCGTTACCAAAAGGGTAAAAAATAATGTATACAATGTCTTTTAGTGACCATTTACAGTAGTGAACATTTATATACACTTTTTTTTCCTCTGACACAAAGTTTGATGTTATCTTGGTTATCTTGGCTTCATTGTGCTTTTCCACGGTTTTAGAAAAGATATTCCATAGAAAATATCCTTAAAATAGCCTCATAAAATCGGCCCACATGTGGAGCTGTCTTGCATTTTGATAAGATTCGATTTCAACAATTTTTCTAGGGTGAAGCTTGAGATCAGCAGGTAAAGAGTTTCTAAACATTACTGAGTGACACGGTCTGAATATGTGCCGGCGGAATTCTCTACCTGGGGAATTACTTCATGAACTCACCATGTACAGAAGAAAGGGGAAGGCCAAGAGGAATATCCAGAGGTAGAGATGAAAGCAGTTCGAGAAGGTACTCTGATGAGGGTCCACGTACCATCCTCCGGTCAGAGAAGCCCACACTCCCTGCCGCAATATCTGAAGAGCTTGAGAGCCCATCTTATCGCTTTGGGACGAGACAACTCAGAGTTCTTTACTTTCCCTTCTCAAAACGTTCTAGTGCGGTACTTCCATTGGGAATCTCAGGATGGACTTTCTCGGACTGGAAATTAAAAGGCTGCCCAAAAAATTATAGAGTGAGACGATACAGAACGTCAGGCCTGTGTTTTTTCAGCATCAACTGTTCTTTTGCGTGCTCCTCCAGCAGACCCCTGTTTGTAGTGCAGTTCATCAAGGGTTTTTGGCACAACTGTGACCCAAGGGCTACATGAAAACATTCATCCTGAGGAATCATCAAAACTGCTTGGTTTGGTATCTTTACAACTTCCCAGCACTTTAAACAAACAGAATTCCATAAATAAACAAGCTGTTCTGATGTCATACTTAAGATCAACAGGCTATTTTGAATATGGTCATTTTAACCTATTTGTGGTGTGATAAGGCTTGAGACATTTCTCTGATTTAGATAAAGTAGCCTAATATGGGATTTCTAGAAAATACAATTCAGGAATCGGGTTTCATTTAGGGGTGTAAAATAATATTTAACATTAGAGACGTCAAGAGATATGTATAAGATCACTGAACAACTGCATGAGCTCTTTAGAGACGGGCAGTTAGTTAATGTCTCCACTGGCTTTCTACTCTTCTGTAACTATTGTAAATATGGTACACAACTTCAGAGTCCTGAGAATTCAATTTCTTTTTTTTTTTAAACAAATCTGTAAACCTTTCCCGTTGCCCTACAAGAGATATGTGTATGACACCGTTTAGAGTTTTATATCTTAACTGACTGCTGATTTATTTTAACCTACAGCCATCTCGTCCAGGCCTTGAACGGTCATATAATCCTTTCAACTTTCCCCTGTATGGCAGTAGCTAATCTCTACAACTGGAAAATGAAAAACACTGAGCATCCTCGGAAAACAACAGTAGTTTAAATAAACGAAAGCTGACAAATTGTCTCAGTGTAATTGGCTTTAAACCATTACAACTTCAGCTAATGTTAGCATAGGTATGTTAACTTGCCTAGAGCGGCTTTGAAATTATATCGAGTCTAAATAGAGACAGTAGAGAGATTAATGTGCAGGAAAAGTTCCACTTTCCTTCAATAATAATGTTACTAGAGTGCGAATATTTTTAGAACTGTAAACAAACCGTGCGTTTGAACAGCAACACCGCTAACGCTGACAGCTGAACGACTCGATTTTAGCCTGAATCAAACTGCCAAACATCAAACCAATCAGAAGGGACGCAGATATTATATTTAATCTATTTTCTCCTCAGTTTTTCGACTTAATTTGACGCATGTCTGTCCTGTTACAGCTCAATATCACCTGACACTCACTAGCCACACCGCTAACATGCTACAAGCAGTAGTGAGACACCTCTGACTTTGGCTTAAGTGTTTTGTAGCAAAATTTTGTGCACTCTTCAACTCCGTGAACACTCCATGGGTTATCTCGACAGGGTCTGCGTTAATTCCTTCAGAAACGAGAGCAGGAAAACCACAGGACAGCGAAACTGAACGCGAGTTAGCATCGGCTAACGGCAGCACAGAGTGCTTCCTCCTTATGACGAAAATAAAAATACAAAAACACACACAGACCGCAAAATATCTTTACGTGGTCACCACAGCAGCCATTTCCACGGTAAGTCCTGGGCCGCTGTGATAAAAGTCCAGCGAGAAAAGCCCGAGATGCGAGCTCGCTAAGTTCCAGTGTCGAATCGCTTCATTCACACAGGTAGCAAACACCCACCTACAGGAAGAGAACTGATGCTGCAACGCGATTGGCTACTGCTGTTAACATCCACTTGCAGGGACGGAACTGATCCTTCAATGCGATTGGTTGCAGTAAGTGTCTGTCATTCAGTGCACGATCATTGATTTGATTAATCGATCTACATGACATAGAACTTTTCATTGTTTTTCTTATCTTTTTCTTTAATTGTTTTAAAGAAATTATAAATATTTAATCATAATATTATCATCATAGCATTGATTAATCATAAATCATGTTATACAGTTTGGATATTTCATGAACAACTATATTTTGTTTTAGTCTACAACCTCTTTGATAAGGGTAACACAATATTGAAGGCCCTCTATGTAATATAGTATAATATGAACAATATCCATGCATCATTAACAAGGACTGGGAATGTTGATATAACCACAGTTTATTTTGTGATTCCAGAAATTTCAATAACTATGTTCCTCAATAAAAACCACTGGTCAGTAAGAGTGGTTAGTTTTATATAGTTTCTTGTTGGACCGTGCTGGTGATTTGTTGTCATTAGCAGGTCCAAGATAATCTAGATGATGAATTAGATGGATCAGCTAGTGGGGTTAAGACTGATTTGGTAGTCCTGAGTCTGACTGATCACCTTGGACCAGTTACAAACCAGGTTCCAAAATCCAGTGCGACCCACCTTAAAGGGAAAGTTCACCCAAAAAGGAAAAGTTTGTCATCACTTACTCAGCCTCAAATAGTTCCAAGGCTGTACGAGTTTCTCTCTTCTGTTGGGCACAAAAGAAGATATTTTAAAAAATGTTGGTAACCAGACAGTTGACGGCACCCATTGACTTCCATAGTAGGAAAACAAATACTATAGAAGATTCATTCTTCAAAATATCTTCTTTTGTGTTCAACAGAACAAAGAAACTCACTCTATTGGAACAACATGAGAGTGAGTAAATGGATGACAAAATTTAGATTTTAGGGTGAACTGTTCCAACAGGCACAAAAACTTAATCTAATTTTATTTATTTTTTTTACTTTTTAAATTGAAACAAACATTTGCAATGAACTTCAATGATCTGTTCCACTTGACTGGGTGAAAAAAGGTTCCAGTTAAAAGCAGTGACATTGTTCAAAAGATTGCAAAATATTAGCATAACAAAAAAGGCTGAGAATATAAAGCTTTTATCCATCGCAAATATACCAAAAACCATCTCACTTTTTCATATTCCACCCCACATTTAACTATCAAAGCTGATCACCCTTATGAAAATGAACCACATTTTTTGGCAGATTGATTATAACCACACTTTTACTACAAATACCATGGTTAAACCATGGTTGGTGTAGCAAAACCATGGCTACTTTGTGGTTACCATGGTTTAACTATATGAATCATGTTTTTTTGGTTTTATTTGTAGTAAAACCATGGTTAATATTCGTAGAGGCAGTGCCGTTTCTACTCATCTGACATTTTGATCGCTTTCCATCATACAAAGCCTCAGTAAGCTGATGATGACCTGATGGTTTTGATGTGAACTGAGGAGACACCATTCTACATTCTTAATTTCAACGAATATTTTATTAATATGTCAGAGTAAATGTTATTTAATTGATCGATAAATAGTTACTTGGATAAAACGGAAGCCTCTTTCATTCAAATGTTAAAAATCAGAATACAGCAAACAAAGGTGAACCCCAATCGATTGGTGAACGAGAGGATTTAGACAGCAGATGGCAGTCTCATGCTTTTGCAGTTTTTTAAATGTTGACACTTCCTTCTCAATCCAGTGGCATCACAACTGCCCATTACCGCTCACTCTCTGTCTGAATCAGAGCATAAAATGACAGCCTTCTTAGGAAAGCAGAAAAGGAATATTTCAAATCTTCCTTTCCTATCAAACACTTTTTCTTTTTTCTTTTCAGTGACATTTAGGGAGGTTTTTTAATACTCTTAATGCATTTCCTCTGGCAGGACAGGTGCACTGGCAGAAGTGAACAAAATTTTAGTTCTATCTACTTTGAAGGAAAAGGGGAGCAAGTCGGCTACTGAATTATTCATCAAATCGCAAATCCAGGGCTCAGAGTTCAGAACGATGCGGAGTAGAATGACATCAGAATGTGCTGACAGTTTTTCCTTGTCTTTTGTTCTGTCTTTTTTAATGTGGGTTTTTGAAGATGTTTAAAACTAACTGCAGCAATAAGTGATAAACCTTGCCTTGCTCTCGGTTTCAAAGCTTGTGTCTTCGGTTTGAAAATCACTAATTCTTTCCCACTATTTATTGATCCATACAAGCCTTAAGGCTGTCTTGATGTTAGTTGGGTCTTATCTTTGGAGACCATATAACCTGAATGTTACAATCTCTAATAAGCTCTCCTCCTGACAATACATCTGTGCAGTTCACTTATATTTATTTCAGTAATTAAATAAACATTAAGAACAATTTCAATATTCTTTTTCATTTATACATATTATGCATTGTATTTTAATATTTATGAGTAAGTAGGGCTGATGTAAATATAAAATAGCCTATAGAGATATAGAAATCTATCCATCCATCATTTGTATTCCTTTTGACTTTACCCTTGTGATTTGCATGTATTTTTTATAGAAGGTGGGATTGGTACATTTTACATCTGCTAGAATATAATTGCGAAAACAGCCACTGACTGAATGAAAACACTCATTTACCAAATGCTTAAATGTATTCTGTATTTTGACCAGATGCAATTTACTCCACTAGATTTACAATAAGCCCAGAATAATGATCAAATCAGAAGTGTGTCATTGCCAGCTTTCATCCTTTGAAAGGCTCAGCTATAGCTTTATCACTCTGAATCTTTTCCAAAATCAAGTTACCTCTTATTCTAGGAAACTGCTCTCCATAAACATGCCTTTAGCTCCAGTTTTAAATAGCTCCATCTGTACTGCAGTGTATATAGTTAGTTAGGAACAAGTACCTGAAGAACATGATATAGAGTGGGTACAGTGAGAGGGCAAAGAGAATGTGGGGGCTGCTTTCCTTTCAGATCCTGCAAGACCATAGAGGAAGAGTGTTGTTTAGAGCTCCGTCTACCTAGATCTGAGCAGTGTGACAGCAGAAAAATCTGAAGACGTCTTTGTATTAGCAGTATGTGGAGTCTTCTGGGGTAGGAACTCATCAATATATAAGACCAGATGATGAAATTGCCATGTAAGACAAGGGCTTGACTTCACAGCGTGAGAGTTCTTACAATGGATAAACCTTGATTTTCAGGCAGGAAAGACACTGGGAAATAATGGTTCTCCAAATACTATTATTCTAAGATTAAATGCTTATATTTAGTCGAAAACGTTAGACAACAATAAATCAAGTGAAGATTACACTACAAAGTGATTCGCCACCATTTAATCACCTTCATGTTGTTTCTAACCTGTGTGACTTTCTTTCTACTGTGCAAGATAAAATGAAATATTTTGTTCTTTTTGCATTGCTTTTGCGCACAAAAAATAGAAAACAGGTTTGGAGCAATTTTCACTACCATTCAAAAGTTTGGGGTCAGTAAGATATTTTTATTATTATTATTTCTGTCAGGACCACTATTGTCAAAGATGATTAACATTTAGCAAACAGTTTGGACTGGCGGTGTGGTTCCATTCTGGGCAAGAACTAGCATGGATACGAGCGGGGAGAGCAGCAATAACACCCCAGGGTAAACAGAACAGAACCAACATAAATGTATTGCTGATATCATTAATGTTCAATGACTTATTGTACAACATAAGTCGAGAAATTAGTCTGAATCTAAGAGGAATGGGGATGGAGGGGTGTAATTAGCTCCTGAGCAATGCGATAGCTGCTGATAATACTGACGGACCGTATATACAGTATAAGGATGCTGTGATAGGCATCATATTCCATAGGTAGACGTGGATCAGCTGAGAGTCAGCGGAAACGAGCTTGACTGATGTTACCTGCCAGAACTAACGCTATGCTTAATGTTTTTGAAAAGTCTCATGATCATCAAGGTCTTTTATTTGATCAAATATATAGCAAAAACAATAATATTATGAAATATTCTTTTAAATTTGAAATAACCATTTCAGAATGTAATTTAATCCTGTGATCATTACTTCACTCTTCAGTGTCACATGATCCTTCAGATATCATTCTAATATGCTGATTTGCTGCTCAGGAAACATTTTTTATTATCAGCGTTGAAACAGCGTTGTGCTGCTTAATATGTATAACTTAACAATAATAAAAAAATCTCACTGATTCCAAACCTTTGACGAGTGTCAATTTAGACATTTTTGTAAATAAGAGAGACCACACTGACCAAATCAGTACGAAGTATAGAACCAAGTGTATTTTTCCCTCTGTCAATGTACACATATTTAGATTTCATCTCACAGTAACACTTTACAATTACATTAAGAACGGGAATATACTTTGACCAGCATAGGTAAATGACAATTATATTTTAAAAAAACAAACAAAACAAAAACACAAACAAAAATTTGCCATGTTGATGACGTAACGAAAAAACCCTAAATGTAAAATGGAGGTATGGCTAGGTATAATGCTTCATATTTTACCAAATTCAATAAAATCCCAGAACATTTTTTTCCCCAGAATTTCACATTTCAAAATCACTTCATGTATCTGAAGTAATATCTGTTGTGAATATCATTTTTTTTTTTCATTTGCAGAGAAAGGACTAAACAAAAACTTCTTTTTAATAACAAGGAATGTCAATTCAGGAAAACCATATTTTCAAATGTGAGAAATATCTAGACAGTATACTGTGTTTTTTTTTTTCTTCCTTTTTTCCTCCTTTCCAGGAGGTGTCCTTTGATACAAAAGTCTGGACACAAGGTTGTGCTGCTTTATCCATAAAAGTCTTGTCAGTTCGCTCCTTTACGCTTTCCTTTAAGGTCTGGGAGGTGGTGCGCTGGCATCTCGATGAGAACAAGTTCCTTTTTTCCTCCTAAAAGAGATGCCACACAGTTCTCAAAATGTGATTTCGCCTCCGTTCTCCTTATCCTGTTTGTTTCAGTGTCTGTAGTCTCATTCGGATGGGTATTGGGCTGTAGTTTAACACCATAGAGAATATAGGAGGCAAGAGAAAGAGTTCTCGTAGTCTTAGTATATCTTTCTCATGCCGGAGGACGAACGAGGACAAACACTCACACGCGCAAATACGCATACGTACCGTATGCACGATACACACAAACCTGTCTCCTGTTTTCAGCAATGTCCTGTATTTACATAGATACATCTTTTGTCCAAGCTGATGTTCAGTTCAGGACAGTCCCACTTTCTGAGGTCTCTTTCGTCTGCGTCGTGCTCGCCCACGGTGTCATGAATCCCTCCGGGTGAGATGAGAGTTATCAACTTTATGTATTTCATATCAAAATAGTCTCATGGAAAGCTGAATGTGAATACATCATGCATGGAACACAATTAGTAGGCTAACAGATCACAATGTTTCAACACCATGGAGAGAGAGATGCCTTTCTTTTTAAAGTTCTAACAACCCTTGAGCTCTTCTACACCTGCTGGTGGAGGTGTCGCCGTTAAAGCCGTCTGATCTGCGATTCTAACTGAGAATGTGTTTATGAAACCGTGGCGGATATACAACAAAGACGGAATTAGATTCATGTGTTTCATGACAGGGACAGATAAATCCTAATTTCTACACCTGACAAAAGATATCCGAGTGGAAACGAATTCAAACTCTATTGGTATTTCGGCTCTTTCAGAGAATGAAACGGAATATGTGATTTTATCAGCCGCCTGTCCAACTGAACACGTCTCCCCCCACCCCCTCCTAAAAAGGTGTCAAATTTAACATCTCCACAGGAACTGATGGGAGCATCTGGTTGTCTCGTGCAAATAACTAACACAATCGCTTCTGTTCTTCATGAATTATTACAACGAGGGTCACCGAACGTCTCGCAGAAGATCTCAATTTCATAGCTCTGTGAAGGTATTATTAAATAAACGTTCAGGAATAGCACCAAAAGCTCGTGTGTGGAGACATCTTTTAAAGCGGCGGCTTTTCTCTCCCTGCCCATGGTGTTTTGTTACTCTCCTGTTGAGGCCCGGACCACGCAAAACATAAATTTTTAATCGCAAAGAGGGCATTACATCATCTGGAATGTAATGGAAGAATTTCTTTAGACATGATAGAGATAAAATTACATACAACAATGGCTTTGCAAGACAGCAACGAAAGGAGGATCTGTTTGTTAGTGTCTTCCTCCTCATACCCTACGTCCGTTTCTTTCGGTGGCAGAAAAACTTTTTGAGAAGTAAACAGAAGATTGTGTGGCTTAAATGCTTGAGGATGCAGAGGAGGTGATTTGAAGTTTCAAAATCCTCAGCACAATTCCTGTCTGTGAACTTCCTCCTCGCTATTTCCCTCAGACGTAATACTCCTTGTCTTTATTCTTCTTGCCCTTGGTAGTCGTTTTGGCGATGGCGGCGGTCGTGCTCGGCGTCTTCTCCTTCACTACGGCACCGTTGCTTTCGGAGCCCGAGTTGCGGCTCTGGTCCACCTGATAAGAGCCTTCGTCTCGGTTGCGGTACTTATACATGGCGTAAAGGAGGATGAGGATGCAGAGGGCGGCAGCAGCCACGATGCCGACTACCATGCCTGTGGTGCTGCTGGACTCCCTGATCACTTCCACGGCGCCCGGGCGGCCCTTCTCCATCAAGTCGGTGGGGTGAGCTGTGGGCACATGGGGGAAATCAGGCGGGTAGGTTAGACCTGGAGTGTGACGGGAGGATGGGGCAGGTGGCAGGAGCACCTGGTCGCGGGTGTTCATTTTACCCGCGGGGATGTGGAGCTGGTTGGGGTGGGTGGTGGGGGCGGGCGGACGGTGGTCACCTGCGCCCTGGCCTCCGCTCTTGCCCACGGCAGGAGGCGGCGGCAGGACTGTCCTGTCCGTGACCATGGGGGAGTTTTTGTAAAAGTCCTCGTCATCGGACTCCGTCATTTCTCCGGAGCCGAAGGCCGACACCTCCATGGGGTCGCCGCAGTCCTCCTGGTCCGGAGGGCATGGCGGACGGGGGTCGGACAGAACGAGGGACTCTTTGGTGGTCTGGAGAGGGGTCAGGGAAGTGGGAGGGGCGGGGATGGCGGGGTAACGGGTGGCCATTGGATGGGTGTCTTGGGTGTCCACGGTAATTATGGGCAACACAAGTTCACCTCCTGGGATGAGAGAGGAAAAAGGGTGAGAGGAAGAAGAATTAGCGAGGACTCGACAATATGTAAATGTACACACACCCGTACTCTATTAGTATTAGAATTAGAAATCTATTTGGACTATAGTTATGTGCAAATTATTCTTAGACAAAGATTCTACACACAATACTCTATATTCACATGAAAAAAGATGCTAAAATATTTTCTAAACCTATTCAAATGGCTAACATAAATGTCTATATCACTAAAGTAAAAGCTAAAACAGAACCAACTCATATCTTGAATAGCTCTTGGCTCTTCTTTGGTTAAACAAGATAGCAAACCATGGAGTTTGGGTCACTTACATCAACAAATACGCCGCATGATTTTTGCATGGAAAAAAAGCAAATTACAAAAAACAAAGGTGTGTAAGATGGTCCCTTTAAAAAACACAACTTTTCTCCCCTTTATACTCTTTGACACACTCATCTGATCTGTGCTCTAGTCTTTCATCTAACTTGTATAAATACAGATTTCCATTTGCAATGATAAAATCTTCTGCATATGTGCATTCTTTGATAAATCATTAAATGCTGTGTCTCAAAACTTAGTAAGCGGTAATGCCTATAAGGGGAATCATCTATATGAATCATATTACAATCCAAAAGGAAGATCTTAAGTTGATTTGACTAATAGGAGATGCTCTTTAAAGGCAGAAACTTCATTAAAAGCCACTAATATGGCACTCAAACACTGACTCAACTGATGTGCACGAGACATGTCTGATTCTGATTTAGCATGTGGTTAAAGAGGACCTATTATGCCCCTTTTCACAAGATGTAATATAAGTGTCCCCAGAATGTGCCTGTGAAGTTTCAGCTCAAAAATACCCCACAGATGATTTATTGTCAAATTTAGCCCTATTTGGGTGTGAGCCCCCTTTCCAGAAGAGGGCAGAGCTTTAACAGCTCACGCTTCGGGTACTCGACAACAAAGCTGGAGAATCTCACGCAGACAAAATGTCAGAAAGCGGTGTTCAGCTTTACATGTTTGAACCGGAGTCGGACACTGATGGAGAGACTCAGGAAGAAGTTACAACTTTTAGAATACAACTGGATGTTTCTGAAAGGTTAGTGGATAAATTTATGTAGTTGCTGTGAAGTTGATTCAGCTCATTTTCTAGCATGTGACATCATGTTAATCTTTTGTTCAAATCCAACGTTGAACTGAACCTTGTTTGTGAAGCAGTCTGAATAATGCTACCTGCTGCAAACACTATATTTGCATTGTGCGACCTACTCTTTTAATGGGAGGCAACAAAATCTGAGTGGATAGCACAAATCGTCACAACGGCGTAAAATTACTTGCACAAATAGGTCCCCTTTATGCCGACACAGACAGTCAAATACTGCATTTTAACTTTATACACTACTGTTCAAAAGTTTGGGGTTAGTATTTTTTCTGCAAGGATGCATTAAATTGATGAAAAATATTTCCATTTCATATAATATAATATAATCATATAATTCATATAATCTTTCTGAACTTTTTATTCATCAAAAAAAAAAAGATTTCATCTATATTTCCATAAAATATTAAGCAGCACTGTTTTCCACATTAATAATAAGAAATCTTACTTGAGCAGCAAATCAGCACATTAGAATAATTTTCTGAAGGATCATGTGACACTGAAGACTGGAGTAATGATGCTGAAATTACAGCTTTGCATCACAGGAATAAATAATATTTTAAAATATAATTTTAAGTTATATAAATGGTTTTTAAAATTTAAAAAATTTGAGTTTATTCTATTTTTGATCAAATGAATGCAGCCTTGAGCATAAAAGATTTCTTTCAAAACCATTAAAAAATCCTACTGACCCCAAACTTTTCACACTTTTTAAATAACAATTATTTTAAAAAAATATTATAATATAAATATTATATTTTAAAACCTTTCTCTCAGCTCCATCCTCTACCTTGAATGAAGCTTGTCACATCACATAATTGGAAAACCTTATCCATGAAGGAAGCAAGCTATACTGCTTCAAATCCTGTGTACAATGAGTTATTTTTCGACGGTTGCACAGTTTTTCTACAGACAAATTCAGAGTTTTTTTCTTTTTTGTGTGTGTCAGGAGTGCACAAATGATGTCCAAACAAGCTAGGCAGGCGGCTGACTAGATTTTGAGACAGAGCCAAAATATATAGGACTGTTGTACCAATTATTTAATAAGAAATGTCTGTGTTAATATGTTTAATATTTCAACATTTTGTTCAACTAAAATAATCTGAAATGAAACCAAAAGCTTGGACAAATGTCAAACAGCAACAGCAGATTTTCCAGATGGGCCACCAGAAAGAAACCACTCAACGACACTGAATGATTGCAACATAATGCACAATCACAGGAACAATAGCTGAGCACAGAGTAATAAATGTACTAAGCAACACAGTTTGATGTCACACCTACTTTACTGACATATGATTGCCTAAAGTAGAACTCAACGATGGAGTGGAATGGCCACTTAGCGTTATGAATAGCCCAGATGGTAGGAGAAGGCCACCCTTCGAGAAATATAACCTTTAGCCTAAACCTACTTTTACTTTCATATTCTCTGTAGGGTTAATATGAGGGAATAGTGCAAGCAGATAAGTATTATGGGAAACAGAATTCACATTAGGAACAAGATTGTGCAAGATCTCGTGTAGCTACTCAACACTAATGCTTGTTATACTGAAACTAAAATGATGTAAAAATAATATTTTAGATTCAAATGATGAATGTTATTTTCTGAATATTTCCAAAACATCATATTATGTAATTTTATGGAATAGTTTCATTTTATGTATGAACTGAACAGAAATTTTACATAGTCTTAAAAATTCTAAGCTCCAGCTGGAATTAAAATGAGGAATTATTTATGGAACTGCATTATATCCAATCAGAATATATCCGCAAGTCATTAAAAACCTCTACGTAATGAAAAAATGTTGTTCTGTTTAAGACAGTAGGTAGATGTGATGTGTTTGCTGTCAGTGAGCTGTGACAGGTGAGCCTCTGAAGCTTGTACGGGTCTGTATGGTGCTGCTGTATGAATGTGTACTCACCAGTGCCAGGCTCACACTCCTCCAGATCCTCGTCATCACTGGGACACTCGGCTGACGCCACAAGCAGGTCATCTGAGTTCTGAAAGAGAACACAGAATACAGGTACAGACGGTTCATTTTTACAAGTTTGGAGGCAGATTCCATTCAACTGACCCTTAGCAAAGACCCGCCCCCTTTAGTTACGGTTGCTATGCCCGACAAGGCACGGCACGCCCTCAAGCGCGGAAATACACGAGTGCACACAATTTTTCGAGTTCAAGTTCACCAACGTTAATCTACTATACTTCTACTGCCTTGTCAGACAAAATGGCAGATTCGGGGTTATGATTGGTTAGATCGCCTGTCAATCAAACTATTTGCGAAGGGTCAATTGGATTTTTGAAAGCTGCAACTTATCTTTTTTCGGCCAGTTTTCTTTTAGTCCACGGCTTTTGTCATATGTGGACATTTATGTCTATTATGTTGATTTTTATTAAAGCTAACAAATTTCAGCTTTGTTTTTGCACAAATCTTTTCATTATTTTTTCAAATATAGCTTTTCCCTTGACAAACACTATGAAAATTTACTATAAACATATGAATTATTAAAAATGTAAAACTAATACTATTTAAACAAAGACTGGAATAAAGAAATAATTTCAATATTTATTGTGAGATTCCTAGGTGCTGATTCCACCGTCAATGACCAGTACACCCCCACCGCCTCAACAGGTTACCAACTGAATTTAAACGTTTGACATTTGAAAGGGTTTCTGTTATTTTGTAGTTTTGATCCTTACCATTGTGCAGAAGAATAGAGATTATGGTTAGGTGGTTGATAACTGCATGAACTAAAACTATGAAGCATGTTGCTTTGATCAGTGAACAACAGCTAACAAGTTGTGCTGTGCTAGCAGCGTACAGTCTTTTAATTGTACAACATGACTCATTTCAATAAAAATATTAAATTCATTGTGCCATAGACTAAATAATTTAAGAGATATTACATGATTTATTCAGGTACAGATTCCAATAAAGAAATCAAGCTATAAAAAATATCATGTGTAATATTGTTACCATCACTTTTTTTTTTAAGTAGACAGCCATGGTGATTACTCAGTACTTATACTTGGTGCTAGTTTTTCAAGAGTATAGTCTTCATCCCTGTGCGATGGTGCACTTGATGAATTCATTACACAAAATTTATTCGTGTCTCACGATGAGAAATACACGGAGTGCAAATATATTACCCGCCAAATATGACCACACAAAAAAAAAGTCATAAGTTAAACGGGTATATTTGTAGCAATAGCCAACAATGCTTTGTAAGGGTCAAAATTATTGATTTTTCTTTTATGCCAAAAATCATTAGGATATCAAGTACAGATCATGTTCAATGAAGATATTTTATAAATTTGTAAATTTCCTACCGTGCATTGCTAAGGACTTCAAAGACGGTTGGTGTTGGCAGACGCCGTTCACGTGAGCAGCACGATAATGAGGGTGAGTAATTAATGACAATTGTTTTTAGGGTGAACTAGCCCTTTAAAATGGATTTTCCACCACTTCTTAAACCATGTGTTGGACATGACTGTGGTTGAAATGACATTTTAAAACACTGTAGTAAAAATAACTCATGACTTCCAGAAAGATTCTGACAGAATTCATCTGTGATGCACGTCCGCTCTTTTAATTGTACTGAAAGCACCTACATCTGAAGAAACCCCCATCGCTTGCGGAGGCATTTATTCAGCTCGTACGATGCAGTGATGCTAGACCAAATGGCTTTGCTGCCCCTTGGTTTGACCTGAGTTTGAATTAACATTCCTGACTCACACCTCACATTCATAAAACATGTAATTGGATCTGGGCCATGACTGATTTGGACGCATCAGTTTGTCCTTTCCCATCGAGAGGTCAGAACAATTTCGCTGTTCACTCATATGGGCATATTTATCTGTTTGCAAGGCTGGTAGGCATCAACAGAATGAGACTTCCCTTGCGAGCACTACATGAGGTATATGGAGGTATTTATTGATGGTGATACCAGTTTTTGAATTCATACTCTTGATTTTAATACACACACAAACAAAAAACACAGCTAAAGAAATACCTTTTACATATGCATATAATGAAAACATTCATGGTAAGCATCATACACCATTAAATAGTAAATTCAATGAGCCTGAAAGGATAATGTCTGTGGTTGATGCGATTATCGAGATAATACTTTTTTATCTCTTCATTTGTGACCCAATATGATTCTGGCTTAATGTATGCAAATATGCATCATCTCTGCATTTAAATACTGGTCATTTTGACCATGAATGACGTGCATATACTAACTAAATAGGTCTGGCTGAAATAGTGCCGTATTGATCCATTCCACATTTTGTTTTTCTAGTCCTTTGACTGTTGTTCACTATTGTCAGCAACAAACACTTTGAAAGCTCAACTGGCCAGAGTTAAATTACTTTCGAAGGTAAGCGGAGGAAAACATTCTGTTTCAAAGCCTTTCCATCATATCAGCAATGCTATTATGCTTCATTTACACCAAATATACAAAAACATTTCATGTCCTCGACATCCATCAAATACTGACGACAAACATTAAATGTACCATCAGGGTTAATTTAAACAAAAAGCCTACCTTTGAACGATCAAAGAATTTACTGAGGCAAAAGAAAAGCTATGACAAATTCGCTCGCTTTTTGAGGCTGATTTACAAATACTAAAGACTCTGACATTTCGAACCTCTAATTAAAAGACGCATTGCAGCATTAGTTTTGCCTGACTGCGTTTATTAAAGGATAATTAGCGCGCTTCTTATCTGCACTTTTGCACAATGCCTGTGTGTTTAGTAAGACAAGTTTATTAAGAGTACTGAAATTGCAGGTTTAGATTTGTGCATATATTTCTGACAAATATGCCATAACTAATTTTTCTGATATGACAAAAAGAAAGTCAAGGGCACGTTCAATATCCTAATCCTTAAAAGGGTGTTCCCTTTTTAGTGTTGTGCCAGCTTGATCAAGGGCTTACTTAACATTCACCATTGGCACAATTTCCAAAACGCTGCAAGAGCTCTGACGCGAGCCGGGATTTATGGAAGTCGTGGAGGTTCACTTCAAACGCAGCACAAATTTAAGGTCCAATTTGAGGTCATGGAAAAGCAATCTTAGAACAAAAGATTTGTGCTGCTGGATGTATGGAAGCTTTGATATAAAACAGCACAAGCTGCTGACAATGAGGCTGAAATAATAACATATGTCTGACCCTGCATCTCTGACTGATTTTCAGAACACTTGATTTGAGTTTGAAATGCATGCTGAGTAGATTTGCCCTTCAAGTATTCAGATGTTTTTCCGGCACGTTCAAGGCTGGATATGAGCTGCCTCCCTGCCTTATAGAGCATCCTAAATGTCATGAACCTTATAAGTAACTGATTCAGAACACTCTACATAAGCAGAAAATCTACAGGGGTGTCGGACAGGGTGTAATAGTGGAACTAAGCAACAGGGGCCCACAAAGATATATTGATAATCCATAATATTATCAAGACAAAATTACAAAGTAATAACAACATGCCCTCATTAGGAATAACTTTGTTATTCTAGACTCAATTTTCCATCTGTAAAAATGAGAAATGATCTTCATTTGCTGGGCAGCAGTGTCCTCCCATGTTAGCGATCCCCCCTATCACAAGGGAAAGTGGTTTGGTCTTATAGTGGAGAGAGAGAGAGAGAGAGAGAGCGAGCGAGAAAGAAGACTGCAGGAGAGCAGATGACTTCTAGTTATTTTTTTTGGAAGAATGGTGAGCCTTGCGAGAGAAGTTGTTCTTATTCCTTTGCCTCACTATGTTAGTGCTGTCAAAAATACTCATACCATACTAGAAAGTGGATACTGAAATTGTAAAAATGTGACAATATCAGTCATTCTTAATTAGATACCAGCAGTGTTGGGGAAAGTTACTTTTAAAAGTAATGCATTACAATATTGTGGTTCTTCCTAAAAAAGTAACTAATTGCATTACTTTGTTACTTTTTATGAAAAGTAATGCATTACATAACTTTTGTGTTACTTTTTCTCATCTGGGCTGGGCTTACTTGTTGCTTTTTTAAATAACAACAAAAAAGTTCTTTTTTTTGGCAAATGTAAAGGCCCTTTCACACCAAAAGTGAAATGAATAAGCCTCAGGCTGAAGGAAATGCATATTTACACCTGCACAATAGAGAACACAACTCAAACAAACCTTTCAGCTCTGCTGCCATTCTGGATTAAAGAAGAATAGGATACAGGAGATGGAAGTTCAACACTCTTATTTATAAAACTAATATAAAGTCATTTTTGCTTATTAGTGTGGTTAAATCGGATCATTGGTGGTCAGCAGCAAAGACATTGGTTAATAAAGTGAGATTAAAAACAAAGTATTTTTTTGTGTATTTTAATATATATATATATATATATATATATATATATATATATATATATAATATGTTATGTTAAATTCAGAGATTGCATTTTACTATTTTTATTCATTTTGGAATGATGAGTGTAATGAATGAAATAATGGAATAATGAGGAATAATGAATGTTTTTATGCAAGTGAGATGAGTAAATGCATGTTTCACTTCTGAACTTACTCTATTTCTCTAAACGAGTGGACAGGAAAGCTGTCAGTCAAGAAATGTGAAAAAGTAATTAAGATATTTTGTTGTAAATTGAAAAAGAAATGTGTTACTTTACTAGTTACTTGAAAAGAGTAATCCGATTATGTAACTCAAGTTACTTGAAATGCGTTACCCCCAACACTGGATACCCACTGAAAGGCGATTACATTCAACTGGTCCTGTGCATATTCGTTCAGTAGTCTCTGCCGAAATTGAAATTACTGACAGAGATAATTAGGCCTACAGCAAACACACTTTGTTCTTCATTTTATTAAGGACTTTTCACTTAACCTTTTAAAAGCAATTATTACTTAATTGAAAAATATTTGAAGACTACATTGTAATGTTTTAATTCATTATTTACCTCGTAGAATCGTAATGACCGGGGTTCAACATTTGGTGCTATTCCCCAGGCTACACAAATAGCACTCTACACGAATTGGTTCATAATTAGTTGCAATAAAATATGACATACGAATGTTGTTAAACAAACAAAAAAATATTTTGCACATGATCGGCTTACAATTGATTTCAATAGTAACAATAGAATGTTGCCAAGTTAAGGATAAAATACACCGCACAAGACTGACTCAAAATTGATTTCAATAGTTACAACAGTATGTTGCTTAGTTAACGCTGAAATACACTGTATTCTGTAGAGGATCAAATCAAGTGATTTCTTGTTATGAAATACTGTTGATATTATCGATTCACAACTGATGTTGGTCTTATAAGCATAAAAATACATAGATCATAAAAATTGGGTAAAATAATCCTTTTGAACTACACATATGTAGAGAAATTGTCCTTTAATTGTCTTTATTACACAGCAAATGTAAATATAGTGCATAATGGAATAAATGTGTAGTCTAGACGCCGTTTTTGGTCCTATTCCATATAAATGTCTTACTCATCTTGAGGAGATGAGGAGAGGAGTGGTGCACTGGGATTTTCTCAGCACTAAGCTGTCTCACTCAAATCCCCATTTCCCTGCTATTGCTTTGTATGACTATTTACACCCAGGACAGCACGGATTAGGGGTGATTCACAGCTCACACGTGAGAGAATCCATGCTCGTCCTCAGTTGTGCTAATGTGTGCCACTAGTGGCTATGGATCTTGGCAGTTTCGCTATGATTGACACTGATTGTTATTGAGCTTGGCCTTTATTCTTATCAACGTGCATCTCCTGATCAATGGAGTTGAACACCACATGAATAAAGGCTGACAGTGGGGGAGGCAAGCGCTCCTAATTCGCTACCAATATGTGATGAATGGGGGGCCGAGACAACACACAAGTCAGATATGACACTCAATATTCTCCATATTAATAGCCTTGTGCTCCACCATTTTACAGATGCTGCTTGAGGATAGTATTTTTTTTCTTTTAGCTGTCAATAGGCATGAAAGATTGCTGGGGTAGGAACAACAATGGACAGTCTACGCTTCAATGACAAGAGAGAAACCAGCCAGATAAGATGGGGTTTTGTTGAAATTGTGAGAATGATTTGTGATAGTCGTGGAAGTAATTTGAGAATTTAAAATATAATTTTTTAAACAATGTTGTTAACATTGTTTTTTCCCTTAAACATATACAGTAAGTTGTAAAATAAACAAAAGTACTTTAATCACAGTAAAAAAAAGGGATGTCAAACTGTAAATCTGACAAATGTATAGAAATTTAACCGTTCAAATGATCGCTTTCATAAAAAAAGTGCTACAGCTCTAAATTTGTTTCTTGAGGCTTAGAAAATAATGACTTGAGAAAATTGCAGGACTGTTCAAAGGAAATGTGACTAGTAAAATACTATGTGTGGGAGGAATGAAAGGAAAAGCCTATGTGGGGGAGATATATCCTGACACACGCGAATCTGAGCTTTATGATTCTTCTCCTTCAGGGCCTTCCAGATGCAGAGTGACGGCTCTTTTTCAAGCAATAAATGACACATTTTTTACCCCAGGGTGGTCTGTCCTGTCAGCTCTTTTATTGCTGATACCAACTGGACATCTTGTAAAACAAAACTCTTTATAAACTCAACATCATCCCTCATATTCAAGACAGACAGGCTAAAAAGGACCTTCTCTCTGGATGATGGTAATCTCCACTGTCCTGTCCTCACCTGTGTAATACTGTCTTTCAGGCTGGGAGAGCGCTGTCTACGGGTGGTGGTGGTGGCCATGGTGGTGGTGGTCTCCATTATGGTGGTGGACATGTCCGCCGCAGCCGGAGGGGTGGCAGAGGTGGTCTCTGTGGACAAGACGGACGGGGCATCCCCAACCAAACGCAAGTTTCCAGCCACCTGCACATTCGGATCCCCCTCAGCTGCCAGTTTCAGCACTTGCAGCCCATTGTAGTACAGGCCTGAGATTTGGCCCTGGAATGGCCGGCCCTTATCCTGACCTCCCACTTTTATGGCTGCCTGGCTGTTGAAGATGGTCAACTGCCGACCTGGGATGCATCAGAGAGGAGATGGAGAGAGAGAGCAAGACAGAGAGAAAGAGAGAGAGCAGTACGACAGGAAGGAGAGAAGCAAAGAAAGAAGCAAAAAGCGGCCATGAGTACAGGCTGTTTTTGGCGTCACAGACAGGATGTGTCCAAATCAGCTGATAACACTTTTAACATTTGAACCTGGCGATGGAAATCTCCAATTCTAATGGCTGTCGTTTCTGACCCGGATAGTGCAGGAGACAAAATGTTGTATTAAACATGATGGCAAAGATCAATCCCAGAGCCTGAGGTGGCTCCTCTATGAGAGGGGGAATGGAAGAGACCCAATCATTATAGAATAATGGCTGTATATTATCATTTGAGTCTCATTAAACTAGTAAGGCTTGAGCTGTGGATAATGAACTGAATAAGGAGGACCAAATTGGAAAACAATATTTATGAGTATGTAAAGAGATTTTGATATGTTTTATTCAGAAACAGAGGCCTCGTTGATACTAATCTGCATGAATAAGTGTCATCTGCCAGCTCAAATGCTAATGTGTCACTGAGGCAAGAGGAGCATCTCCCCTCCAGCCCCACGAACAGACATACATAGGGGCGCAGGCACACATGAACACACACACTACGCCTCTGCATTAAGGATTTTGTCCCCTTAATCTCCATTGTCACTGAGTCATTTCGCATAGAAAATACCACTGGTTGAATAGATTATTTAGTTGATGATCATGAAAATAAAAGGAATCTGAATCAATTTTATAAAAACTTTCATTGTGGTAACAGGTAGTCACAGCGCTACAGGTTTGATTCAAGTGGTTTTGAATTATAATGGTTAATGTTAAGCAATCAGGCCAAACTTTCGATATAATTCAAGGCCAACAAAACCTCTAAAATTACTACTTAAAGAGGAAAAGGATGGTTAACTCAAAGTGCCATTTCCTTTGGCCCCTGAGAGCTGGACTGCTGCCATCCATTTAATCCTGATGAACAGGTACTCTGACACAGCTGATTATGAAGTGGGCAGTTGTTATCCCCTCCGTGAGAGCCACTTAATGCTTAATGAAGGGTTGCCATTTAACACAAGTAGGGTCTTAATTTTTACAGTTGAAAATAACCAAGTTTGACATGAGAGTGGAGATAAAAAGACCATAACCTCTGAAAGGCATGTCGAAATAGAGTGGGAAGAAGCCAGATGGCCAATTTCCACTTGCACATGTTCTTTTATTGTACAGTGGGACGATTATTCTGATTAATGCGTGACATTAAGGGCGGTTACATGCGGTGACATAATACAAAGTACCAATGAGAAAAATATAATGTAAATGCTCTCTTTATCATCTCTGTGATACCATTGCATGGAACTTACAGTGGTAGTTCACCCAAAAATGAAGACACTGTCATCATTTGCTTACCCTCATGTTGTTCCAAACCCGTACAAATTTCTTTTGCATGCACCATATAAAAGATATTTACAAATTTGTATTTTTATATTAGAACTGTTTTTTTTATTTAATTAAAGTCAATGAGTACCAAAATGACATTGGACTTCATTGACTTTCATTCTAAAGCTACAAGCTATTTTACTGATTTATCAGTGTTCAAAAGAACACTTTTATGATCATTTTTTATCCAGTTCTCGTTCATTGGAATAAAGCAATTAGGACAGTATCTTACATTTCTCCTTATGTGTCCTGTGTGTGTTTGGAACGACATGAGACATGAGTAAATAACGACAGAATATTCATATTTAAGTACATTAATCCTTTCACTGCTATTTAAAAATGTCTGGCATAAATGCAAAAAAGGTTTTCCTGTGATTAACTCTAGGTTGGACAGATTTCTTCTTTGCAGCTAAATGTATGAGACCCAGTGACAGAGGTTAGAACATTTAATGGAGGAGAATGAGGAGACCAAAGAGCCTTTGCGATACAGAGCAAGAGGCAGAGAAGAATAATTTCTTACACAAAGACCAGTCACTCAGTAAAACATACCATTCATACAGGACACAGACCTGATGTATGAGGGGCTTTGTGTCATTATCATTACTTATAGATTAGAACTGATAAATAATTACACATGTTAAAGGGACATTGTTAATCACATTTGAATGTGCAAAGGCTGACAGCAATTTTCCTCTCATTTGGTAGCGAAAATGTCTTTCATTAATATTTAGACTGTTTAACCCTCTGAGTTAGTTCCGATTTAGGGGGGTTTAAGACGGAATTAGCTTTAGTTTAGCGCCCTATTTATATCAAGTGGTAGAACTCAAATCGAACTAAGAGGAAATATACGCATATATATATATACATATATATTATATATATATATATATATATATATATATATATATACACACACACACAGTTATATATTGATAAAATATGTTAGTTGGGTGCACAAGCGAGAGCTAAATGTCTAAAAAGGACTTTTAGACAAATGTAGAACTGAACTTTGGATCACGTTATACTCTGCATGTTACCGAGTTCAATCAACGAAGGTATGCAGACCTAGAAAGGTCAGTTTTCCATTAAAAAACAGTGCAAGTGTATTTGTTTTACACTTAACATTTAGATGTGATGTTAGCTCAGCACATGAACAGAAAAAAGAAGTTTGCATATAGATGAAAAAGGCGCAACCAACCAAAAAGTCTTGATAACTTACACATCCAGTAGAGCATTAATGCCCAATATTCTTTGATAATGTGCTGATGCAGATGTCTGAGATTGCTTCTGCACTTTAATAACCGAGAAGGTTTCTTGGGGAAAATCAAATACCATGCAGGATTCATCTGTTTACAGATGTCTCACGGGTCCAAAGATTACTATATGGTTAAGTTTTAGACTATAATACAATCGGTCCAAATAACAATCTGTTTTGTTTTCATTAGACTCAAAGGGTTAAATGGGATTTTGAAACTTTATTCTGATTTTAGTGTTAGAAGTTTTTTAAAAAAGCAAAGCAATAGTCCCTTTAACTGCTTGGGATTGGAAAAGATATTTTTCCTCAGTAAGATTTAAAGTGTTTTTTTTTTTTTGTATAAATACTCTTGCTTCAAAATTAGCGAAGTCAGAGAGGATCACAGAAGGAAAACATAAGACAGCAAGAAAAATAAACTATTTACAGACAGTTGTTGCAGTTATGGAGCGTTGTTAGAGGGTTAGTCAGGTATTATGTTTAAGATTAAACCTTTATCTCTGAAGTGATGCAGTTCTAACTTAAGAATGTGACACGAAAAGCACAAGCCACATGGAAATGACTGATTGGATATATATTGTGTGTGGGCAGCCACAATTCACAGTTTGTTTTGGCCCACTATATGCCAATGCAAAATGTTTGAATTTTTTTTTTTTTTTGGAAGTTTATAATTCAAAATGGCTTGCAGCTTTGTGGTTTTAAGGGAACTGCACCTCTTACAGAGCCTTAATAAGTCATTAAGTCATTGTTTAATTAATCCATTTTTATTACCTTTGTCGAGTAGCCACTCGTCAACTACCCGACCAAGTCTGTATGGAATTCTTTGCCTGGCTATTGCAAGCCGTTCATTATCAATGTTCCCTTCAAAGAATTTAGAGAGACAGATAAGAGGTTAATATCTGGAAGTTCAAGCGTCACATGGTTAAAAACATGGCAACAAGACTATCAAGTTTAGCAAGTTAGGAAGTCTAAACGAGCTTTATGCTGGTAGTTATGTTGTTTTAAGGTGGATTGCACTTAGTTATTAGACAGTTTAGAAGCTTGAGACTAATTAGAGCATGTTTAATTCTGTTTAGAAAGCTTTGAGGACATATTTAGTGATTGTTTATCTTCTAATTTTGGTCTGGTTGATTGTGATGTCATCTCAGCGAATACTACTCGAGGAACATTTCATACCATCAATAGGACAACAATGATATCAGTGATAATGTCACATATTATAATGTGCAGCTATACAATGGTAGTGTCAAAACTGCTCCGGAAGACATTTTCTGGTCTCTGCAAGAAATCAGAGTGAGAACAATGCAATCAGTGCCGCATCTAGTATCAAAATCTCAAGGTACCTGCATAAATTAGGACATGTGTAATTATAAAAAGACACAAAAGCTGCAATCGACTCGGTGTCATGGCTGCCAGATAAGAGACGTTCTCTTTTTCTGACAGCTCCCTTCATCAGAGCTAAAATGAGCTTGTGAGTCCTGTTACTCACTCAAAAGAACAATCTCCTCAGATCACCGTTTTCTCTGCTCTCCACCATTGTCCTGTTAAAATCCATGTCATCCTAATACCCCTTATTACAATGGCTTGTTCAATATTGTTTGCCACACAGTGATGTTTATTTCCTCTCAAATATTATGTATACAACTTTGCAGCAGATGTGACATCACCAGAACATTTCAGTGAGTCCATCAAATTCAGTACATGGGTCAATGACATATAATGTGTGTTCATAATAAAGAAAAAGGAAAACTCTTCTAAAAATGTGCCAACTTAAGAAAATAACTCTTCTTATTTTCAATAAATCTTACGGCCACGTCGGAGCCGTAAAGGGCGAAAGCAGCCGCAGACGCGTACAGTGTAAATCTGGATTCTAAATTAACGATCTCTTCTAAATCCACTGAACATTTTCATTTAGTTTCGTGAACATTTTTATTAAACATGGACCATTATTTTCATTCAAATAGATTATTTCTGGTATTGTTGGCACATTTTATAAATGTAAGCAACTAATTTAGAAGTGCAAACTGGGTGCTGATGTGGTGAGATGTACTTGCTCGGTAAGATTCGCCTCGCATTCGTGCATCTTCGGGATGTGGAGCCGTGTGGAAAATTACAAAATTTGCCGTGCACGCCACCACGCGAAATGAGTTGGTGTGCACAATGGGCTGTTCCGCCAACGCCGCGATGGCAAGCGAACTTGCGGGTGCGGCGAGTATAAATCACCCTTAAATAAGGGTTAAATAAGGGGTTATCCTTTGTTGAAACTTGCTCGTCGTCGAGCAGAGCCCAGTTCATGGTTGCTTAGCAACGACAGACGCCACGAGAGTGCAAGCATTTTGGAAAGAAAGAGAAAGCGGTTCGGCCGTGCTTTCCAAATTATAAAAAAATAAATGTAAAAATTAATTTTAATTAAAAAATGACAGACACGCTCATCAAAAAAAAAAAGAAAAGAAAAAAAAAGATGAGAGTCACGCCATTGACCCACATACTATGAAAGTGCAGAAATTCAGACACAGCCATTAATAAGTCATTTTCAAGTTAAAACTCTTCTTTCTTGAAGGAAGATGTTGGTATGCCAAGCGTTAACTGAATTTTTTTTGACATGCCACATACTGTGTCATGTTCCTTCAGTGACAGCCGTGTGAGATACAAGCCTTGCGTTCGTCCTACCCACCCTGCAACCTGAATGAGGGCCAAACCTCCCACTCCCATAAGCCTGTTAAAAGAGCTCATGTGTGGCAAATTCTGTGCTGAACCGTCAAAGAAAACTTGAAATAGGAAATCTCGTCTGTGAGTAAGCGGCAAAAAAAGTGAAAACAAACTGATCCATCCAATAAAGTCTGATGCACTGCTATTCATTTATTTCTACTAGACTCTTATTTATAAGGCAACACAATGATGTGCTAAGCAAGATACCGAGGCGAGCGGTCAGTTACGCCAGTGTCCACAGGGAGCAACAAATCTGCCACCGGGGAACATATCCAGTTATCTAATCCTCCGTTTTAATTAACTGAATTAATCGAGCTGGCTAATCTAAGCGATACACAGCCAGCTTCATTTACACACGTGAGCTTTGTGAGTGTTGGATGACACGCAAGACCTATATCATCGGTTTTTAAATCCCTGGGATGACAGGTGCCACATAAAGGCTGTGCCATTCCATTTAAATGCGCATAACTCAGTTTTAAAGGAAGCATGACATGATTGTGACGACTTTGAAGCTGAGCTTTATCCCTGCACTTTGGATAGGCCGCCCCATCTGACTCTCACCACCTGAGGGGGCTTAGGGGGAGACTAGGCGGATGGGAAGCCTATGTCGCAGCAGTAGAAAACCAATTTTCCCTTTCAGAAATCAGACGAAATCTCAAGCCCGAGCCGCAGGGACGCAGCGCCATTCAACCTCTGGCAATTTCGAGACAAGACCCCACACGCGGGGGTGGAAGGAGCGTTGCAGGTGAGCAGAGGCGCAGCTTTATTTGGCTAGAGCTGTATTTTTGCTAAGGACTGCTAGACGCTGCACTAACCTGCCGTGAAGCAGCACATCGGAAAAAACGATTGAAAAACGAGGACGGGAAAGACAGGATTGCTATTAGAGACAGAGAAAATGTCTTCCAGTGGAACAGCATCTATGAGAGGAAGGCAGCTCCCTGAGCACACAGTGGGGAGAGAGAGAGTTTGCTCAAGTTTAATTGGAAAGCACACAAGGCCAGGGCACCGCAGAGCAAGATGTTTGTATAGGACAGGGACGGTTCACGGGAACGACTACTGCAGGGTTGAAATCATCAATCAAGGCTTGTTACAAAAGTTTAAGGCTGTGCAATATCAGTTTACAGCGCTGAATACACCACAACTCTAGATGTTCGCGGGTTCAAAGAGCAACCTGCAAGAGGCATTTTGGCTAACGCTAAAAAATGAAAGCGTGCTTTGTGGTTCAAAGTTTGTGTGCAGTTCAGGGATGGTGGATCTTCACAGGCGCAGAGACACCTTCCTCAGCCTGCCTAGAGCAAAGCTGGCTGAAGTTCAGAACTGCAAAGGATCCAAATCCATCTCGGGCTGAATGTATTAGGCAAGCCAGCTTGGGGGAAAATGTGTCAATTTGCAATTGTTATTAGATTGTGCATGCGGTGGTTATCTGGGCGCTGCATGTGGTGACTCATAAACTCTCTGGGAAGACTTTGAGGTAAAAATGGCACACTTAAAACCTAAATAATTCACATTTGAAATTATAAATCAATTTGTACCCTTCAATAAGGCTTGCCTCCAACATGGATCCAAATTCAGGCCAAGGGCTTCAAACAACGTCCCATTGATGTGCGAGTGGAAATATACAGTGTCTCTCTCTGACCCCATGTGTTCAGTCCCAGGGGAAGCATCTCCCAGTATTTCTACCAACCACACGTGTAATGGAATTCTCCCCCCAGATGGCTTTCCCCGTCCCCTCTGGGGTCCTACCTGATGGGAAGCGCTCGATGACGGGCTGGTTGTCCACTTGGAGGGTGGCATTGCCACCACTACGTGTAAAGCGAACCACGTGGTACTTGCCGTCGTTCACAGTAACCGCAGGCTCATCTATGGTGATGTCATCTGTGCCCACATTGAATATCACACCGACCTTCCCTTGTTCCTGTGAAAGAATGGACAGTTTGTTTAGAGGGGGACACTGGGGAGGAGTCATGATGGTTGACTAGTCGATAAGTGAGGTTGACTAGTTTACTTAAATTGAGGCAACCTTTGGTCTTGTGTACTTTTTGTTCAAATAAACTATTAAAAGAGACTTTTTTTCCACTAGTTTATTTATTCTGTTTAATAATAATGTCCAACAGTGTGAAAATACGTCAAAGTATTTTTTTTTCATTGACGTTGTTGTGGGAATATTAAAATAAAATAAAATCCTTTGTCTTCCTAAATTATTAAGGTCGAACCACTGTAGTCACGTGGACTATTTACCCTAAATACCTTAATTTGTGTTCGAAAGATGAACGAAGGTTTTACGAGTGTGGAACAACATGTGGGCGAGTAATTAATGACAGAATTTTATTTTTGGGTGCACTAACCCACTAATGTTCCATAAATGCACACAATTATATTTTCACACTTATTTGACATAAATTAACAAATTTACAGCATGTTCACTGAATAAATTGCAAGTGAAATAAAACGCAGAATAAACAAATCTATAAACATAGTTCAAATTTGTTAGTTTAAATTAAAAAAAAAATCAACCCCTGTGACATAAGTTGAAGAAACCTCAATACTTTGTACAATATATTTTAAAGACACTTTAATTAGTGTGCTAAAAGCTAGACAGTTTGCAAACGCCCCAAAGGAAATGTATATGATTGGGTTCAGGTGAACCTGAAGCAAGGAAGCCCTGTAATTATGCAAGGCTTTCTTTAAGTAGTTAGGCAACCACCAAGCCGATTTTTAAAATATATATTTTTGCACATGAATATAATAGTTCTAGATTTAATATACACCACAAGACCTAAACATCCATAAAATGTTTTGAAATGAAGATATTTAAAACCAGCAATATTCAAAGGTATTAGATGAGACAATAAAATGAAATGAATGATGGCGAGAGCGATAGGGAATATCTTGCGAGAAAAGAGAAACATCTGGTCATGGTACAGTGGCTCACCCTTGGGAGAGGAGCTCAGCAGTGTCCTTTGTAATGCAGGAGGGGAAATGGCGTGTGGCTCCATGTTTTGCATTCATCACCGTTCTTTCTCACAAAAGCGCGCACACACTGGTTCGCCAGCTACTGACATCCTGACATGTATAACTACTGACAGTTTCCTGCTGTTTTTATTTTAACAGTGATTCAGTCTCTCCCAAGAACACTTCCACCTGTCCCTAGCCAACTCCGGGTGGCGCACTTGAGCGTGCAATGCCTCAGAAATGCTACCTCGTTCTTATTGGAAACATCCAGTCATGCTGATAGCGTGTAACATGTCACTATTCCACAGCTTTAGCATGGTCAACTGTCAGTTTCTGGAAAGAGCTAAAACATTAAAAAAGAGCTTTGTGTTCTCTGACACAAAGCCACAGATTGATAAAACTTCCACACACGTTTAGAGTTTGGATATATTCCTTCCTTTCTCTGACCTCAACTGACAGGTTCTCATTGAGATGCTGATGTCTGACAAATATCAAACAGAGCATGAGGTGAATGCAGAGTATGTTCTGGAGTCTAAAGGGCGAAGATACAAAAAAAAAACTAGCAAGTGTGTGCTAATGCTAGTCTGATATTGACATCTCCTCACCATACCAATGAGGACAAATCTACTGAATGAATACACAAGAGGATTTTAGACAAATTTTAAACTATAATTTCATATAAAAGCCAAAAATAAACAAAGCAAAACTCTTCAATAAGAAAAGAGAATGTGAAGAGTTATTTTTTATAGAAAGAAAGAGACTCGAATGAATTTTCTTGCTGGCCCAGCCTAGTTTTTGCCGGTGGTCCAGTGAATCTTGGCCTTTCTTTAGATGCTGATTGATTCTTACTGGTTAAGTTAGTTAAAATGCACAACAGTATCCAATACTGCTGCAGGTACTTCAACAGCGACAACGAGTAACTGAAATTCCACCAAAAAGAATAATTCAATTTGAATGTCACTTCAGTTCAAACACACTCTGCTGTTACAGACTCACTGTAGCATCACAATCCATTTTGTTTAAGTAAATCCAGGTAGAAGAATGACAGGAGTGAAGTTTTTTTGAACAGAGCTTAATGCTTCAGTTGTTCGGATGGAACCATGTTATGAAACACTTCATCAGTCTCCTCACTCTCCAATTTTGCTCTATATTTGGTTTGAGACACTCCTATTATTTTTCATTTGGTTTGAGACACTCCTATCTATGAACGATACTGGGAGCAGAATGTCTCACTGGGCATGGAAAACAACAAGATGTAGATAAAAATATTATTGACTTGATCGCAAGGATAAGGGCATGGCTTATTCTGAGGTAGCCAATTGACAGGAAATGCATGGATAAACTCTTTGCAAAAACATAAGAACAAAAAACTTTTTTAACAATGTAAGCACATACACTGAAGCGTATGACACAGGTGCACTTACGGCATATCCGAATCCTCTTTTGTTAGTGTAATGATGGAAAAAAGGGTCGGTGCTGCAAGCGCATCGTCCAAAAGGGTTGTACCCAGTCTCTTATTGAGTCACGGATGTGTTTTGGGCGTAATGTGCAATAAACCAATCAGAATCTCATCTCCCATTTCCTTTAAAAGCCAGCTGCGCTTGCACCATGGCGGATTCGCTATTTACATGGTGGAATTTGCGAGCGGAACGTGAACAGCACGATGCACGAGTGCGATGTTGATGCAGGAGCCGGCCAATACTGAGTCGGTGTTCTGACATGCAATGACGTTGCTGCATATGTGTGGTTGAGATACCTCTCAGATTCCATCAAAAATATCTTAATTTGCGTTCTGAAGATGAACGAAGGTCTTACAGGTTTGGAATGATATGAATGTGAGTAGTTAATCACAGAAATGTCATTCTTGGCTGAACTAACCCTTTAACTCTCAGAACAGACCAATTTGATTAAAGATGCACAATTAATTATAAGAACATTCTTCCCTCAGAATTAAAATAAGGGAGTGATTTTATTAGTTTTTTTTTTAAACTGTTTTACACTACTTTTCTCAGAACTTTTCCACTTAAAAAAAGAAGATAAAAATAGTGTAAAAATCATATATACCGTTGAAAAGTTCTGGATCAGTAAGATTTTGTTTTTGAAAGAAATTAATACTTTCTTTTATATAAAAATTTTTATATAGAAGGAGCACATAAAAATGATCAAAAGTGACAGTAAAAACATTTACAATGTTACAAATGGAGGCGTGAGTGTTGTTTGTTAAACTCAGCTGTACAATGTAGCTAGAGGACTTTCATTGGAAGATGCAGCAGAGATATTGAAGGACAGTGAAGAGCTGAGTAACCGATCCTTAATTCCAAACTGCACAACTTGTGGCCTCAAGCAAGGGGTCCATTCGTGCCCTTAAGTGCACAACAACCTCCTGATCTCATGACCATAACAGACAGCCAGCAACAGGCTAATGCAAGCCATCATTCATGACTAGAAAGAGAAATGACAGTGATTTATGATCCAGAGCCTCTTTGTTTGATGCAATACTGATGATGCATATGAGTGAAGGGCATTGTGGGTGACTAATCTCTCTAGAGCGTGCTGCTATACTGAGGCAGGACAGAATCACCTGTCAACAGGCTGTCCCTGCTAGCTAAAGTGCAAAACACCTGGCTTTAATGCCCAGATGTCAAACATCTGGAAAAACAAAACTGACAGAGCAAATTTCACAAAGGTCAGAAGATAATGTGAATAAAATGCCCAGATAAACAAGGGCAGAGAAGGATACGTATGCTCTAGGGTGAATGTAAAGAACAGTTGTGCCAAGAAAACCTGCACCTTAATTACAAGTAAGTGTAATCTAGTTTACCCAGACACATCATGCACTGATTTAGCAGAAGTCTGATGCATTCTACACAACTTAATGAAATTTCTGTCATTTATTACTCACCCTGTGTTGTTCCATACCCGTAAGACCTTCGTTCATCTTCGGGACACAAATTAAGATATTTTTGATTTCTATTATTTCTATTTAAAATACATGCTGTTCTTGGGAGAAAAAAAATCAGTTTCCACAAAATATTAAGCAGTACAACTGTTTTCAACATTGAAAATAATAAGAAATGTTTCTTGAGCACCAAATCAGCATATTAGAATGATTTCTGGCGGATCATGAAGATAATAATAATAATGCGGAAGTACATTTTAAATTATATTAAAATAGTAAGTTGCAATAATATATCACAATATTACTGTTTTATTGATCCTTGGTTAGTATAAGAGACTTATTTCAAAAAATCTTGCGATTTTAATAGCTTTAACTGAATATTGCATGTATTAAACAACTAAATGTTTTTCAGAAAGAAAAAAAACAGCTCTTAATACCCTTAAAAATATATTTCTGCCTGTATATTTTTGAAAGGGCAAAGGAATAATCATATCTGAGAGTCCATGGCATCAAAAAGTTTGAAAACTGTTAAATTAATGTATACTGAGCAAACATAATTACAGTTTCGGTAAGTCAAAAACAGAGCACATGTAACCTTTTGGTTAGTATAATCTCCCACACTCGCTGCAACAGACAAAGTGTCCAGCTACACATTGATTTGCCCTTGTGCTGTAATAAAGCTCCTGTCTCTCCCTCAAACACATCAGCCCACTGACCCGGGTCTGACCACACAGGCATTGAGCTGCCACATCCTGCAGCTTCTATGTGAGCTTGGAGAGTTCGGAGTGTCTAGGAAGGAGTTGGAGCATTATGTGATAGAAGCTGATGAGGGCAGAAGTTGAAGGAGAGGACACAATCATCCCCCTCCACTCTTTCCCTGCACTTATGGCCTGTGGGTAACCCCATTGCTGCTTTAAAATGGATGATGTCCTCCATACAAGGTGAGTGCGCGAATGGACGCCAGTGGCGATTCTAGGAATATTTTTTTAAAAGAGGGGAGACTCAGAGGGGCTCAAATATGCAAGAAGGGTGAAAAATAATCATTTGTGTCGATGTGTTTTTGAAATGTGGATTCACTGCATCATCTTTGTGTTCTTTTCAAGCAACTTGAGAGGAAAACTATATCTGTTAAGGAGTCCCAACATAGTTACCAACTGTCTGAATATGTTAACATAGTGCTAAATAAAGTAAGTGTTGATAAACGTCATATGAATCAGCTAAGAAAATTATTTATGTACTGAATTGGAAATAGGGGATGGCTTTAACATGTACAGGATGATGATACATGATCCAATATATTATTAACAAAAAAAAAAGAAAAAATTTGCTAATTTAATTGTTATAGCACAAAATAAATAATAATGATAAAAAAAAAAAACTTGAAAGAAGGCCATATTGCTCCAACTAATTGGGGTTAAATGTCCTCCTAGGTGGGATAATAAGACCCGCAAGGGTAAACTTATCTAACTGTCATTAGATTTTTCAGAAAATATATAATTTTAAAGGCTACCATCTGATATAATTTTAAAATATTTTTTAAAAGATATCATTAATGTAAAACAAATATTCTATGTAAATTTATGCATTTTGACAAATTAAATACTTGAATAATGAATTTCACTGAATAATAAATTTCATTATTCTCCTAATTATATCCTTTCAAAATAAATAAAAAATAAAAGGTTTTTGACTGTTTTGCGGTAATTGCTCTTTAACATTTTCAGGAAGCAAAATTTTACATTATAAATGCAACGACTGAGACAAATCAGACACGATTATTTGTCATACTTAAATAATCTTTAAAACTCTGAGGTCTGTGGAACCCATGGACACCATCTGATAAGGTTCACGACCGTAAAGAATTTGCAGAGACTTGTGACTCTGAAGAAGGACAAATAAACCCTTTTAATCCTATAAATCATATATATTACCACATGAGAAATGTATAAACATGTATCCAATTTTCCCATCTTATGATTTTCCTTTTATAGGTTTTGACCTATGTATTTATTTCTCTCTTTGGAACTTTTTCCTGTATTAATGTTTCAGAGTTGCATATTATGGCTAACTAAAATCACATGGGTAGCATGTTTGTTCTCTATGGACTCCAATTTTTGCTCTCAATCTGTTGATTTACATTACATTTTGCAAACTCTGACACATTAGTATTATAAGAATCTAGAAGGTTCTTCTCTTGTACATCCAATAAAATGTTTTATGCAAATATCCTGCTAGAGAACAAAGACTGGTAAAAAGTTCCCTCCGAAGGGCTCAGTCACCTCCAGAGGGTGTGGCATCTTCACACTTTAAAAACCTCTGATCACAAGATCACAGGTTTTTTTTTTTTTTTTTTTTACAGAGAAAACGTTGTTGTGAAGATGATGTTGAGCTAGAAGACTTCTGAAGACCGCCAAGTTTGTGCCAGGTTGCAGCCTTGTCTTTCCATTCACCAAAGGAATGAATCAATAATATATAGAATAAGATAGACAATGACACCATTTTCTTTGCGTGCAGCCAAAAATAATTTGAAAATTATTAATGTAAAGCTGCTTTGACACAATTTGAATTGTAAAAAGCGCTATATAAGTAAAGGTGACTTGACTTGACTTGACCAAAGATCATCTGAATCCAACTGGTTCTCACTCATCAAGACAACATCAACAAAGATCAACGGGAGCCTCCACAAATTGCATCAGGACAGTTTAATTCAAATGGGCGAGACATGCAAGTATCACACTTAGTCTCATTATTTGATACATCAAGTATCCTTGCCCCGTTTAATGACGGGCGTGTTAGAACTAATCTGATGGTTTGCTCAAGGCTGTTGATCTGTTGACTTTCAAACAATGCTGTAACTTTTTGTGTTCCTGTATTCTGCATCAGCTTTCTTTTTTCCCTTGGTAAACTGTATGCATTTATGTATGAGTGTGAATGTTAGAGTAGTTTAAGTGTCTAGTTAATAAAGTCTTGTGAATGTCACATGTGAAGTTGTCTGTGTTTCATGCTCATATACTGGAGTCCCTAATCATGCAGATTTTGACTACATGTAGTCATGTAGACTACAAGTAGTATTGTACAGTAAGAATATCATTTCCCATAACCTGGAAATGAACATTTCTTAGAATTAATAAACAATTAACCAAGCGTTCACTGGACAAACAGGTTAATTGATTGTAAAATTAATTTTACTACA
The DNA here is from genome assembly GCA_038088235.1 of Zacco platypus. Taxonomy (NCBI): domain Eukaryota; kingdom Metazoa; phylum Chordata; class Actinopteri; order Cypriniformes; family Xenocyprididae; genus Zacco; species Zacco platypus. The sequence continues at coordinate 16,589,240 of CM076070.1, forward strand.
TTAAGTTAATTCTATTAACTGATCCAAATATTTATAATTTATATAACAAGTTATAATTAATTATTCATATTTATTTGAGCTAATTTGCAACATAAAATAATAATAATAATATAGCTAAACGACAATAAACTTGTGGCATCTGACGTCCAAATGGGTTTTGTAGTAATCACAAAATTCTGATGGAATTTTGGTAACACTTTACAGTAAGGTCCTGTTAGTTCATGTTAACTGTACTAACTAACATTAACAATGAGCAATACATTTGTAACATTATTTATTAGTATTTGTTAACATTAGTTAATAAAACACAACTGTTCATTGTTAGTTCATATTATCCCAAGCCCGTTAAATAATATTAACCTTTGATTTTAATACGTATTAGTGAATGATAAATTAAACATAACTAAGATAAAAAAAAATTGCTGTAAAAATATTTTTTCATGTTAGATCATGTTACTCCTTTTAATAAATGAAACCTTTGTTACTGGGGATTCAAATTGGTCACATCACTTATACTTGGGATAAGGGTGAAGTCGGATAAAACAGTTTTGTTCTCCTACTGAGTGTTTGGCTTTCAAAGACTCCCTAGAAGCCATGCTTCTCTCACTATCGCATGTTGGCCCAAACCTCATGAAGACCAGCTACACTCTCCTCCTCATCACTTAATCATTTTTTTTTTAACCCTATTATAAAGGATCTGGTAGTACGAGTGCTGTACAACATGAGGATGCTCAACACCTTTTGTACCATTACAACCCAGCAGGACATGATTTATCGTGGCTGTAGAGCTGCCATAAGAGACGGGGCAGCCGAGACGCAGACATCTGCTCGCTGCTTAGTTACTGTAGCACAGATATTGCGGATAAGGAGGAGAGATGGGGAAACGGAGAGAGTGCAGAGCTTTGCAGTACTGCTTAGATAGTGTGTGTGTGTGTGTGTGTGTGTGTGTGTGTGTGTGTGTGTGTGTGTGCGTGTGCGTGAGAGAAACAAATGGGAGAAATTATAATGCTCAATATGGCATCTGTAGAAAGGAAAGCCTGTCTTTTAGTTAAAGAGCCAATTGCTTTTTTGATAGAGGCATTATCGGTTTATTTTTTAAACTAGAAAGCATGTGCATTATGATACATGTTGCACCACGATTTGAGCTGAAAAAGTTAAACCTATGATAATAAATGCTGCTAGAATTTATTGCCGATTAGAAACATACGATTGAAACAAAATAAACATCCACAGTCCGTATGCTTCAAAGCACTTCATAATGGAGATGCGACTGTTTTGAAGGTTCAAAATGACTGTTTAAGGAACGCTCGTTGGGAAAGAGACTGCAAGAGGTTAACATTCGTGACACAGAATGATGGCTGCTTCAAAACCACCCAGAGGAAAGATAAACCAGCCGGGAAAGATTCATTACCTGTCAGCATTTACCTTCCCAGAGAGCCTCTGACCACTGTTCAACTCTGCATCAAGACAATAGCTGAAAATCATACTAAAAAGACAACTGGAAGCCTGCAGCAATTCAACTTCAACATCTCTGCCCCGATTTGAGGCAGACAACCTTGTTTCGTTGCGACGTGTTTACTTTCTCTCCCTCTAAAATGGAATAGCCCTCTTTTCATTTGCATGAGCGCTTTGAAAACGCCTGCCCTACTTTCTGGAGGAGCAAAGGCGAGGTAAAGCAGAGGAGACAATGACTATTAAGGAGGCTAATTTTGAATAAGAGAGCCTGTAAACCCTTGAGGCAAATTTAACCACAGGCTTTTGTTCTGCCAGTTCAGAGTCTATCTGATAAGAGGCAGGCTGCTCTGCATATTACCGATAACACTAATTAAAGGTAAACATGTCTTCCCGATCGGTGTGCGGAGGGTGGGCATGGAGCGTTGAGCGGGGGCCAGCGATAGTGACCTTTGGCTGTGCTGCTCTAACGCATGGGCTCACCTGTCTGTTTACCCACACACACTGCAGGCTAATGGGAGTCACTGAACATGACCTTCACAGTCAACCGGAGGGCAGAGATAGGCTTAAAGAGACAAGTGGCATTGTTCGCTCAGGGGATTTGATTTTTAAGCACTGGATAATTTGATAAAATTAATTGAGCTCAAAATCCCTCTAACATATCAAATCATCTGCATTTAGAGTCTAATAGTTCAAATTCTGACATGTATTTCCTTAAAGCTGCAATGTGCCATTTTTCCTGTCAAAACAATTTTTTTCTATCCCAGTTTAAAGTCGGCACGAAATGGAAATTCACCTCAATTCATCAATTTTCTAAATGGTATTGATCTTATTGTGAAAGATTCATCCATGCATACGTTTCATTTTTTAAAACGTGTTCTGACCTTGTAATTCAGAATGTCATAACTCACTCTTCAAGTGAAACAACAGACTTCTCTCTGTTGATGTATACCGGTCTTCTTTATTTTTTGATAATAAATTTGAAGGTTGATTTGTGTAAACACTATCAAAACATTACTATTTGTTTGAGAATCTAACTGGCCTGGACTGCAAGGGAAATATTATTTTCTTATGTGTGTTCAATCAATGCTATGGCTCATACGTGATTAATTTTGTTAATGTTATATGAGTTATACGGATTTCCATTTATGATCTTTTCATAATCTTTGAAGCATGAGAAAAATGAAATTTGATTGTTGATATATAGATATGTGTGCAACTATTGCACATATAGAAAACAGATTTTTGTTTTTTGTTGTTTATGATGTTTTCAAAAGAGTGTTGATGGTTTAAGAATGTGAGGAGATGAATTGAAGGTTAAAGAAGGTTTGCTGAAGATTGTTGCCCAGTGGAGGTTAACCCACATATGTAGGGGTCAGATCCTGATCGGTGAGCACAAAGAGGTATGTGTTATCTGTTAGTTTTATGGCTAAGTAAATGGGTTGCCATTTACCTTATACGTTGCAAGGTTAGCAAATAGTGTCTCCGAGCAATGACTTAAGGATAATGAATTTTCTGCCTTTAAGGTCAGTTAGCTGGGAAGAAGTTAGGGGTTTAGGTGCCTTTAACTAATAATTATTTACATATGGAATGTCAATGGATTGGAATTTGTACTTATATGGTAAAAGGAAGAAGGATGGCTTTATGATAATTTACTCATTTGTTTATCCAATCAATTTTGAAAGTCTTTGTTAGGCTGAAAAATGAATATGTATGATTTGACTGGATAAATACTCTGTTTTGTGTGGAGTTCATTTTGTAGTTCTCAGAAAAGAGACTACCCTGAATTTCGATTTTCAGTAAAGTTGGTTTGATAATTTTACTATGGCATGGCCTGACTTTAATCACATGGGTGAATTTCCACCACAGGACATAACATCAGTTCAACCAATGTTGTGCTTTTGGGGATGGGACTATCTGTTTTTCTGACAAATCCAAAACCTCGTAAGAATTAATGTGCACAAATGCAAATTCGATTTTTGTTTTGGCAGAATATGTATATATGTATAGCAAATTTGGATCTGTGCATTAATTCTTAAAGGGACAGTGGCCTAAACCTGCTGCTGAGTCCTTAATATTAATTCAAACAACAAAAGACAAAGAGAAAATCACTCACTGCTCTTGATGAGTAACTTTGGTCGCTTTAAAAAAAGGTTCATATAAGGAAGACTATACACTTATTTTACATTTGATTACTTTATTCAATTTCAGAAGGTAGTATTTCTTAGCTGATAAAGACTGTTAGACTTACCTGACAAACTGTTTATTTCAGAGCACTGTTTATTTCAATTGCATCTTTGTTCTATTGTATTTATTTGTGCTTATTTTTGTTTCTTTTTTACTGACTGTTACATTTTAGTCAACTAAATCTATTGTAGATGTAGACGACTAAATCTAGACTAAAACTGAAACAATTCAGATCGCTAAAATATGACTAAAACGAAACGCCATTTTATTCCAAAGGCTATGACTAAAACTAAACCAAAATTTGCTATTGGAATCAATGCCGATTCATTGCATGTAGAACATACTTTTTTTTAGCAGTTGCAAAGTTATTACTTATTCAAAATAAGTACCTACTCCGAGAGTATGCAATTTAGGATGCAACCTAGAGCTGCATTGTTGCCATATGTCTTGAAACCTTTAGCTTCATGTTAATGGCAGCTTTGCGAAATGGGTGCTACAAGAGTTCTCATTCAGATGGCGCTTTAGAGGTAGATGACTGGGACTCATATTGGCCACATTGGCTGGTAATGAAACACATGCTTTTAAGTCTGGATGCTGAAAAAGCTTTTCACGAGAGTGCATTTTTATTCTTGGCATGTCCCACATAAAATTCCCGTCTTTTTTTTCTGCAGATGAACGCCCTGCCACAATACAGCCTACTCTTCTGGTACTTTCCTCTTAATGAGCTGCGCTGTTTTTCAGTGCGACGCGGATCTAACGCAGGAGCCCACTTGAATGCAAAGTTATTAGTTACCCTCTCATATGGAATAATAGAATTTCTTCTCCCCATTACTAAACTGCCCTCGTCATTTGGCTTTTTGGGTGAGCGTTCTTGAAGTTTCATGACGACACTGTCTCATGAGATTTTCAAAAGAAATGCAGTATGGCTACAGGCCGCTTTGCCACGTAAAGTGTCATGACCTGTGGCTTTGTGGCTACACTGAGTCAGACCTCCTAATGTGAGGAATGAAATGGCCTTAATCCACTAGACTATGTCTAGACATCTCGCTGCATGCTCTGGCTCGCCCCACAGGCAACCAATGTGACTGACTGCTCGTAATAGGACAGATCAACATTTTTGCAAGGAGAAAACAATCTCATGAATGGCAAGGCTTGACAGAAGCGCCCAAGTTGTCTCGGTATAAATGAGCTGGGGTTCCAAGAGACCCATTTTGAAGAGTGAGTCAAAAAAAAATTATTTGTACAAAACAAACGAGGCCCGGTAAGTTATTGAAATTCAGGGAAGAGGACGGAGAAAACAAAAGGATGGAGGGATGATATCCTCAGTGCAGCAAAGGAAGAAGAGAAGAGAGTCTAATTAAAGTCTGGGCACAGGCTGAAGGACTGACTTGTGACTAATCTAGCCTGAAGGCACATCTCTATTGCGGCATGCACATGGGCAAGACGCTGCGAGCAAAAACCGTCTTGTGGCCTGTTTATATTGCAGCACATGTTAATATTGCATTGAGGAGAGGGAGCCATTGCAGGTTAAGGTGGGCGGCTGGGGAACAGGGGGAGCTTTGAAGAGCGGGGGGCGATGGCTGCAACTGCATAGCTGTACATTTACATTCTTACAAATAAATACTGGTAGGATTCAGGGCCGGATTAAGGTGTTGTGTTTACAGTGGTCCGAGGGTCTTCCTGATCAACCATGCACCCTGGGTACTTGGAGATGATTTTTTTTCTCAACCCATTTGCAGTCTTGTCCTGACAGGTTTGACCATAAAATCCTTTACAAGGTGCCCCTGGACCTGTGCCCAAATTCCCATATGGTAATTCTGGCCCTGATAACACTTCATAATATGGTTCTATATGTTAACATATGCGAATACATTCATGAATAACGCATTAGGTATTATCAGCTTTTTTTTAACAGAATTTATTAGTCTTAGCTAATGTTCGTTTAAAAAAATATACACCTGATCAATTTCTGCAGAAATTGTAGAAACAATAAGAATATAAGTAGAATTATACAATAAAAAAATTGATTTGAGCTAATAAAACAATATTGTAAAGTGTTATCAAAATAACAGATTTTACCCTCACGGAAAACAATGGTGCATTTAAAAGGCACAAAAATGTAAGATTTTTGGATTAAAATATCCAAAAACCACTAGAACAACTTACATTATCCCAAATGTTTCCAAGAAAGTTTAAATCCAGAGAAATACGCAATTTTAACCAGGACACAGACTGTGTCCGTGCGTCGCCTATCAATGACATCATACCCGCGCTACCCTCCATTTCCGGTTTTATTTTGTAGAAACCATGGAAACACCAAAGATGCTTTAATTATAGAAAACTAATCATGTTATAGAGCTCAACACAGTAAGTCTTGTTTATATCTTGTTTTCTTATTTTGTTTTACCATGCCTAATATCTAACTTACCGCAGTGTACAATAAATGTCTCATAGTAGCCACTGAGTGAACACAGAGTAGCACTATAACAACTTTCAACACACAAATGTATCTAATATGATAAAACAGTGCTGCTTTACCCCACATACGCATGACAGGAAGAAGCGGAAGCGCCGACTGTGGCATAATACAAGTTCTGCTGCTCTAGAGACACGTGTCGTGTCATTAGCAATCGCTCCGGTGGCCTCGTCTCTGCTCGCACAGCACTCGGCCCTGCTCTGCTTCATACTACAGCAGTCGTAATAATCTCATCCATGAAACATGATTTCTGCCTGAGTCCAGTCCCGATTCTTTCCACCGGCTGTGTAGAAATGAAGACAACACGTTCCATGATTCCGCGAAATCAAGGCGTCGTCAAGCTACGCTTTTGTTCTGAGTAAGCGACCGCTAGCGGTGAAAATTTACATATTGTGCCGTTAACATGATTCTTTGTAGTTATCTATGTTCTGTAAAAACTATTCAAATGCAAATCACAATGCAAACTAGATTTAAACCTGATTCAAATCATATTTAAAAGGACAGTTCAACCAAAAAATGAAAATTGTGTCATCAATTACTCACCCTCATATTCTTCCAAATCCATAAGACCTTTGTGTGATGGTGAACATATGGTTAACAGAAGATCAACTGTACTTGTTTGATGCTCAAGAACAAACTTCATGGGTTCTTGAGCGTCAGACGAATACCGCTGAGCTTTAGTTTGCCAAATTTGACGAGCTCTATGTATTGATCAATGTTTATATGTAAATTAAATCTGGGTCTTATGCTTCTGGATTGACATGAGGGCGAGTAATTGATGACATAATTTTCATTTTTGGATGAACTAGTGCTGCCTGTTTGAACTAGTCTATTCCACAATGTATAAGTGTTTTAGGTGGTTTCTTATTGTTACTAGGTTTGCTTGTTGTTGCTAGAGTATTCAGGGTGGCTCTTGCTAGCTCAAGCCAAAAGAGCTCATTCCCATAGTCTTTATGATATACTCGCCACTGGATAGGACTCAGATTCTGCAACACAAATGTTTTTAATAGTAATGGCAATACAGTCACTGCATCCTATACACATGGTTTCCTATGGTCTAAAGGAATACATACATGAACCTCTGCTGGGAAAAAGACATCAAATAATCTTATTCACTTTAGGAAGGGTGAGGAAAGTCACCTTGTGTCCCCCTCCCCCCATCTCTCAGCGTCCTTTATGCACACCAGTGCAACTCTGCAGTACTGCCCCAGGCAAAATTCCCATTCCCCAAAGGTGTGCCGTCTCGCATTCAGAGCGCAGTTAGAGGCTACGGCGGGTCGGGTTCTGACAGTGGCCCTGCATATCGGACGACAATAAATCATCCGCCTGCACCGGGCTCGTGGACTGGGAGCCAAGGAGGCACATCCTCTTTATTTTAGTTTCGACTGTTTCTGCTGAATCTCAACAAGGACAGCAGAGCGAATGTGATTCGGAGTGCTGGGAGGAGGGTGAGATGATTGGTCGGGTGTGGGAGGAGATGTAGCACAGGATTGTGGGATACATAGGTGGGACGAGACATCTACAGTGAGGCAGAAGGGTCACCTGTGTCACTTTCATTGAGTAATCACTGTGCAATAGCTTCGGTTAAGAGACTCTGATATAGAGTAGCAACTGCGGCGTAGAGAGTAGGTCCACAGGACTCTCTAAACCACTTTGTCAATGCGAGAGTGACAGCTAGAAGGACCGTTCACACCCACACACACTCAGACGCATACACAAACACTCTCACACCCAGAGCTCTGCACGTAATGTAGAGAAAAACACAGACTCTGGCTAATATTATAGAGTATCACCAAACATTTTTTGGACAATGGCTACACTAAAAATGCATGAGTATCACTGCATTAGATATCGCATATTCAGGATCTGTTCCACTTCCAGTGTTGTTATTGTTAACAAAAACTATTAAAAATTGTTTTTAGTAAGTGAAATAAAGCTGAAATGAAATACAATACAACACAATTATTAGAAAAACCTAGGAACTAAAATTTCAGAGATTACAACTAACATAAGACAGGCTTTTTTGGGGGTGGTAAATAATGGTGCAAACACTAGTAAATTGATGAGCACAAATCTTAGTAAAATCACCTCGCATGATTCATTTAAATACTCTCCTCCCATAAATTTTGCATCTGAAAGGGAAACTCCTACAAATGCATATTCAATAAGTGAAGCCGCAAAAATAACCGTGTCCACTCCTTTTCTGCACTACTATTGCACTGTGTGTCTTCTGTCATAACTTGTTTTCATGCCAAATTTATTTAAACAGATGTTAAATAAATAAGACATTACTAACAGGTAAAGTAAATAAGCTAATATAGTGCATACATTAAGTGAAATACTCCTGTCTAGAGTTCATTTCTCTAGTGAACTAACATGGTGTTAGTTCTAAATGACTTGCCTGAGGTTAATGCTGTATGAGACACTATTCTCGAGCTGTTTTATTGATGTGTTTGCATGGTTGAAACACAGATTGAGATCGAAAAATACATGTACCGTTACACCCATAGTATCTAATATTTAATATTGTGTGCGTGCATACAACATATATACTACAATATATAATACTACAATAATACAGCTACATTCAAACAATCAGTGTTTCTGACAAAAAAAAAAAAAATTAATAGTTAGAACACCTAAATTGTCCATTCACACAGAAGCCACTCACTACTGTATGAACATGTAATTGATGTGAATGCCCTTTTTTGTCCTCACATTAGAGTGCCTGTCCACTTTTTCAGCAGTATTCGTTTCGGAAGTATTTTTTTCATTCATTTTTCCCATAGGGATTTTAAAAAAAAGGCTTCATTAAAGTGTTATAAGGCTTGCCCCAAACCACCAGCCATAAGGGGAATCACAAACTTTTATTGGAAACAAAAACAAATTTGAAAATTGGCTTAAAAAGCACAACACTGCGTATTAAGCAGCTTTAGTGAGGGAAAGAACTACAATCTCATAGGATGTTGGCTGTTTATTAGTACTTATAAAGCACATATTAATGCCTCATTCTGCATGACCATATTCACACTCTGCTGCGTATGGGGAGTACCTATGATGACCCCTGCCCACAGTCAAGCACCTAGAACGGGCATGCAAACGTCAGAAATGGACCTTGGAGCAGTGGAAGAAGGTCGCCCATGTATGTGTGCGCCATTTACCTGGGGAAGTGATGGAACCAGGATGCACTTTTCAATGATGACAAGCCAAAGCTCTAAGCAATGATCTGCTGGGAAACCCAGGATCCGGCCATTCACATGGATGTAAATTTGACACGCGCAAATTACCTAAACATTATTGTAGACCAGGTACACCCCTTCATGACAATGATGTTCCTTCTCTTATTGGTGGAATTTTTAGTACAGCATCATGGGTAATGTAGTTTTTCCACCACAAATTCTTAAACAATTATTTTTAAAATAAGCTGAAATAATGCAAACAGATGGCTTTAAAAAACATATACTCTACCTTTGATTATCACCCTCACAGGGTCTCCTCCCAGCAAACCTTTTACTTAAATGTGATGAGACAGAGAGGTGGATGTTCTCATGAATCATTTGTTTGGATTGTACATTTACAGTGGCACTTAGATAGAGATCCTGATTGCATAACAGTGTTGTGTTATGACATTTTCAAAGACGTGTACTCTAAAATTAACATGGCACGCCCCAAGCATGTCGCAAAATGGAAAACATTGCAAACACATTTTCATGGAAATATTGAAATAAGCATTCATGCATTACTGATGTGGGGTGTTTTGGTCTGTCAATATAAAAAGGTTACATTTACAATATGGCTCTGGGGGCATTTTCTAATCATAGAAAACATAAATATATATAAATCACTGTAAAACTACTCTGATTTTTATGAAAAATGTTTATGGTAAAAGGTAAAATTTCAATAATTAGACCTATAGAAAACAACACCAGAGTACATAAGTGCTCAAAAATTACAATGATCACTAACGAAAATACTATAAGTGACTTTTAATTATTTTTTCACTCAAATGTATTAACTGAAATCCAGTATACAAATATATATTTTATATATATATATATATATATATACACACACACACACATATATATATATATAATATATATAACACACACACAGACATATATATATATATATATATATATATATATATATATATATATATATATATATACACATATACATATATAGCTTGCACTATACTATATTTTTGTTAATTAAAATTTATTTTGATTTTTAAAATAATTAAAAATGTATTTACATTTTTTTTTTTTTTAAACGTCACTTTTATAAAATTAATCACATTAAATTAACACGTTAAATTCATGGCCCTAGAAATAAGACCTTTGCACCAGAGCACAAAAGCATAAGAGATGCACATATTTTACCGCAGTACATTCCAGAGACAGCAAGAAAAGAGCTTGATATATGTCCTAGGCATGTTGAACGAGGCATTTCAAAGGAAAGGCTAATCCATCAATCGCATGCAAAACACTTCTCGTTTCAGTCTTCGTGTCATGGTTAAGTGCACTGAGGCACACAACCAAACCCTAGATTCTCCACACTCATAACATATTTTCTTCGGGTACCAAATGCATCTGCATTCATTCGGAGCAGCTGAAAATATCTCATGTAAAATGTATAAAGCATGAAGTCTTTCAGGAAGTTGCTAATAAACAGGAAGGCAGCACAGGCCCTGTGTTCTTCCTCCTCACTAGATTTAGCACTAGAATCACGCAGCCCTGCTGCACAATTTATCAAAGCAAATTTATGAATCAATTGTCATCTCTCCTACTGACAAGCAACTGAGCTCTCCCTCAAACGACTTGACAAATGGGACGCAAAGCTATAAGAACACCGCGCTGGAGCTTCTTTCCAGAGTTATTATCTTCTTCATGGTAGATTATGACCAAATGCAGCCTTCATTGGGAGAATTGGACTCAATAGAGGTCAGAAAGACGTGTGTCATTCAGCATCTAACAAACAGCTCTGACAATGCCTCACAGATTCCATTTAAAAACTTTATATATGCCGCATATGTTCACTAACTGTCCTTGTGGAGAATCCAAAGTCCTTTACGCATCAATAAGGATTGTTTTGCACGGAAATCCCACTAAAACCCACCAAAGCTCACTGTGTAAGTACATCCAACATGTCATAGACCACGTATACAGTGAAGATGGGTCATTCTCAAAATAAGATGTCCTAGAACGGATTACAAAGTCAAGAACTGCCATTTAACAATTCTATAACTTAATAGTTTATTAAATAATATGAAAGTTTGTCTCTGTATGTTTTTGCATTTGTATTTTTTAATTATTTGAATTTGTCAAGTCCCTTGTCCCCTCCATCTGCTATACCCTTTCTATGACATTTACAGTTATTTATCTGTTTATTTCTTAGAAGAATTTTGTTTTCCGGGGTTAAGCATTAGTGCACAGTCAACCAAGTGCAAAAAGCAAAACAAAATAAAAATGACTTAAAATCTTCATAAAATATAAATAATTTAGAAAGTACATATGGTGTTATGAAAAAAACTTTCATTTTAAAAGTGAGAAAAAGTACTTCCGAGGTCAAAGTTCACAGCAAGACAAGGTGTGGCAGGACTGTATTCTGTACACGCAGAATGTGCGGCTGTCACTCCCAAGAATTTGCAGTGTTTATGTGTCCATAGCTCAGTGGGCAAGATGATAAAGAAATTTTGCTGAATAACGCAACTCTTTTCACAACATTTGCACCTTTAATTATTACGCCACACACTGCCTTTTGACAGATTTTGCCTCCTTTTTTTAATCATGACACATCTGTCAAGGGGATACACACCACTAAAAAGAATGATTTCCCTAAGGTGTGCTACCGCCCCTGGCATCTGTTCCATAGCCAAAGTGCACCTCGACCAGTCAAATGCGAGATGGATGGTGCAGTGACTTAGGTGCTGCACTGAGCCCAGCCAAAATGGGCCCATGAAAAAATACTGTACCATAGGGCTGTGTTTCCCAGCAACTTTTTGACTTAAATACCACCACAGCCCCCTCAATATGACTTCATATGTGTTTTTCTGAATATCATTTAGCATTATCAGTAATATTACATTTATTCAAGCAAACACATTCCATGGGTGAAAAAGAATCTCAGCAAGCATCTTCACATCAAACTGATACAGTTTGAGAAATACATATCATTTTGAATTATGTATCTGAATATACATTTAAACAGGGCTTGACATTAACTCTTTTGCTTGCCAGCCACTGTGGCTAGTGGTTTTCTAAAGTTACCAGCCACACAACATTTTCACTGGCAACAATCGATACCATGGGGAAAAACTGCCATTTAGATATTTTTAGTATTATCTCATAATTTGGCAGCAGGTTTATCATGCTGTCACTTTAAGACCTGACGCACAGATCCATTATACTGTTACGCATGCGTTTCTTTCTCAACTCTTTAAGTTCACTTTTACATGAATACTCATCAAGACAGACATTGACTTTTTTGTGTGTATTTGACTGTTTAAGCGTAATAAGCAGCAAAAAGAACTCATTTTAGTACTGTGAGGTGGACTTTGGGCACAAAATTATGTGCAATATGCGCAATCCCGTGCCAAAATTTAAGCCCTGTATCACCAAGAATATTCATCCAATGAAAATGAAATGATTGAGTGAGGGGAAGTGGGTTTGTGTGTCAACTCGCTGTTGGAGAGATGAGAGCAAGAAAGTGCAGCTGGTATCGTGTATCTGTGCAGAAAATGAGTATAGGAGTCATTGCAGATATTTCAGTATCAATATGCATCAATTTTGACAACACTATATTGCCCTTATTTTATCATTTCAGATATTAAAATGCTACAATTGAAAAATGTATTATATTATATATATAAAATAGTGAGTAGGAGTGACTGCAATTCACACCACTGCTGAAATCCATCCGCATTTGGCCAGTTGGTGGGTGTTAATGTCAAGCCCTGCATTTAAATATAAGTAATATATACATTCTTAAACATATATTGAGAAGCATATGTCAGAAGAACTTGCTGAGATAAGGCTTTTCAGGGGTGAACATGACTACCGACTGCAGAGATCGCCTGGACCTTGGAAGAAAAAATAGGCATATCTTTAGAAATAAACTGCAGATTTTTAGTTTAAGCAATGACTTTCTAGTCTGAAAACTCTTAAAATAACATTCTGTGACAACAATAGTATTCCAAAAGTTATAGAAGCTTTTCTCCTCTGACACTGGTGCGTGCTGGGAGAAATTCTGCCCGTTTAGAGCGTGCAGAGACACACGGGAATCACTATTTGGGAATCACTGGCACGTCACAATCCCCTTTATCTAGCTGGGTTGGCAAAGTACACAGGAACTGATCTTTGAATAGAGGACACATATTTAATTTATAAAATGCTTCTATGTTTTTCATTTGTGGTGAAGGTTGGTTAGATCAAATTCAAAAGTAATCAACTGAATAACTCATTTCCCCTCAAGCAATGAATATAGAATTTGCCAGCAAAATGGGTCTGTGAATATTCTAGAGTTAAACTGTTCTTTTGCGCTCTACTCCTGATTCCCTTCCAAAGAGATGGCCTTTGCCACAGGGTGCTTTCTAAAGTTGCTTAATGAAGGAGGCTTACAGTGGGCTGTGATTGACAAAGGCCAATTTAATCTGCCTATTAGTCAAACACAGGGTGGGAACAGCTAATTGCAGTGGGAGGTGCTCCAGTTCCTTCAATTTATTTTGCCAGAGATCTTTTGTAGCTTTAAATGATGCAAATCGAATTGTCTCAAACATTTCTCTAAGCTTTTGTCCTGTTATACAAAAGCTAGTTCCGGTCTGACTGTCTAAGTGTTCAAGAGTGCTGATATAACATTTCAACAGCGCTGGGTCTTATTTCTGTCACTCCACAAGTTAGTTTTTTGTTAGTATTTTGGAAAGATTGTCAATCTGGTCATAACTGGCTGTTTTTTTTAGTCACTCCTTCTGTAGGTTACATCGTTTTGCCAGTAGGTGGCAATAAGTGATTGTGTTTATGAGAGAGTTATTGATTTTTTGAAACCCCCTGATTCATTCAGGAATGAAACAAGTACTGAAAACTGTATTTATGAGTAAGTCATTGAATCAATCAACTGATTCATTCAAATACACCGATTCATAAATCCTAAGTCATATTCACATATTGTTTTTCACATATTGAAAGTATTTATACCCTGATGAAGCCACTGTCAAAAGGACTGAGTCATTGAATAATTCATTCAGGTGATTTGTTCCAACACACTGATTCATTCATGAATGAAACAAGAGATTCTCTTTATGAGTAAGACACTGAATCATTTATTCAACTGAATCGTTCAAACACACGTATTCATTCAGGAATGTAACAAGTTACTATTTATAAGCGAGTCATTGAACCATTCATACAACTGTTTTGTTAAAACAGTGATTTGTTCAGGAACAAAACATTGCTGCTGTGTGTGTTTTTTTTTTGTTTTTTTTTGAGATAAACAATGGTTCATTCTGCATTTCGGAACTATTTCGGTTGATGGTTCAACAAATATCACACAATAACTTTCCGTAAACTGTCTATAATGTTTTCCCCCCTGACTTCTTGAGGAAAAACTACATCTCACTCACTGCTGTTGTTCTGAATATCAGCATAGCTGTAATAGAGTGGTGCAGGGGTGGGGTTAAAACCCAAACGCTAATTCGCCTCTTGTTCCCTCAAGATTTTTCTATGGGATTTTATAATGGGGTTTTTCAATTTATGAGAAAATAAAGCCTGTGGTAAACATAACTTGATGATACTTCGCCGTTACTTTCATCAACATAAATTACACACTCACATACCGAAAATGAGAATTTTGAAGCAGTTATGTTTACTTTAGAAAATGTATGTTTTTAATAAGTAACTAGAAAATACAGTTTGGGGGGTGAGTGTGTGAGTTTACGTTGTAGAACAAAACATCAAAGTATTGTCAAGATATGTTTATCACAGGCTTTATTTTACTAATAAATTGAAAAAGCTCATTATAAAAAAAATCTTGAGGGAACCAGTGGCGAATTAGTATTCTGTGTTTTTACATCATCCCTTCACCACTCTATTATTGTAGCCGAATCACAGGAAGCCCAGCAGAATCTCATTGTTTCTGTATTGTAATCATGTACCAGTGTAAACAAATAGAAGTGCATTGGTAAGTACAACCGCAAATGGCCACTCAAGCATCTGCCATCCTGTCTGCATTCTCTTTTTGATGTCTGGGCCAGCTGGCAGAGGGCACCAGGGGCACCAGGGTCACAAGTTCACATACCCAGCAGTGCTGATGTCACAACCAATAGGTCACAGTCTGGGTGGCACCTACACTCCGTTTCAAGCCTTCTCTTCAGGGGTCCAAGGTGTTCGTTTAACATGGCCACCAAGACCATAAAGTTCTATTAATCCATCACTCTATGCCCCTGACAGGTGGGCAGGTGAACCCTGGGGCACCCTCAATGCATGATGCCAGCAAAATGGAGGAGGCCAGAACCTTGGTTCAGATCGATACACACCCACCCAGAATACAAAATGAGCCTGCTATTCATTACAAGCCGTAACAACCCCTGGCTCTGTCTCATTCATCAGCCTGAGCTGTTTCTGCTCAGCTATCATCTAACCTCAGACTCCGTGGGTGAATAAATGATGCTACAAACCCAAGCAACATCATCAGAGAGATAGAGAGAGAGATGAGTCGGAAGAGAGAAGGAGAGGGAAAACCCTGAAGTCAGCCACCTAAGGGCCGCCGGGCTCTGCTACGCCCACTGTAGTCAGTCATTCCATACATCTGTCATGCTCACGACCAATTGGATTATCTGTCCTTGGTTGTAATTTACAAGCTCAAGTAAATCCTACTACATGAAGGACAAATTTTGAGGCGTAAGCCGAGTTGTCTTGAGAGCAGCGTGAAACCTTGCATGCTATTTGCCACACCTCTCCTTCATAACTCGCCGTTTATGTCTACCATAAAGTTTACAGACTCGTTTTTATATACAACCAAATATTATTTACGACACAAGCCAAATCATGGAGCGCTGTAATCAAGGTTGATGCCATCGCTTGGACCAGTTTACTGAGAACAGAGATTTTTGTCCAACCTTTTTGTGTAACACACTCCCATTAGTGAGGCTCAAATATGCTGACAGACTTTATCAGCATAGACAATAAACTATTAATATTAATGATAAGGGAAGACAGAGGGAAATTCGGGAAAAAAGATAAAAAATTGCATTTACATTATGAATGCGCATTACATTTCTAAAAATCATGAGATTAATTTTGATCCATATTTAATCACTTATTTTTTGGTTAATTTTGTAATTAATTATTTTGTAAATAATAAGTTAATAATATGCATTTTGTAAAAAATAAGTGGTCAGATTATTATTATTATTTTTCTTTTTACATTTTGATGTGCTGTGTTCGATTTTAAAGGGTTAGTTCACCTAAAAAAAAGTTCTGTCATTAATTATCCACACTCATGTCGTTCCAAACCCGTAATACACTTGACTGAGCTGATGTTTGGACTTAAACACGGAAGCTCTGCAACGTAAATAGCTTAGCAGAATGACAGGAAAGAGACTTTGTTGAATAAAGTTATTTTGTTTTGAGAGCAAAAAGTGTTCTTGTCGCATTATAATACTGTAGTCACATGGACTATCTTAATGATGTCTTTACTAATTTTCTGGACCTTGAATGGGGTAATTTTGTTGCTTTCAGTAGAGGATAAAAAAAAACCTCTTGGATTTTTCAAAATATCTTAATTTGTGTTCCTAAGATGAATGAAGGTCTTACGGGTGTGCAGCGACATGAGGGTGAGCAATTAATGACAGAAATGTGGATTTTCGGGTGAACTAACCCTTTAAATTCACAAAGTATCACATATTCTACCACAAATGTCATTCATGAAAATCTCTCTCTACATATGATTACTTATTTGTAAAACATATATTACTTATTAATTTATTTTATTATTTGTATCAAACATAGTTTTATTCTCGTTCCTTAAAAAAGAACTTTGTTAAGATCTACAGGTGTAGCAATGCAAAATCTCTGTAGACACGTACAGTTCCCCCACGCTGGGAATCACTATTCTGATAGATACCGACACAGAGAAAAAGCCACCAGAAAGGATCCTCCACAGATCCATCCTTCAGCCCACAGAAAGGGAGGCTCTTGTGCTTTGTGCCTGTGACGAGGAAGAAGTTTCTGAAAACAAGCCCCAGTCTGTGTCTGGCAGAGCAGCTGCTCTCAGACTGTTTATGGCTGCGCTGCCATGGAAGCTCACAGTGTGAAAGTCGACAGTTCACGCTGAATTAATTATTCATTCGGAGGAACCTTATTAAAATGCATCTTTTTTTACTCCCTTGAAATATAATTGCAAGTAATAAGCCAAGAGGTCAACGAGGCATTTACAAGCTTGATCTACCGTCATACTATCTTAGCCCTATGTTGTTTTAATAGGCTAAATTAATATGAAGGGGCATGTTGTTTTCTTTATAAACTGTTCAGCGATTAATGATTCCATCATTTTTGGGGTAATTTTCTCCTATCTGCCTGGGTGGGGGAGGGGGTGTGCTTGGATCTTATCACGGAGAATTGAATGTAAGGACGTAGCTTCTATTCATCATTTGATCCATGAATATAGCTTTATGTCTGGAGCCCTGAAGCATTCTCTGAAATGATTCAACTTAAGATTTTTATCCAAGTCAATTTGCATCAGTTTCCCTGTCAGCAGTTCCCGAACTGAGTGAATGGAAATGACAAAGACTACGTCAGTAGCATTGCTCACAGAAAACCCTCCAGACAAAACACATACCACAGTTTTATCACAGCAGAATGAAGGTGCATTCACACCATGTCAGTATTATCATAATTACGAGATTCCGGTTTGTAAAAAGCGTTCACATTCTCGTAGAACTATTGTAATTAAAGTACAACATGACTTGCAGCACATGTAAGATCATATGTAAACACTCGAAAGTTACAGTTAGACTGTAATCTTTCTGTTTAACAATTCCTGTAATTGACCACAGTTAATGTCTCAATAATGTAAGAACAAGAAATAAATGAAATGCATACAATACTGTTTAATGTAGCATAATGTAGCATAGAATAGATATCTTATATATATATATATATATATATATATATATATATGATTAGATAGATAGATAGATAGATAGATAGATAGATAGATAGATAGATAGATTTAGGGATGTCAGATCAACAAGAAATTATATATTTTTATTAGTTTTACTTTCATTTTAAGAATTAATACAACTAAACTGAGCTGGAAAATGAACACTGAATTAGTGCCTGTAGGGGACTGTAGGACAAGAAATAACCAAATTAAGAAGCCCATTAGAGCTTCAAACTGAGCTGTGATACTCACAATGTGCAACTGCAGGTAGTCTCCGAGGCCCTGGCTGCTCTCCACCTGCACCAGGATGGCATCACTCTGCTGGGTGCTGAAGCCCACGGCCAAACGGTCCGCCCGGGTGCTTGGCCGATCATTGGGAGCCCAGGTGTACGTGATGAGTGCTCCACCTCTCCCAAAAATATATGTGGTCCCAGCTGCCAAATGAAGAAAGACATTAAACATGAACTAAACGTTCAAAGATGTTGCATGAGACAATGGAGAGAAGTAAGAATGAAAGTGAGTAAGATGTGGAGCAGCACAGCAGGAGGGATTCAACAATGTGAATGTGTGAGGCAAAATGGATGCTAAAGAACTATCTCACATCACACATTTGCCCTGTGCACCGCCTCATATGAGATAAAAGCGTCTCTGTCTTTAATAAGTTGCCATCTGTTCAGATGTGCCTTGAATTCTCATTTGCAACGTGTTTCCTTAGTGACAAACGTCATATTCAGTACTGCCATTTCGGATACAAACATCCTGCGTCAGTTTGGTATGAAATGCCTACTGGCCTTGAAAAACCGGGCCCATTTCAATGCGAACTTCAACTTCTTGCCCTCTTGTTGCTCTTGTTCTTCGCTGCACACTTGGGCGCTAATATTTCACCGCGATTGGACATGGCATCGAATCACAGCAACTGTATAGAAATGAGGATCTGAAATGGAGCCAGTGCAGTGCTGCGTCAGCTTGGTAAGAAACCACCGCAGGGTGGGACGGGTGCCCGACATGCTTTAAACTGCCAAGCTATCTGTGCTGAAACAGCCCTAGAGAATGAACCTGGGCAACTGCGTTGACCGATTTGCCAGGGTAAAATGAGAGGTTGTAATGTGAGCTGCCTCAATGCTGAAGCACAATGGCACAGCAATTGACTGGGTGAATAAAATCCAGCTATATTTAATGAACAATGCAGATAAATACATCAAGAGACTTAAAACACACAAACAAAACAACAACAACAAAAAACAGTTAAAAAGCATATTTCAGATCCTTTCTTAGATCAAATGTAAATTTCTGAGGAAAATTTTACTATTTAATAATACTTATACATCTAACTAGAATTGAAATAATAATTATAAAAAACAAACACACAGGTGTCCTAGCTGATTATCAACAGGTGTACTATATACAAAGGTGACTAGTGCATCTGGATAGTATACACAGCGCTTTACTTTTTCCACATTTTGTTATGTTACAGCCTTATTCCAAAAAGGATTAAATTAATTATTTTTCTCAAAATTCTACAAACAGTACCCCAAAATGACAACGTGAAATAAGTTTTTTTTTTTTAAATCTTTGCAAATGTATTAAAAAAAACAAAAAAACCCCAATACAATAACATAACTATTCACAGCCTTTGCCATGACCCTCAAAATTGACTTCTGGTGCATCCTGTTTCCACTGATCATCCTTGAGATCTTTCTATAACTTGATTGGAGTTCACCAGTGGTAAATTCAGTTGATTGGACATGAGTTAGAAAGGCACACACCTGTCTATATAAGGTCTCACAGTTAACAGTGCATGTCAGAGCAAAACAAAGCCAAGGAATTGTCTGTAGACCTCTGAGACAGGATTGTATCGAGGCACAGATCTGGCGAAGAAAAAAATTCAGTAGCATTTAAGGTCCCAATGAGGCCTCCATCATCTATGAATGAAAGAAGTTTGGAACCACCAGGACTCTTCCTAGAGCAGACCATGAGAAACAAAATTCTCTGGTCTGATGAAACAAAGATTGTATTCTTTGGCCTAAATGGCAAGCGTCATGTCTGAAGGAAAACAGGCACCGCTCATCACCTGTCCAATACCATCCCAACAGTGAAGCATGGTGGTGGCAGCATCATGCTGTGGGGATGTTTTTCTGAAGCAGGAACTGGGAGACTAGTCAGGATCAAGGGAAAGATGAATGCAGCAATGTACAGAGACATCCTTTATGAAAACCTGCTCCAGAGCGCTCTGGACCTCAGACTGGGGTGAAGATTCATCTTCCAATGGGATGATCTTAAGCACACAGCCAAGATAACAAAGGAGTGGCTACGGGACAACTGTGTGAATGTCCTTGAATGTCCCAGCCAGAGCTAACTGAAAAAAATTAGTTAGTTTACTTAAAAGTTGAGGTATTACATTTCCTCAAAAGTTTTAAGTATTCTGAACTTATTTACTAACATTAACCAATAAAATCTCAGTAAAATGTTATCAAGATGATAGATTTGAATAAAATATGCCAAAAATACTCCTAGGATTTTTTTTAAAGCAGGAACTTTTTGCTTGAAAACTCCATGTGCTCATGCTACATATCTAATGAAATGACAATCAGACATTTTTAAGAGGGGCTCAAGTGTTCAAATAAGGGTCACTTTTTCCTGGGCTTTAAATAACATCATTTAAAAGCTCTGCTACAGTACAGTGATGTCAGATGCTCTCCATTTGTTACGCTCTGCATCTAAGGGCAGGCATTTGGTCATCATTGGTAAACTGGTTTTCTTGAAAGCTGATTAATGATTTGCTAAATGACCGATCTTCCACTTTTTTTCTCAAATCTCACCTAAACACCAAGATGTGGAGCCACCTGTCATTTCTGGCGCTTGTGGTCGTCTAAATGAGCAAACAGAGGAGGTGTGGGGGAATGTAATTAAGTATTCTGGCGAGTGGTCCCCTCGGATGTGGGTTACAGAGTGCTGAACACCTGCTCATGAAAGCTGCTAACTAACTTGTTGAGTTTGGGCTGCCACGCATCACAACAACTGTTTGAACTGCTGAAATATGAGGAACGGATATAATGAAATGCTAAAACACATGGGATCAATCAGGCTTATTTGTTTAATTGGAGCTAAAGTGTCTGTTGTCACAAGGGTTCAAAATTAACACTCGCCGAGAGCTAAATGCCACTAAAATTCGGTATTGGCTATTAAGTCAATTAAAGCTGTTTGCCAGTAACTTAATTCAGAACTGCAACGTTTTAAATCAAATTATAATAATGATAGTCTGACCCTCGCTGATGTAAGTCGCATTTAATTCAATTGAAGACCCACAAACTGCCTAATTTCTACTTTTCAAAAAAAAAAAAATCATCCATAACATGATGAATTGTATGTGGAATATTTCTCACATTAATCCACCCAGACGAAAGTATTAGGAACAAAACCACAATGCGTCCTGATGTTTGTGACAGTCAGTTTCACGGAGAGACGAATACAGACTCATCTCATTTTATTCTATGAAAAAAACAGCTCAATAATTCCAGTGTCAAAGCGATATATTTTAATAAAACTCATGCAAAATGCAGTTTCGTGGCTGTTAAGGAATATTTATGGCTGGGAATTCTCTCAATTTACTCACCATTGGCAGTTGGGTTGTCAGCTTACTTCACTTCATAAACCATACAGTGATCTAGACAACCCATGTGACTGCGGAGGCCCAAGGACGTATTATTTATTTTTTTATGGGACACTTAGGTAGACGCTTCACAGCAGAAGGTGAAACTTAACCACTGCCATCATGATGCAATCAGAAAGTGTATAAAGTCTCCAAAACAGAATTGATTTCCTCACTCAGAAGGAAAAAGAATTTATCAGCATGGTTCTTTTCTAAATGTTGGAACCTGATTCCATTCTTTATCATTTTAAGGCTGTGCTATAGGAATCAATATCACTTCACATAGCCCTCTGATAATGTTGTCTGCCAATATACGCCTTACATGGGTTATGACCTGCACTCATTTATCTGCCCTTGAAAATGATGACATATAACCATTTGTATCATTTTCTATAGGTGAAAGAAATTATCCATTTTTTGCAAATACATGAAAATAGTATGCAGGTATGGTACATTTAAGCTGTTACTGTGCAATCAAAATATCTGTATTATTCAGCAATTGCTCTTTGTCATGCTTTAATGTAGTGGAACAAGCGAGGGCTGGTGCATTAAGTTCCTGATAGGTTAAGCATTTGTAAACAGTGTTTAATTCAATAAACACACTGAAAGAACTGTCCACACACACCGTCTTTGGGGGGGGAAAGGTCTTGGAGGCAAAAATTCAATTTTCCTGCTTCAGTTACTTCCAGCAATTCAACTAAAAAGACCTGGCCTGTGTATTGAGCAAGATAAAACCAGTTCCTGAGCCGTGTGCCATTTAAAACTACCAATCATAAAACTACTTTTATAATCCTTACTGTATGAAACAGGAATTTTTATCCAGGGTATTGAAGGCCTTGTGCCTTTGTTAGGCTTTAGTTCTCACAGGCACAGATCATATTTTGTTTGCAAGTATTTTGAAGGCATATGTCATATGTAGTATGTGTTACATATAAATAAAAAATATGTTATATAAAATCCAATAACCAAGTAATACAAACGCATTTACTAAGCTATCTGAAAGAATAATGCATATAGTTTATATAGTATGCAGCTAGATATAAACACTGTAACCTAATCCATAACCTAACACTAACCCTCACAGAAAAAAACTCTGCATTTTATTGACTTTATTTTTATTCTGTTTTTACAAAAAATGTCTTTAGATTAGAATAGAATAAGGATTCTTTCTCGATTTTGAAGAAGGATTTGACAAAATGTTATTTGCTGCAGTCTATTTAAAAATGAAAATAATAAACAAAACATATGTGAATTACTTACACATATGACATAAAATATGTGAAGGAAATACATTAAAGACACAAATTAAATGAATTACATTATTTTAAGGTGCCTGACCTACTTAAAGAAAAACATCACTTATAACTGGAAAAGATAAACATTACTAAAGTAATGAAAGTTTTTACACACAAATATCAATTTGAAGGAATAATGTAGGAAAAACTCATAAAGGCTTGTTTGATTCTAAATGAAACCACCATTTCTGAATAAATGAATGATTCAAAGACTCAGAGAGAGTCACTTTGTATCACCTACTAGTGACAGGATGTAAAACTTATATTTTCAGATTAATAAATATTCCTCACAGTTTTCTTATGGTAATATCACAACTCTAAACCCTGTGGGATAAAGACCAAACACATAATAACAAAAAATAAATCAATGAAACACTTTTGGCTACATCACCTCCCCAATGAACATTGAGCAAAAATGATTTTTTTCTCAATCTTTTCATGCAGCTTTGAAACAGGTTTTACATGTTTCTTCTTTTCGACAAGGCAAACAATAAGGCATTGGGATTGGATTTCATTGAAGGCTCCTGTGAGATGCTGTGATTAGATAAGCTGTGCGTATGGAGGCTAAAGGGAAGTGAGTTAGGAGCAGTGTAGTTATTTGCTGTGAGTTCCCAGATGCACACAGAAGGAGAGATATTGGAATCATGTCCACTGGATCATGTGTGTATAGGCTCAGTCCTTCTGGACATTAGATTCCTCACAGTTCTGGGAATCAAAGTCTATGCAGACAGATGAAAGTGTCCAGGAGATGAAGAACACTACACAACACGCCAGAGATATTTTTGCAAGATTTCACATTTCCTGAATAAATTATTCCAAGTTATCAAGTGATTCTGCAGTAATGTGTTAATGAGCATTACTGCAGCGAGGATATAGCACAGAATAATAATGAAAGCTATACAAAATTTTCCATTGTCTATGTGCTAGTAGAGTTAGACTATTCCACCATGTTTGTGTAATCATAAAGTTAAGATATGTGCTGAACTAAAAGATCAGGTTAAACGCTATATTGAATTTAACACGAGATATTGAATTTAAAATGACTTTTTTTTTTTTGCACCAAAAGTCATTTGAAAAAGCAACATTCAATATTTATAGTTGAGGTCCTTATTGTGCCCTTGGAGATTCTGAAATATTAATATTTAAAAAAGAGGGATTGTACAAATTGCATTTTGTTTTTTAGTACTGCCATTTTAAAATAAGAGAGGTTTGCGTTTCACATACCACAGGACAAAACAAGTGAATTTACATTGTTCAAAAGTTTTCATGTGCTTGATTGTTTATGATGTCTAATCTGGATGATCAAAAGCTTCATCTTGGGCATCAATCAATGTTTGCACCTTTCATATATGATGTGTGTGAGTTCTCTGTATCTCAATATCATAGTCACTGTTGGAAAGGAACAGTAGGCAGTTTCACTATCACAAAACATACAAACAGTTATTGATCATCCAGGTAAACTTTTGAACTGGTTCATTTGCGTAAACTCAGCTATTGTTTGGACTACATAAACATCTGTTATCAAAAATAGCTTATTCAGTGCAGTATTACATCAAAAATGTTATTACATCTTATTGTTTGTAATTAACACTTTGCAGATTCTGCAAGATGTATGTAAACTATACATATAAAGACTATTTTGAAAACAAGAGTATAATATTCTGAAAAAATGTTTTAGGCAAACCTGAGCGAAGCCAATACTCTATTAGGTACAACGATACAACTGCTCATTAATGCAAATATCTAATCAGCCAATCACATGGCAGCAACTATACAGCTCTGGAAAAAATTAAGAGACCACTGCATATTTTTTGTTATTTTGACCAGTTGTTGCTTTTGGCAAATAAATGCTCTAAATTACAATATTTTTATTTGGAATTTGGGAAAAATGTCAGTAGTTTATAGAATAAAACAAAAATGTTAATTTTACCCAAACACATACCTATAAATAGTAAACCCAGAGAAACTGATAATTTTGCAGTGGTCTCTTAATTTTTTCCAGAGCTGTATGTGTTTAGACGTAGAAATGAGCATCAGAATGGGGAAGAAAGGCAATTTATCTAACTTTCAATGTGGCACGGTTGTTGGTGCCAGACGGATTGGTCTGAGTATTTCAGAAACTGCTGATCTACCAGGATATTCGCACACAACCATCTCTGGGGTTAACAGAGAATTATCCAAAAAGAGTAGATATCCAGTGAGCAGCAGTTCTGCGGGCAAAACTGCCTTGTTAATGACAGAGGTCAGAGGAGAATGGCCAGACTGGTTTGAGCTAATGGAAACGCAACATTTACTCAAATAACCACTCATTACAACAGAAGTATGCAGAAGAGCATCTCTGAACTCACAACACATCGAACCTTGAAGCAGATGGTCTACAGAAGCAGAAGATCACTCCTGTCAGCTAAGAACAGGACACTGAGGCTACAATTCACACGGGCTCATCAAAATTACACAATAGAAGATTGGAAAAACGTTGCCTGGTCTGATGACTCTAGATTTCTGCTGCAACATTCACATTGTAAGAATGTGACAAAATACAAAACACTATACTTGGCCACGTCACGTTGCGGACACTGTCATCTTCTGATGGCTACTTCCAACAGGATGTCACAAAGCTCAAATCATCTCAAACTGTTTTTTGAAAATGACAGTGGGTTCACTTTACTCAAATGGCCTCTGCAGTCCCCACATCTCAATCCAACAGAGCACCTTTGGTATGTGGTGGAACAGGAGATTCACATCATGGATTCGCAGCCGACAAACCTGCAGCAACTGCGTGATGCCATCATGTCAATATAGAACAAAATCTCTGAGGAATGTTTCCAGCACCGCGTTGAGTCTATGCCATGAAGAATTAAAGCAGCCCTGAAGGCAAAACGTGTCCAATCTAGTACTAGCAAGGTTACCTAATACATATGGCCAGCGAGTGTATATTCCACTATAGAAACAAAAAACTACAACAACAATTTCTAAAGGTTTTATTTTATTTATTGCCATACTTTTTCATGGAAATCAAAATTTTAATTCTGTGATGTTACCACGTTTTCCAAAAAAAGTCCCAGTCCTGATACTAGTGAAATACTAGCATTCCTGAAAGGTCTCTCAGCCTATCAGAATCAAGGACCAGAACTAAGAACAGTTAGATCTGGTCCTCGAATCTGATTAACAATTTGAATGGTTAATATTTACTGTATATCAATATTTATTTAAAATAAATGTTTTTAATAGCATGTTACTTTTTTATACAGTATAAAAGACTCCTAAAATAGGATGAAAAGTAATTAAGGGATAAATAAAATATAAATGAATCTTTCCTTGCTGGATGTGGACTGCAAGCCAAAAACAAACCAGCTGCCACTTTTGGGACAACTTGAACATTTTTGTAAGCATTTTTTTCCAATGGATTCAGTTCAACTGTTTTGCACTTTTTTTTCATTCACTGGGTGTTTAGCTGCAATATTATTGCCAAAATGATATATTTTGGCCAAAGACTGTTCTGAATACTTAAAAATACATCAGAAACAAACCTCTGTGACTGATGTATGATATAACATCAATTTTTTAATCATGCATAGCATAATTAGCCCAGACTCTATAGCATTCATTTCTTACTTCATGACACAAATGTAAAATCAAGTCTGTTCAAATATACAGAATGTAGTATGAAACACATACTCATCTTTAGTGTTTGCAGAGTGATTAACCTTTCGGTTAAGTTTGCCTGTCAATCTGGGTACTGGGCTCATCAAGGTAAATGTGAACACCCATCATTTGTGGTTCATTAAATCAACACGTTCAGCCAAACCTATTGTAGATGCTTCTGACAAATCAAATATCTTGCAGCACTCCTACAGAAACCAAGTTAAAGTCTGTATTTGAATGGTGCAGAGAAATAAAACAGTACAAAAGTAGATTACAGTATATCAGATTTAACTTCCTGTTGGCGTGAATATTTGAACAAACTCATTTGCGCGATAACAATACTACGAAATGCTATTAAAAGCTGAGCAGACACGTTATATCTAGCAGTCACAATACAAAATCTGCAAAGAAGAAACTGACGCAGTCTACTTAGAATTCTTTGCAGCCACTCACATGTTTGCAACACAATATTTGCTTCTCTCCCACAAAACCATTCCACGGGTGCCAGGGTGTATTAACCTCCTACATTACGCAGGATAAACCACACTGGATTTACACTCATTTTCCCACAGTGTGGAAGTAGACTTTGAGACTTGATAAGCAAGCTCTGCAGGCTAAGAACATCCTGCACATTTCAAACAGGAGCAGTAAATTTAACATGCTGGAGAGAAATTAAAATAAGACTAGGGATGTGAGAACAACCAAATAGGATCTAAATGCTAAATAAGTCCTGTTAGCATTATTGCGGTGTCTGTTAATAGCCACAATGCTATTTACAGTATAAAAAAGCAATCTGAAAAAGCCGGGTATATGCAAGATTTAATTGAAACCACAGGACCTGGAATACATTTTTTTATGGGTTGTTTTCGAAAGCTGCAAATGAAATTCATTTTATGGTGTGGACCAATAATAACACTCTGGGCTCTCAGCCATAACCATAAATAAGCTACACGACATTTGAAAGAATAAATATGAAAATCAACTTTTTTTTCGGAGGGCATTTTCTGTCTAATCACAAAGGAAGCAAACAAATTAGCAAACCTTACTTTCACCCGAACACTGGTGTTTTATCTGAGAACTTCTCTAGATTACCATATTACCTTGGTTAATCAAATCTAAATTACTTTTTAAGTTGACAGCATGGATGGAAATCAAATGAAGACTCAAACCCTGCAGTCAGGCTAATAGCCTAGTGCTGAAATATTAGCAATTTCATGTAATTGCAGAAACCTGGCAGAGAATTACTCGCAGTGTGAGATGCTTCGGCGAGGGACTGGACTTCCCTCTGAGGAGAGTTTATAAAGTTGCAGGCCTCCAGGTCCCTTCAATTTGTTTTTTGAAACTGTTAGAAAATTCTGAATGTAAAGGAGAGTTAAAGACTGTACTTTACCAATTGTTCTAATGTGACATCTCAGTTGTCTTTCCAGTAGTTAAAGGTGCAGTATGCAATTTTTTGATGATCTGATATTCAAATTTCAGGTTTAAAGGGGACCTATAATGCTCCCTTTACAAGATGTAATATAAGTCTCTGGTGTCCCCAGAATGTGTCTGTTAAGTTTCAGCTCAAAATACCCCACAGATCATTTATTATAGCTTGACAAATTTGCCCCTATTTGGGTGTGAGCAAAAACACAGTTGTGTGTGTCCCTTTAAATGCAAACGAGGGCAGAGCTTTAACAGCTCACGCTTCGGTTGCTCAACAACAAAACTAGAGAGCCTCACCCAGCCAAAATGGCGATTGTCAGTAACTATATTCAGCCTTAAATTTTTCAAATCGGAGTCGGACACAGATGGAGAAACTAAGGAAGAAGTTACAACTTTTAGAATGCATCTGGATATTTCTGAACGGTTAGTGAATAAATTTATGTAGTTGCTGTGGAGTTGATTCAGCTCATTTTCTAGCATGTGGTGTCATGTTAATCTTTTGTGCAAATCCAGCGTTGAACTGACACTCGTTTGTGAAGCAGTCTGGCATAAAATGACCACATGGTAACAACACTCTACTCTTCCTCTTCTCTAAAGCATCTCAACATGGCCTCGCAGCCTTTGTTGCGTGCTCCCTGGGGCAGGGTTTATGTAAATTTTAAGGTTAGTGATGTCATAACCCGGGAAGAAGCTTGTTGTGGTCCCTACCAGACGTTTGTTGTAGTCCTTAAAAAGAGAATCCTTTAAAAGAAAATATCTCCCTTTGCATTCAACTTTGAGCATTGTAACGTTTGCAGACATTTTTTATGCTCAAACAGCAACATTACAAACTAATAAAAGTTAAAAAAGTGAAATCATCATCAACCACCTCTTATTGGTGTAGGTTGATTCCCTCAAAAGGTTTAAACAGTCTCTGAGGCGCTATCAAAACACTGCTGTTTGTTTCAATATCCCGACCAGCGACACTGGCTCAACCAATAGTGTGAGTTGGGGGCGTGACTATCTATTTCTATCTATATCTATTTATGCTAAACTTTATGCTTAAGGTCATTATTTCATTTTATTACTCTTGTGGTATCAATACAACACACTTTATATTTAGAATGGAAAACAAAAGGAAGAAAAAAGCTTAAGGAAACCTCAAGGAAAAACTGTATTCTTTATGGGGTGATATCAAATTTGCAGTGTTCACTCATTATTTTTGTATTGGAGGCAATGTGACACCATTAAGCCTCACCTTAGACAATAAGGTTTTTTATAAACTTGTCTGGCTCATTGATGCTTAGCAAAAGGAACACGGCATACGCAGCAGCTGTCAACTCTGTCGCTTGTATTTAACTGCAAGTTCAGATGAGGATATCTACCTCACATTTAGTTACAAAAATAAAAATGTTTTGCTATGGAATCAAGGAAACGCTTGCTAAAAAGTGAAAAGAGGGGTCAGATTTAACTATATAACTTGCATATCTACAAGGAATGAGTAAATGCTACTGTAAACAGTTGAGGTTTTTCAGGCTTCTGATGTACTGCTTCGCTGCAGAACTAAAGCCATATAACTTATTAAACTTCTAGATCCAGGGTGTCCTATTTTTGTTGGCAGCTTCGATAAACAAATCAGTGCATTCCCACCAGGGCTCTGTGCGTGCTCAAGAACCCCCATCCCTCAATTCACATCACAGCCACAAACCTCTCGGAACTCCATGTGCAATGAAAGCAGAGACAGAATGCACATACTCTATTAAAAATACTGGGAAGGGGAGCTGAATATTTAATAGTAAGATTATAAAAACCTTTAAGGCTATAAAAACCTCCTGTATAACAGACCTAAGTCACTCATGAGATACAACGACGCAAGAGACAATTCACTGATTAGCACTAGGGGTTTATAATTCCACTCCTAATATTATAGCTACTCTACATTAGAAAAGAAAATCTAAACTAGTTAAGGGCACTAATCCATTAGTCAATTGGTGGTGGTTAACAACTCAACTACTGCAACTGATGCTGTCTTTGTGATCTTCGTCAATCTCTTGTTAGCATTTGTTAGTGGCAATCGACATGTTGACATTTTCTTCAAAAACTAATAAAAGAAGGTGTGGAGGAAGAGCATATGTTGTATGAAGAGCATAACATTAACGCTCAAGGCCCTTAAAAAGCTCATTTAGCCATCAGTTAGCAATGCTTTCCAGCTTAAATGGGTTGTGAATCCAAAGTGATTTCTGCAATAAAACACCGTCACACAGCTGATGCACTTTACAAGACATAACATCACCATAATGTGGCTCTATGTAGGGAACAAGAAATGTCTATAACATTCTGCACATATTCTTTTGAAGCATATTTTGTGTCTGGCTATGAGCTTACCTCTATTTCTATAAAACAGGTATCAGTGGGAACTAGCTTTTGAATATAAACTAATTTATAAATATATAGTCTCAATATCCTCAATATCACAAAACAAAGTACAGCTAATATTGTTTGGATATATCTGAAAAGAACAAAGAACTGATGATGTTTTGTGGGGGTAAAAGCTTATTTGGATTAATGAAAGGTTCTTTAGAGAGATACTATATTAGAGATGAGATAGTTGCAGGCAGAGGAAACCCAATTCAGAGAACATTTAAAGAGCTCTACAGATGTCAGCTCAATAATGCTCCGGCCTCTCCAAAAGACTCACTGGCAGACAACCCTGAAATGTCCTCTAATCAGCCCTGACACCCATTTAAAGGCCAGAGGAAGAGAGAGTTGGTGAATTGAGGAAAGATATAAGATAACAGAGCTTAGTCAATCATAACATTATGTAAAATACTTGGTAGGAATCATTTCAGAAAATGTCAAACATATTAAATGTAGAATTTATATCACATTTAATCTGTCGTTTTGTTATTTAATTAATCGGGTCTTTGTCATGTAACCGAATAAAGCAGCGCTCACATACACCGATGTTAAACCCTGTTACAGCTCCAGGAGCTCCTGTTATTTGCTATCGAGCATTTGGTTTCAAGCTCTATATAATTATTTATGGTATCAGAGACTCTGCCTCAAGCTAAAGTGAATACATTAACACTTACATATTTCATACACTTAGAGAGCATGTATAATGACGACTTCAACAAATGTGAATATCAAATTAACGTTGCAGGCCCCAAAATAAACAACGGTGTTTGATAATTATATTCATTTCATATTTTACTCATTATATTTGCATGACTCGTATATCTGCCTTAAACTTATTAACATTTTGCTCGTCTATGTTTTTTAAATTAAAATTTTATGATCACTCGTTTAATATTATTGTACAGTGCATATTTTAAATATTCATTTAATTTTATATATGTACTCTGTTAGAATTAAATTAATAATTTCTCTAATGTTTTTGTTTTGTTTTGTTTGTAAAGCCCTTGAGATCTTGTATACTGAAATTACTATTATATGAAAGCATTTTAAATGTATAAATATTATTAATGTTAAAATGATCAGAGTGCACAACCAAAGCAGAATTACAATGGTTTAAAGTGAGTACAAGTAATGATGCATGAGTGTATGTCATACAAAAATGAACCACATCCACATTCATGAATATGTATAAAAAAAACATATAATTGACTTACCTTTAATTTGAAAGAGTAGCAGAAATCACACCAGGGGACCACATGAAAGACAAAAAGAGAGAGAAGAAAATATTTAGCCCAGAGTGAGAATATCGAACAAAATCTCAACTTCAAAAAATATGGAAAAGCTGTAAAACAGAAGAGTAACACAATTAAAGGGGTCCTATTATGCTCCTTTTCACAAAAACGTCTCTGGTGTCCCCAGAATGTGTCTGAAGTTTCAGCTCAAAATACCCCACAAATCATTTATTACAGCTTGTCAAATTTGCTCCTATTTGGGTGTGAGCAAAAACACACCACTTTTGTGGGTGCCTTTAAAAGCAAATGAGCTGCTGCGGATACTCAACAACAAAGGTGGAGAATCTCACGCAGCTAAAATGATGATTGTCAGTTTCAGTCTTACATTGGACACTTACAGTTGGACACTGATGAAAAGACTCAGAAAGACGTTACAACTTAAAGAATGCAACTGGACTTTTATGAACGGTTAGTGGATAAATTTATGTAGTTGTTGTGGAGTTGATTCAACTCATCAGCCAGTGTGTACATGTTAAACTTTTGTGCACATTCAGCGTTGAACTGACCCTCGTTTGTGAAGCAGTCCGGTGTAAAATAATTTGTGCAAATATATAACATTTTACCGACTTTCTTCTGCAATTTTCCAATGTTTCCAATGTTCATTGTTACATCCAATAACAGAACATTTGTAATGTTTTTTTGGCGCAGAGGCTCACCAAAGGTGGTATCTCTGCTAACAGGGCAGATCATCACCAGTCATGGGCGGGACTTCCTCCTACTCTTATGTAAGTCTGGAACTGCACATTTGGAGAGACTGTTTATGATTTATGGAGATTATAAAAAAGGAGTGGGTGGATTTTCACTATTATAGGCTGGTTGTTTACACATCTGTGTTCAAACACCTCATAAAGGCAAATTTTGCATAATAGGTTCCCTTTATAATGTTTTATATTTTGTGAAAAATAAAATATATGAATTTACATTGACTGTTAGAAAACAGACTGACCCAAGTAACAACCTTTTCCCTGTTTCAGATGCACAAAACTATTTCCCACTACAAGACAGGCAACTGACTTAATGGTGTTCAAATTAAACATGAGCTGTGAATGTCACAAACATCTTCACAAATGTTTACCCTTTTTCAAATCTGTCACTTCTTACAAATTAAACACGATATCAGATGGAGGTGGACGCATGAGCCTGTATTAATGAGAAAACAATGTAAACAACTTAAAGCATCGCATCATGACCTGCAGTTGGTAATTTAAATCCAGGACATAAATGAGAAAGAATGGGATGATTTGATTCATGAGCATAACTATTAAAACATATAATAAATGGCGAAATCTTCTGCATTTATAGATTTTTTTGTGTGTGTTTGATTTTGCGATATCTCCCCACCTAAGAAGCAACCGGGGAAAAGGAAAAACGTGTGTGCAGATGCATCTCTGTGCGTCTATATGGAAAAGTGCAAATTTGAGGCCTTTTTCCGAACCTGAAAACACACGTCTGTCTTAATCTGCATTTCAACAAAGGCTTCCTGGGCTGTTGAAGGTGTTACATGTTTCAGCTGATGTTGCATTTTTGTGCCGCGCTGTTTTTCTTAAATGGGTCATCCAAAACAGAAGCGGGGAAGAGGAGGAGCATCTTGTCCTCTTCTCCCCCGCCCAATCCATTCTCTCTCTCTCTCTCTCTCTCTTCTCATATACAGAACTAATTAGGCATCCCAGCTCAACTTCTCCTCAGAGTGCACTGCCTTGCTTGTCTCTATCCAGCTCAGTCATGAATAATTACTTTTGCTGGGATCTCCAGCCCTGCTTGATGGCAGGGGCGGAGACGCGCCAATGAGCTTACCAAGTTTCCAAAAAAAAAAAAATAAAATCCCCTCCCTCTCTCTATGGTGTAGCTGTGAGTTTTCATTATGTCATTTTAACAACATCCATCTAACAGGTCTTTTGTGCACATTCTGCATCACACAAACTCACACTAAAAACACACATAATCGCTTTGAAGGCCATCTTGGAAAGCTGCTTAAACTGTGACGTTGTCTCCCCTGTAAAAAACAAGCATGGGATGGCAAACATTTTAAATAAAGCAGCAAGGCTGCAAACAGGTTGTTCATAGTCTCTTGAAGGTCGGCCCCCGCTGTTGTTCAGCAAACAGACTTGTCAGCACAATGTTACCTTTCTCATTCTCACGGGACACATTGCTGTCCAGTGCTGTTCACCAACAACATATTATACCCATTTTTCGCTCCAAAAGCCGCATTGTGATGAAAACCAAAACTGAAAATCCTTTTTAAATCAGCCTGTGTTTTTGAAAAACACATGCCTATTTACATTCATGTTTTAATAGTATTACAGTAGTATTTAGTACATACACATTATAACCCTAATCATCAATGTGAAAACATTTTAAAACATTTCGGAGGATTATTAAAAATGGAAAAATTGGAATAACAGGGTTGGAAAAGTCATCAGTCTCCTGGTTTAATATTTCTTATTTAATAGAGCCACTTTGAAGCCATTGATCTTTTTGGATATGTCTGTACTAGCTTTGCAGACCTAGATTGGGGAATATTTACCTATTTTTCCTTGCAGAATTG
The DNA here is from genome assembly GCA_038088235.1 of Zacco platypus. Lineage (NCBI taxonomy): Eukaryota > Metazoa > Chordata > Actinopteri > Cypriniformes > Xenocyprididae > Zacco > Zacco platypus. Next base: position 16,623,762 of record CM076070.1, read on the forward strand.
ATCAAGTTCAGTCAAATTCTGTGGTGCAGCAATGGACTGCTCTCTTCCAGTCCATCCATGGATTTTCTATCTGATTTAAGTCAGGGCTTTTACTTGGCTGCTCAAAGACATTCACCTTCCTATCCTTAAGCCATTCAATTGTTCTTTTGGAGACATGTTTAGGATCACTGTCATTTTGAAAACCTGCGTCCCCCTGCTAGACAGCTCAAGATGGGCTGCTCACCACAGAATCTGACTGAACTTGAGCAATTCTGCAAGGAAGAAATATTCCCCAATCTAGGAGTGCAAAGCTAGTACAGACATATCCAAAAAGATAAATGGCTCTAATTAAAGCAAACAAAGCTCTACGAGGTTTTAAATAAGGGGAATGATGACTTTTCCAACCCTGTTATTCTAGTTTGTCAAATTTTAATAATCCTCCAGAATGTTTAATATCAATTTAAAAATCACCTGTGAACTGAATATTTTTTATGGTGCATCATTTCTTTCAAATAGTGCAAAAATTGTCAAATCATTGTGAAATCATACATAAAATGTTAGCTATGAAATTAGCCTTTGCAAGACAAAATGTCATTTCCATCACTATATCATCCAACACCCGATGTTATAAAAACATGATTTGAAATGACACTCTGATTTTCATGACAGAATGTGTGAAGAATGTAAGTTGTGTGTCACATCAAATGTAAATGCAACATTATCAATAACATTTACATTAGACTGTATTAAATTTGAATCACTGCATGCTGTTTTTTTTATCGTTGTTGTTTTTGATAATAGTTTCTGATCATATTTTCAGCTTGTTTTCTCTTTTAGGGCAAAAACTGAAAATCTTATTTTGCCGCATTTCCGTTCTGAATATTTTTCAGGAGCTGAATTTATAGTGCATCCCTAATATTATTGCAAAACATTACCTCTTATTGTACACAGATGTGTCTTAATAGCCACACAGTGTGTGTGTCACAGTATGTGCTCTTCTCAGCTGCCCTAATGCTTTCTGACTCAACCAGTTGGCTCCAGATCCTTTGACCTCACCCCAGGCCCTTCTGCTGGCTTTCAAATTAGTTTCAAAATTAGTATGCTATTTTTTCCACCTGTGCTATTTCCTCCTCCTGTTATGTTTTTGTCAGGACTTATTGTATCCTCTGGGAACAATTACTTCAGCTGTAAAAGGCTCGTCCCCTGGGGCTGTTTTTTCGTGCCTCTGTTGGTCAGAGGACAGGCTAAACTGCTGGAATGTCCATCGACGTGCGACAAATTTGCAGCCAGGGGTTTATCGTGGCTTAAAAGAACAGAACAGCACTACAGAGTTATGCTACAGAGTTATGCAGCCGCGCTTAGCTTGAGCCATCGATTCTAGCTGGTTCTCTCTTTGAGGCTGCAACTCAATGGAGAACGAGGGCTAGAAAAATGGCCTTGCTGCAAGAGAGAAATACTATAGTGAGTGCTTGTCACAGAGAGCTCTTCTTTGCCGCCCGTCCAGCCCTGGATGGGAGAACCAATTTAGAGCCTAAGCCATTTTTCACCATGCACAGATGAAACAATTTTGCTTTTTTACCCATGACTGGAGTGTGCTTCAAAATGGCTAAAGATGAAAATGGCAGGTTTCACATGGGCACTCTGCCCTACTTCCTATCAGCGGCCCGTGTGAAATACGCTTCTCAACATGGATAGCCTTATTCCTGCTCCATTCCTCCAGGTTGCCGCACGGCCAAGAGCACCAGCCTGCTGCTAGCATGACAAAATGCATTAGCACACCATGAAGAAAGCATTACTCCAAAGAGCTTAGGCTTTGTTCACACTGCCATAGTAATGACTTAAGACATATGAGAGTAGTTAGTCATTGTGGAAGAGACTCTGCTCATGTCCATCAACATCTTGCCGCTGTGCTAAACCCATAAGCCGCATCCAAAAAAAGCTGAATTTTCAGATGATCTTTTAGACATCATTTTAACATACTGTATATATAAAATCCAAACCAAACCAAAACTCTGTATGAGTGTGGGTCTGTAAAAATCTGATTTATTTGCTGTTCAGACAGACTATACAAAAAACAACATCAAAAATGACTGTTTGGTATGTTGCTCGGTTTTGAAGTCACAGTTGGTATGTTTCGGTACAGCAGAGACAAAACAACACAAGCCATGTTTCTTTTTATTAAACGGTTGTTTACTGCACAAATTATGTCTGTCTTTAAATTTAAAAGAAGTCTGTCAATATTGCTTCTTTCTGAATTTCATGAAGTTGTTGTAATTGAGGGAAGAGATCTTTTTGCATGCAAAATATGTTAGCAAAATATTTTACAAAAAAGTTAGAATTATTGCGCTTCCATTTTAATCCACCCCGTCTATTTGACGCGCATGCGCACCGGCACTCGTTCATTGAATTCTGCAAAGTTAACCGTAAACTTGCTGGCTGAAATGAATTTGTGAATTTGTAACATTTAAAGGTAAATATACAACCGTAAGTTGTAAGTAGTACACTGTGGAAAAAAAAGCATTTATCATCATTTACTGACAATCTGACAGTATGGCAAGCCATGTAGGTTTATGATTTAGTTTAAAGCACGTCTCATGTTTAAGACCACTTGGTGCACTTATCCAGCAGCAGTTCACAACAATAAATTATATCGATATAAACAATACCCAGTAAATATTTGGGCGTTTAATGACTGTTAAAAAGACATCCCTCCGATATGTCCCATCATGGTTGAAAAATGAAATTTGAACGGATGTCTTTGACATTTTCTATTATTATTATATTTTATATTATTATATTATATTTTATATTATTATTATTATTATTATAATTAATTAATTGTTATATATTGAACTACACGTAGCTAAAAGTCAAAGTAACAATTATAAATGCAACCCCAGAGAATTGTAGACATGTACAAATGTATCAGAATGCATTTTTAGGAAATGTTCTGTGTTACATATTTTTACCGATTTACGCTGTCCTACCGTGTCAATTTTTTTTACCGAACCAAACATTTTCAGTACAAATACATATACATAATTTTTATCAGTTATATATCATTTTTTTATGAATAAACCCTAAAATGCTAAAGATACGCAAAACAAAATTTAAAAATCTAGATCTGTAGAGTTTTTATTGAAGTCTAAAAATTATTTTTAAAGACCAAAAAAAGAGTGCTTGATAACACAAGACTCAAAATATACAATGTTGGAGGAAAAATGACTTTAAAAAAAAAAAAAGACTATTTAAAAACAAAAAAGTTACATTAATGTAATAGTGTAACTGTCCTCAATATTTCAGCCAACTTGATTTATTTGTTGGCTAAATGTACTTGTGAATAACTGCAGATTAGTATATTTTCTATTAGCTTTTATTCGCCTTTTTAGACATTATCTGGCAGTTTTAAATGCCAATTTGCTTCAAAAGGAGAGGAAATCTTGCAATATAAAGATTTTTTTTTAAACATAAACCTCAATAGCAGTAACAAAAACACATCATTTAAGTAAAAGATAAGCTAATTTGTGGATATTCAGTTAGTCTAATGTGTTTGACTGTGAATCACTTTGAAACTACATTTCCATGAACAGTTTCAGGCAAGTTTTCTTTTACCCTTCATGCATTTAAAAGAAATGGCATTGTATTTCCTCTTTCTTGCTTTTTTTTTTTCTTTCCTGTTACACAGTGTGCCAGGATTTGCGTAGTCTTTGTATTAACAGGCTGTCCTGTCTTGAAATTAATTGGTGACATAAATGTCACTGAATGCCACCAGCATAAAAATCAGCCCAGTGTTTTAGAATCCCGGCACAGCATGGCACACATATGCTACGGTAGAGGAGCAAATTTGATGTGATGCATGTCTCCTCCTCTTAACCCTCTGGAGTCTGAGGCTGATTTGGGGTGCTGGAGTAGTTTTACATGCTCTGACATTTGTGCTTATTTCAGCTACTAATAACATACTATTGGCCAACATGTAATTTTGCTGTATTCAGCACAAACTCTGCTACAATAATATGTGAGCAAAATAGATGTACATGTTTGCATTATTTTAAAAATAAAGATTATGCGTGGTTAGTAAGTTTTGGCAAAAAAAATGCCCTTGCAATAAGGCCATAAAACACATACTGAATAGTTGTTCACAAGACTTTTGAGTTATCAAGCTTGTAGGCTAGAATTTTTACTACACAATGATGTGGAAATCATTCTGAATGCTTCAACACAAAGAGCAATATAATGATTTAAATTTTGTAAATCAGTTTTTGTGTCACCACTGCTGTATGCGTGGGAGTGGTGATGGCCATGAATACATTAGCAATTCACACCAGGGGAGACAAAAGACACTCCCCCAGTGGCTAACGGCCCATCCAAAGGCCAAAGCTGTGAAGCATCTTGAACTAAGAATGTAAGGAGATTCACAGAATTTAATCTGTTTTATTGTATTTACTTTATGTGTCACATGATCCTTCAGAAATCGTTTTAATGTGCTGCTTTATTATCAATGTTGGAAACAGTTGTGGTACTTTTTGCAAGATTTATTGATCAATAATAAGTTAAAAAGAACAGCATTTATTCAGAATAAAAATCTTTCCTAACAAGTCTTTACTATTGTTGTCACAGGTTGATCACACCTATTTAGTGCATTTCACACATTTACACCTGCATTCACAAACATCCACACCTGCATTCACAAACATCTGTATTAGGCACAAGGCCGTATTATTATACAAGAATATAAAATATATTCGCTCTGAATCACATCATAGATCACCAAAACTGAGCGAAAAATTCTTCCTCGCTGTCCAGAATCATCTGAAGGGCTTCATTACCAGAGTAGCGTGCCATCCTCAAAACGCGATGAACGTTCAGTGAATCTTATGAAGAAACTTCATGTTTTTTATGGCATTGACCGGGGGCGTGTGAGATGCATATGTGGGCGTTAACTCTGTTACAGTAATCGCCTCAGAATTTGTGTTTGAATAGCGCGCGCTCTCCGTGGGCGTGGTCACATTACAGATAATGAGCTGGCTCGCGAACGACTGATTTCTCTCCGTTTTCAAACAGATTACATAAACAGAGAATATTTGTTTTAGATTTGACTTACATGATTTAAAACCTGACATTTCAACGTTTATTTAGACATGCGTTTCATATTTGTGTGAATAGTATTCACGAAGTTACCGTTCATTTTCTTATGACTATCAGAATGGATTTCATTCGGAGAGAGATCGCAGCTCACGCATCATGTTAGTTTTGCTTATTTTGCAAAAAGCACAACATTTTGTTTTTACTATGAGTGTGCACAAGTCAAAGTAGACATTTCACAGATTGCAATGGTATATATCTCTTGATTGTATGTTCAAAATTGACGGAGCATTTTGAGTCTCTTTCACACTGACAAGAAAAAAGTGAGTAAATCACGCCGGCGTGACGGCCGACCTCAGAGGGTTAAAGGACATGTAATACCACATCATGTGTGACAGGAGGCAGAGTACACAAAAACAAAATGTACTCAAAGATGAAATACATACAGCTGCAGAAGAAATATGTGAGCCCTTTACTATGAATTACCTTCATTTTCAAGTCTTTATTGTAAATATTAAATGCCTAGGGTGGAAAAAGTATGTGAACCCTCAAATTTAATATCATTTTGACCCTGCTTTGGCAGCAATAACCTCCAGCAGATGTGTCCTGTAATTGTGGATCAGACCCACACAACGGTCAGGAGGGATTTCGCACCTTTCAGTTTGGTAATATTCTTGTGATGTCTGATGTGAATCGCTCTTTTGAGGTCATGCCAAAGCTTCTCACTCGAGTTGAGGTCAGGACTCCGACGTGGCCGTTCCAGAAGGCGTATTTCCTTTCGTTGAAGCCGATTTACTCCTGTGCTTTGGGTCACTGTCCTGTTGCATCACTCAGCCTCAGTTGAGCTTCAAATAGCAGGCAGACCTTCAAAGTCTTTATGACCTCTTCTACATACTTTATAGCTTACATGAGGTTATGATGTTAGTAACTCTTAGAAGAAAAGGTTGTATATATACCTTAAAGAGTCCTGTCAGGCGCTTCATATATTGAACATTTCCATCATGGGATCATTTTATGGATTTAGTTTGAATTCTTTTTGTTTTAATTCTTCAAAATTGAGTCAAGAACTCTAGGGTTCTATATAGAAACCCATTGAACCAAGTGTCATCTGTCCACGGAACATTTTGCCTGTGGCGTTGAGGAAAAACCAGGTGTTCTTTTGCAAAACAGTTACAATATCTTGCAGAAACATATGTTTTCTTCTATTTATTTGATATAGTCATAATGTGTCTCGAGTCAAGACGTCCATACAACGCCTGGATTGCACTGCCATCCCAAATATTTTGACAGAGTTGTAAAACTTGACCAATCACAAATGCGTACGCTAGCAAACATGTGAGGGATTCCCAAAGCTCGAAAACACACAAGCTTGGTTTTTTTTTTTTGAGAGTTGTGGAGACTTCAAGTGGAATATAGTTTGGTTCAAGGGACATGAGTCGCATCTAAATCCCACAGATTAGAACAGGGTTGAAGAGATGGGATCAAAGCGCTATAAGAGGATCCTAAAGGAAAATACAATCTTCACAGGTCTGCTCTCATAACATCTTCCAGATTGCACGCGGACCCGGATAGTCGACTAACTCTTGATCGATCTCACGCTGGTCAAATGAGATGCTGAAAGCTTCTGACATTTTAAGATTGAGGGATAGTGCACAAAACAAATGTGACGCTTATAAACAAAACCAGCATCTTGTTCTTGAATCTAGTTGAGCTCAAAAGGTGTTAAATAGTCTGCGGAAAGCTTCGTTTGTTACGTTTGATTAGATTCTTTATTGATCACATCAGCAGTTCTTCATCAAATTATGGAGCAAATCGTTATAACGGAGCATATATACTGACAAGCACTGTAATCGAGCACATTTTTGACATTTTAAAGGTGTCTGGATTCTGGTGGTGGGTGCGTATACATCTTTACTTGATTTGTGTAATTCCTTTAATGACATGAACGCTAAAACAATGCAGATGCCGTGTGCAAATAGCATGGTTTATTATGAATTATACACACACGACTCGATCCTGGATCAAGAACATTAAAATGAAGCAAAAAATGCCCTCTGATCTCAAGGTAAGGGTTAGGCTGTGACTGGCTGATAGGGATGTTTTTTCCAGGAACACGTCCTACTTAAATAGCAATGTGTGGGCTTGCACACAAGGAGAATCCACAAATATATTCTCTGCATTTTTGCATAACCGCAGGCCATTGTTTCCACCATTAATGTTTAGCATCTCTTTGAAGAGCAAAGTGAACGTACTGTTTCCTGCAAGGGTTTGATAAGTTCCGGCTTCTCGCCACTGCAGGTGGGGATGTGCTGGGTCGTGAATCACAATAGGATTGAGCTCGCTGCAGTGAGTGAAGACAGAGGATCTCGATTAACAAGTGTCCTCTCTGTCAGCAGTCTTTAGTTCTGCTGGGATGAAGGGAAGTGGATCTGCACGCTGACTAGCACCTCAAGGGCTCTGGGACTTCAGCTGTCTGCGTGAGGTTAGATATGATGAGGACACAGTCCTCGCGTTTAAAAGCTCATGACTACACATCTATTTTAAGAGCCCGAAGGGAGTGTGAATGCTCAAATTCAACATATTTACAGAGTCAAGAGAAAAATTCGCAGAAAAGCGAGTCCAGAATGGATGAAGGCTGTATGAAGTTCGGAGAGGGGGCCAGGAGTAAAACAGGAGAAAATTGCGTACGGTGAACTTTAGTAACAGTGTCTCAAGGAAAAAAGACTGTGTCAACAAAATAATGAAAGTAAATGCTTTGGCATTCGTTCGGCTGCCAAACAGGTACACTATATGCTGGTATTTTTTTTCCCCCCCAAATGCCTAACAAGAAAAATAATGTGAACTAGCTCTAGAATGCAAGGATTGTTTTTAAAATTGCTGTCATCAACATTTATTTAAAATGAACCATATATTAATGATATTGTGCTTTTAAAAGAAGTTTCGTCTGCTCAGCAAAAAATACAGTAAAAACAGTAATACTGTGAAATATTACAATTCATTATCCAGTCTTCGGTGTCACATGATTCTTCAGAATTCATTCTTAAATGCTGATTTGCTGCTCAAGAAACATTTCTTCTTATTATCAATGTTGAAAACAGTACTTTTTTTTCAGGATTCCTTGATGACTAGAAAGTTCAAAAGAACAGCCTTTATCTGAAATACAAAGCTTTTGTGACATTACACACTACTGATCAAAAGTTTGGGGTCAGTAAGAATTATTATTTTTTGAAAAGAAATTAAATGAATACTTTTATTAAGCAAGGATGCATTACAAAGTGACAGTAAAGACATTTAAAATGTCACAAAAGATTATATTTTAAATAAACGCTGTTTTTTTTAACTATCTATTCATCAAAGAATCCTCAAAAAAATATTGTACACAAATATTTTGTACAATTGTATACATTAAATGTTTCTTCAGCAGCAAATCAGCATATTAGAATGTTTTCTGAAGAATCATGTGACCCTGAAGATTGGAGCAATGATGCTGAAAATACAGCTTTGCCAACACAAGAATAAATTACATTTTAAAATATTAAATTGTAATAATATATCACAATATTACTGTTTTTAGTATATTTTTAATTAAATAAATGCAGCCTTGGTGAGGAGACGAAACTGCTTTTAAAAACAAAAAATCTTACCTATCCCAAACTTTTGAACAGTAGTGTATATACTGTATATATATCTCAAGTGGAATCATTAGTGCTCAACAGATTGGAATTCTTCAGTAGACCTACAAACAGATCAATCATTTTTCAAAATTCCTTACATTTCCTATTCGTACCTTTTGCCAATTTCACAATATGATCAAACCACCTCATCGCAAAAAAATGCCAAACGTGTCAGGAATGATTCAAGATTTTAGCGACTGCAACGCGAGGCTGGTTAATTTGCTTCGGTTTGCTATGGGTAATGACTTTTCTGATTTACATTGCAGCAGAATTTCTTCTTTTTGTCACTAGTGTACATGGAAATAAGATGGAGTTGCTATTTCTAATTAGCCTCTCTCATTTAAAGTGAATTAAATCAGGCAGTGGTGCATAGGCTGCCTTTGCATTCCAATCACTTTGCTCTCTCCTTGGGCTGTGGTATAAGATCGGATATCCTAATCTTATCCATATTTATAAAATTGCAGACCAGTCTCAGATTATAATTAAAGGCTAACACCCCCAATATCACAGTGCCAGTAGCCTCAATGCATGGAGTCAGGGTATGATATCCACAGCTGCAGTGCAGGAGCACACAACAGCTGGCTCTGCAATTACCCAACAGTAATTGCCTCTGGGTAATCTGCACAGTAGAGCTTCTTTGTGCTTGGCTGTGATTGGTGCAGACATGCAGCAGGTTAACATCTCATGATGCTTTCAAATTTGATGGAATTTCACAACATGCAAGCAAATCACGACTCACATTTGGAAAGCTGAATTGGATGTACCGAGAGTAAAGGTAAACCTATTCCAGGAACCAAAACATTGTGTACACATCAAATGGAAATAAAACATGAATTTATGCTGCATTAAGAAAAAAACAAAAACAACGAGCGGGTACGAAACCTTCACAATCCAGAAGTCCACCGTACGCCACGGCTATTGAAGATATCTACTGAACACTTGAGAAACGTAACTTATGATTTGTTGAATGCCATCTCTCAGACACTTTCAGACTATCCTCTGCACTCAAATGATGTTTGACAAAGTAAGCTGCCTGCTGTGAAGAACATCACATTGTGTGAATATGAATGAGCATGTGAGTGTTCGTGTGCGTCTGCCGCTTGTCGCCTTATGACAGCTCTCTTCTTAGTCCAAACTGTTGCTGCCTGTCATCACTCACTATTACGTGCTGAATCAAAGACTTGTCCTTTTGAATTCTGTATTTGATCCATCTTATCAGACTGCCTCTCACAAAGAGTCAGTCATTTTAAAGACCTAAAACCTTACATCTTTATCAGAGAGAAAGTGTTAGCTATAGCTTCCGGGTAACATCTAGAAACCTTATTTTCAGGGGCAGTTTACTTTCAGCTCATCAATGAAGGACGTTAATTGGATTATAAATCACAGCAGGCAAATGAAAGAGATGAATTACGCCGCTGCTGATATGATGATGCAGAGGGACTTGAATTATTGTTTGAGCAATAAGCCCCCAATTCCAGATAATGGGGGATTACACAAAAAGATGGCATCTAAGAGCGAAAGCGAGTGAAATGAGTGAGAGCAGCCCTGTAAGGGCTGTTCTAGAGTCAGTGGATACCCTCAGCTTAGCCCAGTATGTGTGCTCTAATGACATATTGGAATATAATACACTTTAATAGAGTCACAACATTTTGCTATTTTATTTGAGGTCCACCTATAATGTCATTCAAATTGTTAGCACCAAAACTAGCACCCTGTTTTCATCTGGTATTAAGATGCATTTTGGTTGATCGGATCACAAGTGGACGACACTAAATACAGGTGTAAATGGGGTCTAAAAAGTTTTGTCCATTTTCAGCCACTTCTGTTAGTCGATTGCTTTTGTAGTGTAAACGCTCAAGTGGTCCAATGTGACCGGACAGCCACAAAAGACCTTTACTCTCCGTCAACTGACCAAATCTTAAAGATTATGGGAAGCACTCTTGCCAGATGGGATTTATACTTTGTCGGCTGAAGACAAAAGTTTTTTTTGAAGGCAAAAATTGTACAAGCACAATGTTCTCTCACCTCTGATTTCTAACATGAACTCTCCGTGTTTGTCACAGTCTTGTGGCTATCAGAATAGAAATGAAAGCTGCTGTTCTCTGTTTTTCCATCATCTCCGGTCGAGTTCATATGTAAATTGCGAGAGCTTTTCATTTATTAAATTGAAAGATCTAAAAAAGTCCAGCCCAAATTTACCCGCCCAAGACCCTCCCCTCGAAGAAATCAGGACAAAAGTCATTGTTGGACAAAAGAGACGGATTAAAACACCAGGTGTATGTGTCTCCCTCATCTGCTTGTGATCCGATCGACAAAACGCATCTTAATACCAGGTGTAAACAGGGCCTCTGATGATCTGAATAAAAGTTCAGTTTTGGTGCTGCTTCTCCTTTAAGACTTATGTAAATGCCCACTGTTCTGATTGGAATTTTTCCATACAAATTGCATATCAATACACCCGCCTTGATGCATTTTTAGAAAGTCTGCATGGTGAATGATGGCAACAGAATATGATCTGACCCTCAACCAGCTCCGCCAACGCAAAGAATACAAATTTCATGACATAAATCTCTCAATATCATTGGAGTTAAAACTAAACAGGGCCCACTAACCTTAGTCTTTCTGTCAGCAGTTAACTAAGCTCATGTCAAAGTTCACTAACAAATACTTGTTCTCCATGTATCTCCATGTTCTGCTTTGTTTTCAGAGTTATGAATGTTTCAGGAATACTCTGCACTTGTTACTTCTGGATGGAGTAAAACGAACACGAGGTCAGCAAACACGTCTGTCTGCAGAACTGAACAAGCTACAATATTTAGATCTTATAATACTGACATTGCATAATTTGAGCCGACAGTTGTGTTGTAGTACTGTTTTCGATATCCATCAGAACAAACTACTTTTGTAGACAGACAGACAGACAGACAGATACAGTGGCTGTTGTAGAGCTATTCAGAGCTCTTTGCAATGGGCCGGGTCTCTTTCATGAGAAAATAATTGTGCATCCAGGGGCCCTGCCAGGCTCTAGAGGCGAGGGAGTCCGTGAAAGATAACTTTGATAAACATGAGTCGATAATTCACTCTCTCCTTTTCCCTCTTCCTCTGACATTCACATAACAATCACAACCTACCTGACAAATGACCGGTAGACAAAGGAGGATGACCCCTTCTTTTCCATAGAAGCCCACCCTAAAACTTCAATAGCGCATCGACCGGCAAATCCTAAGTTCCCTATTTTCCCGTGTCCATCAAAGCAGTTATAAATATTTCACCTCGGCCTGATCCAAGCACACTCTCTCTAACCTGCAAGACAAACTCTCCCAGGTTTCCTCCTGATACCACAATCACAGTCCTTTGAACTGTCATTCATGAGGTGGAAATGCAAGCGTTTGCTACTTTGCTGCTGTGTTTGATGATCAGTATGCTTGCTGACATATTGCATTCAACCTACAACGGGAGGCACTCGCTTATAGAAACAGCTTCAATTCAAGCCTCTTTCCTGAATACACTCACGTGCGAAACACATAAATTCTGCATATACACACGGCACTCTGCCCTATAGCAGTGATAATAGGAGAGTGTTCGCTGCAGTAAATCATGCCAGACTCACTCCATGGAAGATGCTGACATCTGTCAGTGTGCCTCTACCGTCATCACGTACTGTGTATTCAGTTAATCAGCCAAAAACAAGACGTCTATTCTCAAATAAGATTCATGTATTGAATAAATGCAAATGAGGTAGCAGAAGAGAAGGGCAAGAATGTTCATTACGGGATGCTTTCTGGAGGAGGCGGTGTTGCTGCTCTGCTTCAGAATACAGATCAATACTGACAAACACTGCATGCTACCTGGACATGATCAATGTGTTGTAGAGCTTTTCAAGTAACAAGCTACTTTTTCTAAAGAGTATAGTGCAACCGAATGCAACATTGCTGTTTTTAATGTCATAGTGTTTTCGCATTTTAGCTTTACGGCCAAGCAATAATCTCATATAGAACTGGAAAGTCAAATTCATTCAAATGATTTAAGATGTTTATGTAAATGCACAAAATGAATAGTTCACAGATTTCAGTGCCTAAGTGGCATAAGTGTTTCATTTAGTAATATTTATATACTATCATAGAATATTTTAAATAGATTTTATTTTTATTTGTTTAGTTTTTGTTTTAAATTTAGCTATGCGCTTTTGTAATACTTTATTTTAGCACTTATTTCATTTAGTTGCCAATGCAGCATTTCTGATATTTGTTTAAGTTTTTAAAGCTTTTTTTTAATGTAATATTTATATTTTATTTTAGCTTTATTTCAATTATCGAAAATGACAGTTGTGGCTGAACTCTATTATTTAATTTTTCTATTTAATTTTTATGTTGTGACCCTGAATGAGATGGTTCATTCACTTAAAAACCATCATACAGCTGTGGTTAAATTTTAAAATCATGAAAAGCACAGCATGTGGTGTTCGAACCTCTTAATAAGACCTGACATGTACATTATGTAAATATAACCATAAACATCCAGATTAATGTCACATGACATACATTAAAAAAACCCCAAATACCAATATGAAGCGACCTCAAATAAATGGGGTCTGTATAAAATATGCACATTTCCTTTTAGGCATGTCATATTTAAATGCATACATTAAAAAATAAACCCATATAAAATAAATAAAGAGAAAAATAGATCAAATAGCTACAAAGTAGTGATATGCTGAGGGAAAATAAAAAGATCGCCTATGCAGGAGGCAACACTGTTCTCATTTTTTTTTTGCATTTTTGTAAATTATAAATTATATCATTGAATAACTGTATTTAAAATAGCTATGCTGAATATTTAAAAGACACTGCTTCAACTTTTTTGTTATTAGCTTGTAGCTTTTTCAGAACAGTTGAAAAACTTTAAATTATGAGTAGCTTTTAGCTTGTAGTTTCTGACTCAAAGTAGCTTCCCCAACATCAATGATCAATGCGCACTGCAAATATTTTAACAGGCACTAAAATATAAAATACAACCTTGAGAAAGCGGCTAGAAAAAAACTCACCATATCAACATACCGGCGAAAGAACAGCTTCCCTTCACATTATTAGGAATGCAACGCTATTTTTTCTCACTCTCGTAATGTGCCCTACCCAAAAAACATAAATAAACTGCCAAGGTGAGGTGAGGTAGTGATATGTAGCACCAATGGCCCTCAAAACTAAGCTACTGACAAACTACGACAGAGGATGAAAAAATGAGGGAGGGAGGGAAAGCAAGAGCGAGAGCAAAGCTCCAACACTAGCCAATACCTCCGCCTCTCCCCACTCGCTCCCTTGATAAATAACAGACCTGGATGAGAATACAAAAAGAGCTTTCCCCGACAAACTCAATCTCACTTCTGCAGTCTCCAGTGGGATGTACAGGTATTACAGAGCCCTCTGTGCTGCTTAATAGGGGGAGAGGCCTGGCTGGATGTTTGTCTGACAGCTTTTTGGAACGTTTGACTGAGTCTGACTCAGGATTTGAGCAGCGTAATGTCTGCATAACACAGATTGCGTACAAGCAGGTGAAGTGCTGAGGGAACGTGTGGAACATCCAGCTGTCCTGACTGGAATTAACGCCACAAAACCGCGACGTTTACATTCCTCTCACAACCGACCAAACATCAAGGCCTTAGAGAAGATGAAGGTCAACAGGAAAGTCTTCCCTCTCTGGTAGCTTTCATCTGCAGGCAGCTGATGCAAACCTAGATTTCACTTTCTGTTCACAGCTTCGGTAGTTGTGCTGCTATTATATAAACTGTACTTCATTTAAGAATACTAGCTTTGTCATAAAATAACGAATGAGGTGCTGTTATTCTTTCTTTAGACTTCCAGTGACATTCCATTAAAAAAATAGCATACATAATGTGACTCAGCTTAAAGGGGGAATTCAGAGCTGGCAGAATGGGCTTTTACCAAAACTTGGCTGTCTACGAAGTAGAAGCGCAAAAGAGAAATGATCCAACAAAAATGCTGAATTATGATCTGTAATTTTAACAAAAGCCCTGAAGCTTTTGATATAATATTGTTCCTTGAATATTTTATTTATATATTTATATGAATAGAACGTTTAAAAGAACAGCATTTATTTGAAATTGAAAGCTTTTGCAACATGATAAATGACTACACCGTCAATTTTGATCAATTTAATAAATAAGAATAAAAGTATTAATTTCTTTAATTTCTTTCCAAAAACAAAAACACTTGCTGACCCCAAACCCTTTAATGGTGGTGATAATGTTACAAAAGATTTCCATTTCTTATAAATACTGTTCTTTTGGACTTTCTATTCATCAAATAACCCTGAAAAAAAGTACACAACATTAATAATAATTTTTCAGCAGAAAATCAGCATAGAAATTTTTCTGAAGGATCATGTGACACTAAAGACTGGAGTAATGAAGCTGAAAATTCAGCTTTGCCATCACAGGAATAAATTTTATTTTAAAATATGTTCAAATAGAAAATAGTTATTTTAAATTGTAAAATTTTTTCACAGTATTACTGTTTTTAGTGTATTTTGGATCAAATAAATGAAGCCTTGGTTAGCAGAAGAGACTTCTTTAAAAAAAACATCTAACCATTCAAAAACTTTTGACCAGTAGTGTATATATTACATCTTAAGTACACACATATACACTCACCAAAAGCATTATTAGGAACACCATACTAATACTGTGTTTGACCCCCTTTCGCCTTCAGAACTGCCTTAATTCTACATGGCATTGATTCAACAAGGTGAAATGTTGGCCCATATTGATAGGATAGCATCTTGGAGTTGATGGAGATTTGTGGGATGCACATCCAGAGCACGAAGCTCCCGTTCCACCACATCCCAAAGATGCTCTATTGGGCTGAGATCTGGCTGTGGGGGCCATTTTACTACAGTGAATTTTACTATTTTTAATTTTACTACAGTATTGTCATGTTCAAGAAACCAATATGCAATGATTGGAGCTTTGTGACATGGTGCATTATCCTGCTGGAAGCAGCCATAAGAGGATGGGTACATGGCGGTCATAAAGGGATGGACATGGTCAGACACAATGCTCAGGTAGACCATGGCAATTAAACGATGCCCAATTGGCACTAAGGGGCCTAAAGTGTGCCAAGAAAACAACCCCCACACCATAACACCACCACCACCACCACCACCAGCCTGCACAGTGGTAACATGGCATGATGGATCCATGTTCTCATTCTGTTGATGCCAAATTCTGACTCTACCATCTGAATGTCTCAGAAATCGAGACTCATCAGACCAGGCAACATTTTTCCAGTCTTCCACTGTCCAATTTTGGTGAGCTCGTGTAGCCTCTTTTTCCTATTTGTAGTGGAGATGAGTGGTACCCGGTGGGGCCTTCTGCTGTTGTAGCCCATCCGCCTCAAGGTTGTGCGTGTTGTGGCTTCACACATGCTTTGCTGCATACCTCGGTTGTAACAAGTGGTTATTTCAGTCAAAGTTGCTCTTCTATCAGCTTGAATCAGTCGGCCCATTCTCCTCTGACCTCTAGCATCAACAAGGCATTTTCGCCCACGGGACTGCCGCATACTGGATGTTATTCCCTTTTCACACCATTCTTTGTAAACCCTAGAAATGGTTGTGCATGAAAATCCCAGTAACTGAGCAGATTGTGAAATACTCAGACCAGCCCGTCTGTCACCAACAACCATGCCATGCTCAAAATTGCTTAAATCACCTTTCTTTCCCATTCTGACATTCAGTTTGGAGTTCAGGAGATTGTCTTGACCAGGACCACACCCCTAAATGCATTGAAGCAACTGCCATGTGATTGGTTGATTAGATAATTGCATTAATGAGAAATTGAACAGGTGTTCCTAATAATCCTTTAGGTGAGTGTATGTGCCTGTGCTTGTGTGTAACTATATTATAACATAATAAATATTTTAATAGTTTAGTTGCTTAATAGCATACATATTACTAGGAGATTGGCTGTTTATTAGTACTTATAAAGCACATATTAATTCCAAAGGTTGTAGTTAATAGTGAGAATTGGACCCTAAAATAAAGCATCCACATATTTATATTCTTGATAAGAATTATATCATCACCAGTTAACAGTGAAAGATGCTTGACCACTTGGCTGAACAAATCAGAAGTAAATGCCCATTGCATAAACTCACTTGTGTATGTGTATAATGTATGTAAAGCTATAATTGCCCCAAGTTTGTGCGAGAAGGGTTGGTTAAGACCGATTCAATGTAAGCGTTGACATTAGTCAAACAATCACTAACCAAAGGAAAGCACAATACGAGTGAGCACAGAGCCCACTTAAGTCATTGATTATGGCCTAACTTAAGAGGCAGCCGTGCACTGAAGTGTGAGATAACTGTGGTGGATGAATTAGGGCAGAGTTTCTGCCATACACATGCACATCTGAACAGCGGGAATGAAGGAATAAAAACACATACCTACAGAAATTCAATCAATTAAGCTCTCAGTCCTCTACCTCTTTTAAATTCAATTAACTCTGATAAATGCTTTGGGCCTTTAATTAAAGCAGAAAATGGCAAAGCATTTATTTAAAAAAAAAAAAGACGGCGCACTGCTAAGTTAATCCTAAGCATAACCTCAAGTCATTTGCGAAGGGAAACTTTTAATTTTTCAGTGGAGGCCAGCTTGGATCATCTATACATGAAGTCTAATATAATATCACAGTTTAAATACAGTTGACAAATAATTGCTACCTGGATAAAGGGCAGGGGCTTACATCCGCTAGCTCCCCTGTAATCACTCACAGAAAATAATAATAAAAAAAAAAAACTCTTGGGAAAGAATCAGATTGTTAATTACTGAAAATCTCAGCCTAAGCTAATTGACTAAAAGGTCAGCGGAGAAAAGAAGGCATCTATCAAATGTCGTATGAGCCTTTAAATCCCCCAGTTTTCTACTTGTTTTATTTAAGAAAGCAACTCCGATCTTAAAGGATCAATGAGGATGAATGCTTCGTAAAGGAACAGTGCAATGGAAGCGTCCATTTTGAGCAGTAAGCTGGAATGGGATAATGAGCTATTATAGACGTAAAGTGTTCGGTTCTTAATCACCCTTAGGGGACTTATGTTGACTTTTGCTCATTGTACATTATTCTGCTTCATCCACGGTTTCTTGTCAAACCAATTCATTTATATCCCGTGAAATGGCGTTAAAATCAATTTCATGATGGAGTTTGCACATTTCCAGGTAGTGCAGTACATCAGCACAGGCTAAGTAACCTCTTTGATTACTTAAACGAAGGCAAAACGTCTAATAAAGTTCACTATATTCTGTGTTATTATTGTTAACTAAAACTATTAATCATCATGGTAACACTTTACTTATAGCCTTAATGTATAATGCATTATAAAGGTATGGATAATTAATGTGATAATAAAAAAGGTACCTTGGCAACTAACTAAAATACGTTTAATTTGAAACTTCCATATACAAATGTTTCAATATAAAAAGCTTAACTAAGCTCATCGAGACTGGATAAGTACCTTGCTTCGTACCAAAAACCTGAGCGGAAGAAAAGGCCAATCCGTGAACCGATAGACCCTGAATCAAAAGTCAACTCACTGGCCATGGTGACATATGCAGCTTGTCTCCATGTGTGTCACAGAGGGTGTTTAATGGACAGCGTCCCCTCATTAGAGCACATCTCCCACTGTTTAGCAGAGCAGGAGCTGGAGATGTACTGTTTATGCCTCGGCACAAGCCTGATGAGGTGCTCTTTCTACGGGAGCGAGATCTGCAGATATGACAGCCAAACTCCACTGCAAATGTTCCCTGTTCTCCGGAATAGAGCTAATTAAAACAAGCTCTTCACTTGTCAGTGGGATTTTCCCAGCTGTTGAAGGAGGGAGGAATGGAGAGGCGGCAGAAGAATAGGAGGGAGGGGGGCATTGATTTGTATGTTCAGGGGGCTGAACAGCTCTCCTTGCTGATCTCTGGGAAGCCCTATCTGGTGTAGCAAAGCTTTTTGGTGTATTGTGCTTGCTGTGCTGTCAGTATTTTATTGCAAGCTAACGAGGACTCGCTGATCCCTTCCTGATGTGTCATCCAAAGGTATATATTATAGATAATAATATATCTATACAGTCAGTTCCATTCAAAAAGTGAACATTTCTCTCACTAGATTTCATGACAGCAGCAACCATTCAAACCATCCATCTTGTGTAAGAACATCTGATCATCTAAGAAGTCACATGATAAATGATATGAAAATGTACTCATTTTATTAGTGACCTTAAATAGTGTGTAATGTTAATTCATTTCACAATTCTTAAAAGAAAAGTTTGGGGTCAGCAAGCGTTTTGATGTTTTTGAAAGTGCAATGCAATTCTGTTCACCAAAACTGCATTTATCAAACAAAATACAGTAAAAAACAAAACAAAAATTATTGTAAAAAATGAACAAAATATTATTCTGAAACAGTATTACAATTTAAAATAGCTTCACTATTTTAATATATTTTAAAATATAATTTATGCCATTCATTACTCCAGTCTTCAGAAATCATTCTTATATGCTGATTTTAGAAATATTTATTGTGATTATTATCAATGTAGAAAACAGTTGTGCTACAACCATAATACAAACAGAAATGTTTTTACTGTCATTTTAATAAATGTAATTATTATACATTTATCAACTGCATAAAAAACTGACCCCAAACTTATATAATACATGTACTGTACATCTAAACATGAACACACAAATAAATATTTATAGTTTAACTTTAACGGAACGTTAGATGTTGGTAAAGGTAATCCAAGACAGGGTAAATGAGCGATATCCAATTAGATGTTAAACATTTTATATGCAATATTGACTTTAAATCTAATAATAATAAACTGAAAATATCTGCAGATAACAAATATAGTATACTCTATAAAACATTTCTATGATTACTGATATAGTCCTTTGTTTACTGAACATGTAGATATTTAGGGACACAAAATTCTACAAGCAATTCCATATCACTAAAAACATTTCAATTCGTGTATGAGAACGGCACAAATCTCATGTACCACCCAACAAATTATACAAAAACATAAAGGGGTCAAAGGAAAAATGCCACTCTAATAATCCATCTTTAAAAGCAGAACGAAACACAGGCATTACCTAGCGACTAGCGACTGTGACTCCAGAACGTAATTACTCCCATCGATTTGCAATTGACAGTGAATTTCAGCTATTAATTAAGCCAAAGTCTAGGTAGAAGCCACAATAGTCAGATAAATAATACCCTGCAGGCGGGGACAGAGAACCGCTCGGTCATCGATTGGGTGGAAATGAAACGATACATCTGTATGTCCTCAGATGCGAGGTGCCTATGAGCTGGAGCTCAGCAGAACTGCTTCATGATACAAAACCTCTCTATTGTAAAGAAACATCTTTAGGAAGCAGAATCTAATTCTTGGTCAGCTACAATAAGCTCCCTGACTGCTATAACGGATGCTAATGTAATCCCTGTAATGTAATGGGAGGCAGGGACACTCAAGGACAGAGTCTCATAAAAACAAGCACTCTTGGGCTACATTCACACTGTAATCCTTGACGCTCAATTCTTATTTATTTCTCAGATCCATTTTGTTTTGTTTGGCTGTTTACATTATCTTTTAAATGTAGCCAATACCAGATTCAAGTGTGAACTGGTTATGTTCATGAACTGACCTGCATGTGCAAAAACGATAAACTGAAGTCCGTATTTACGCATTCAGGTTATGTGCCGAAAGCCAGTGAATCTGTGCGCAGGTGATAAGGAGGACACGGACGAGGATGAGGAAAAAGAGAGCAATGTTTTTCTCATACGGTTTTTCCTTTTTCCAAGTTTTACTTTCCGGTCACCGTAGACAGAAAAATGGCTCATCCTTCGTCTACTGACTTTGCTGCCATCTTCCATATTCAAAGAACTACCGGTATGTAAAATCTTTTGAGTAATGTCCATCAGTGCAGAATTGTGGAGAATGTCGATCTAGAGTGGCTTTAAAAAAAACAAAAACAAAAACAAAAAAAAAACAAAAAAAAAAAATCGCATGAGTTCCCATATGACTGTTCCATGTGGTTTGTGCTGTCCACACCGTTATAAAAAAAAAATCAGATCTTAGTCACATATGGGAGGAAAAAAAAAATTGGATTTGGGCCACTTTTGCCTGCAGTGTAAACGTAGCCTTTGAGGCCCACACTGTCCATAGCAAAAGCACATGCTTCCTCCTCTGCTCTCTTCTAGATGAGGTGTAGGAGGACATCACGAGAGAGCACTAATGAGAGAGATGCTGAGAGCTGGAGGTTTGAGCTCACTGTATGCTCAGCAACCAATTGCTGAAAGCTTAAGAGCCCCCACTGTGTGAGCAGCAATTAACACCACTCCTATTGGGCTCTTCACAGTGCAATGGGAAGCAGCAGGGGTTTTCCACGGCACCGGAAAGGAGCTGACAGTGAGTCAGGAAGAGATTGAAGTTTTCCGGGAAGACTACTCCTGTGTTTCCTTTTACAACTCTTTGATTTCTGCCAGGGATCAATGAAGGATCAGAAAGGTACGCTATGGGGTACAATACCTGTGTTTGGGCTTAGTATGCATAAGTGTACTGTACTCCGATGAAGAACTCCATTATCTTGCAGTGAACTGTCACAAGACACAACATTTAGAAATTATGCAACAGAATCCTGCACATGTGTAACATTGGCCAACCAGTCTACTTATGCTGACAGTGGCTTGTGTAACTCAGGGAGTTAACATGACTGCTGTGACTAGGAAACAAATAGTACTTACATATATTGTGCTTTTAAAACTATCTGTCTGAGCTGATAAAGGCAAGAGGAAAATTGTATAAATTACTTAAAGGACTGTCAAAATTAACTGTAAAACTGTATGAATGTTATATATGCACGTATGTGTAATTCTGAATCTGATTTTTCCAGATTAAATGTGACGTCATGAACAACGGTGTATCGTATCTAGAGCAGGAAAGGTGTTTTGGACACTGCTGATTCATCAAATGTTACATTGTAAACCCTAACGCTCAAAACAATGAATTGGTTTGAGTAGTACAAACTTATATTAAACAAATTAGTACAGTCAAGATAAGTTTTATGAATATTTAACACTTTCTTTTTCTTTCAAGTTCACAGAACTTATATATTTTAAGTAAACTGAACTGTTTCATTGTTTTGCGTTTTTACAAGCTTAAGTTTAACTGAAACTGGGCTGAGATTTCTTTTTCCCAGCATGCTTTGCCCATGGCACTGGAAAGGGAGAGTAAATGCTAAAATTAAGTGCTATATAATGTTTTTTGTGTTTGCAAGATTTCTTAAACTTTGAATTTCTTAACTAAAAGATTGAGGCTACTGACTGCCTCAAATTGTGTGAGTTTTGCCAATGAATTTGGGTTAATGGTATATAAGTTGCTTTGGTTTTTGTACAGTAATGATATAAAGCAATTTTTTGCATTATATTATGTTTTGTCTTACATATTATACATTGGTGTATATACTATATACTGTAGCTGAGTTTATATTTTAGAAAGTGGGTCCTTCACAAGGAGAACACCACAACATTTGGGGGTCCTTGGCGTCAAAAATGTTGTAAACCTCTAGACTATTTAATGTGAAGAAAATCCTCCAACGAAGCTCGAGTTGAGCTGATGGATGTTTATTCCAACATGATGCATCTACCATGAAGGAAACGCATTTTATGGAGCAAAACATTCTGTACTCCAACATAAAAGTGCTTTCTGCTGTCCTTACATGCACATGTCGCACTCTGTAGGGAGGATGTAGTCATTCTTTAAGTAGTACCATAGAGTGAAAACCGTTCGACGTCTTCCCGAGGCGCGTGTCTTCTGAGGCCTCATCACCCTCTAAGGCTTTTCTCACTTCTTTTGAATACCTCCAGAAATTCTGACATCATTTAAGTGCCACTTCTTCACAAAACACCTGCCACAGCTCCTTTCAGAGAGAGATTGCCTTCGTTCCTTGGCATTATCATCTTTTTGAAGCCAGGTGTGTGTGCGTGTCTGTTCGGCAGCTTAAAATGACTGCTTTTATCAGTCTTATGGATGCACTCTGCAAAAGTGAGGTGCGTTTGGCAACCAATAAAGCATAGTCTCAGGTTAATGAATACTCTGGCTTTGCTGATGATGGGGAACCGAGTAAGCCTGAGCACACTTAACCTACGGCCTGCTCAGTGGCATCCGTCCCTCTCCTAATGTGCATCTTTGCCCATGGAACTGGCACACTTTGTTCTCACTACCATTACAGACTTGGAGCGAGACCTGGCTGAGACCCAGTTGTAAAAAATGCCATATGCACTTTCGAGCTTTGCCGAATTAACTGAATTTTTATTTTTTTTTTTAAGCTACGTGACACTCAGCAATGCTGACACAGTACATGCACGGTCCCGCTGTGAAGCACGCGTGAAGGGTGGAGACTTGGAATTCTGCTTGAGCGTTTAGATGACTCTCACAGTAGGCTTGTGCAGAGCTTCTTCCAGCACCAAATGTTCAGACACATGTACATTTGGCCTCTTCCCCCCCGAGGACAATATGTTCACAAATAGAAAAGGTTGATGGAGAATATAAGGAAGAGGGAGAAACAAAGAACGAGAGAATGAGTGATCGACTGGGTTATGCAGGGAGAAAGAAAGTGAGCGAGGGCGAACGAGCGACAGGAACAGACTTTGACCTTGTCTCTTTTGAAGGTGCACTGCTGGGACATGATTCAGTCAGCCCCACATTTGCTCACGCTGAGCCTAAGGCTCAATCGATTACAATCGAAGTAGGTCAGCTTCTCCTCCTGTAGAGCCTGGACTCGTATGTTCCCCTTTCTCCTTCTTTCTCCTATTTTCTCTTTTCCCCCTTTCTACAAGCCTTTTTTGGCAGGCGGAACATGACCGCTGTTTTGGACATTGTTGATCCAGATCATAATTTATTATTTGCTTTGGTTACAGTACAGTAACAATATAAAAGCAAATTTTTGCAAATATCATGCTTTTTCTTACACATTATAAATGGGTCTTTATATAAATATATACATATGCATATACTATATATACTGTAGCTAGGTTCTATAAAGCAATCAGGCATAACATTATGACCAGCTTCCTGATATATTGTGTTGGTCCCACTTTTGCTGCCAAAACAGTCCTGACCCGTCGAGGCATGGACTCCACTAGATCCCTGTAGGTGTCCTGTGATATCTGGCACAATGTTAGCAGCAGATGCTTTAAATCCTGTAAATTGCGAGGTGGAGCCTCCATGGATCGAACTTGTTTGTTCAGCACATCCCACAGATGCTCGATTGGATTTGAGGAATTCACATTCACATTCATTTTCAATGGAAGGGTGTTTTTGACACTGCTGATCCAGACAGGAAGTGAAGAGGAGAGAGTTTGACCAGCACATCCCTTCCCACAAGATGGTCTCCACCACAAAAGAATGTTATGCAACCTAAGCGTGCATTAGCTGTATAGATAAAGACTTTTGACTAACTGCTGTGTGGTTTGTTTTGATATACAGACATTTAGGTTGAACTTGATTAAATAGGCAATCAAGGCATGAATTACCGAGCTCTTTAGATCAATTGCTGTAATCCTGTTCTTCATAATGGGTACAAACACGTAAACAAAAACAAAGCTCTATCATTTCTGAAAGGAGCAGTGATGGCGCCAGCACCCAAAGGAATGAGGAGATGTAATACCCCCTTTACTAATAAACATGTCTCTGTGGCTGAGTGATATCTTCTATGTTAGTGGCTTTGATTCAGGATGAAAAGTAATCATCTTAAAGAGAGAAAAAAAGAAGCATTTTTTAAAAATTCTAACAAAGAAAGACTACTACTACTACTGTTTAAAAGTTTGGGGTCGGTAATATTTTGTAATTTTTATGAAAGAAGTCTCTATTACTATTAAATTATTATCATTGATGAGTGTTAATGTTACAAATTTAACTAAAATTAACTGTTTTCTGTTTTAATACATTTTAAAAAGTAATTTAATCCTGTGATAAAAAGGTGAATTTTCAGCATTATTACTCCAGTCTTCAGGGTCAATATTTAAAAATTCTTTAATGAATAGAGCTAACAAGAATGTAGAGTTAACAACATTTACATTTATAGACCCCTTTAGTTATTTAGTTTTGTAAATGGTTTTTCATGAATGAGTGCCTGTCGAACAAGCTGTCCATGTTGAGATAAATAAGATGAATTTGCACCTTACAGCTCGATTAATTTTTTTATCCACCATCTATGTCAACAACAAAAAACTGTAACCGTTTTTTCTTTATTTTTACATTGCTAAGCCTGTTTATTTTACCATCTGAACTAAACATGATTAAAAGACTTGTCTTAGCATTGTTTTTTTCCCCGTCATCCAACACCCCAAAAGACCTGCGACCCAATTTTGGGTTGCAACCACTGGTCTGTGTCACTCTCTCAAACAACCTTTTTTAGCGGTCTCCAAAATTAAATGATCATAAAATGCTGATTACATTTTGGCAAGACTGGTAGAAAAATCAATTCTCATTTAACAGAAGCCCATTTTTCTTCTCTGCAGTCTATTATGCTCCAACGCATGAAAGTAGAACATTCAACACAGACGATGTGTCAAGTTTGAGGAAAATCAAAAACCGCCAACCTTCATCAAAAAGCCAGCAAAAACAGATGGGCGAAAACAGACGAAATCAGAAAAGCAAGTTACTGTCAATCTCAAGCGATCACATCAGTTCCTCAGAACACATGTAGTCTGAACGGTACATGGATGAGGCAAGTATGGATGAATTTGAGAATCCATTAGCCCAAGAGCGTTGACGCAACGTTGGTGTGTGTGTGTGTGCGCGTGTACAGAAGGGCATGCTGGCAATGTGATGGCCACGGGGTCTGTCTGAAAGAGATTAGGCAGCCCAGACTGCACTCATACATTTGTATTCTCCACAGCCCCTCTCCTCAATTGAAGTGGAATCACACTGGAAGCAGGACGCTCCTCTCTCCCAGTCAGAATTGGGTAAGAGCCTGCCAAATGCATTGCGACAGGCCAAATGAATTTCAAAAGTGAATGGAAAAAAAGCCACTTTACTTTTACAGAGAGTTATGGAAGATTGACTACAATATTTGTGTTCCACACGTCATTTCATTTAACATTAACTGGCCCCTGTCAGCCATAATGTTTGAGTTATTTGTCGTGCACATGTGAGAGAGCACTGTTTGCCCGCTGGATGCCATTTTTGCAATCATCCATATTATTAATGTTACTTTACCGTCTACTCTGCGCTTCGCCCCTCAGCATGACAATTTGAAAATGCATTTGCTAAGAGAGCCATGTAGGGAAACCTATTCTGCTCCAGCTGTGTCTACAGAAGTCAGCTGTCCTTGCTGGATAACCTGAGCATTGCCTTCCTAACGCACAAAGCAAGCAAGATGACTGCCGTCATTCATCATGTGCTTCCTTTCACTGCACTGGGTTTCTGTCTCCTTCACAATTCTGGGATATTGTATGAGGAAGACCCTTTACTTCATTGTGAGACATACAAAATTGCATATTACAATGAAAGATGAGTTCCATTTCCGCAAGGTACAGTATGAGCGACCTGGGCTGTCTGGCAGATGTCTTTCGGACAAAACTCACGGGCGTTAAAAATAGACCCATCTGCTCCCTGACAAGCTGAAGTGGCTCTATGGTGGTCAATGCTTTGTTTTAAAAACTAGCCAACTGACTACTGTGGGAGCATTTTAATATATTATAATTTTAAATATTTAAACTGAATATTAAATCAAAATCAACTGGTAGTGAAGCCCCCCGTGTGCTTTGTGTGAGGATCACTATTTGTGTGGTGCGGTAAGTCTATGAAGAGCATTCTTAATCAGTCACTTATAAGAGTCCATGAACTCAGAAGGCAGTGGTCTACGTAGGCAGCATGCAGGGAGACAGCTTGCTAGCTTTTGGAATTGAGCTAATGTTTGATATTCTCTTGCCCTGCAGCCAGACAGCGAGTGAAGAGGAGGCCAATCGGAGAAAGCGTCAGAAGTACTTCAGCGCTGCCTGCTCTTCACCTACAGTTTGGAAGTATAGCTAAGTCCGTGCGTGTCCGCATTTACGGTTGAAATCATATTAAGTATCAAACTTTTTATCACGTTAAAGATGGGTCATGACCTCCTCAAGATTCTGCCCACACATATCTCCAGCACATTCCACACCGTGGGAGATGAATCATTTCTGAGCTGCATTCAGCAGCAGTCCAAGGACGGGTCTGATTAAGCCTTTGACTGACAGCTGAGGGTAATGAGGGACGCCTCATGGAGTCGGGATGTCATTTAGCAAGAAAACTCCCTGGTGACTGACAGAGTGTTTAGTTCACCTCCCCATTGGTGTGGCTACCGTCTCTCGAGCCGTTAATACACGCAGGTGGTTAAAGTTGTCTGCTAAGAAATGGCCAGAAGCAGACCTTCTTAGTTTTTATGCTGGAGTTAAAGGGGTGCTGAATGTAGTTTTTTGACTTTAGAAGCAATCTAAAGTTCTAAGAATTTCCAGGAACACAAGCGTTGTTCGATACTATATAATATTATATACTGCAATATGCAGTGTTGGGGGTATTGCATCACAAATAACTTTAGTTTTGAAATCAGATTACTTTTTCAAAGTTGCATTACTTTTAATTTTACCACCATTTTATCTGAGTTACTTTTTCAAATAAGAATATTACGCAAATCAGCAATAACTAAATATGTTAAATATGTAAATCTCACTTTCCCCTGGTTTCACAGACAAGG
The DNA here is from genome assembly GCA_038088235.1 of Zacco platypus. Taxonomy (NCBI): domain Eukaryota; kingdom Metazoa; phylum Chordata; class Actinopteri; order Cypriniformes; family Xenocyprididae; genus Zacco; species Zacco platypus. The sequence continues at coordinate 16,651,283 of CM076070.1, forward strand.
CTTAAGACTATTCAGACTTAAATGTATGTTTGAGTGATTGTAACTGAAAGCAACTTGCACTGACATTTCTTAAAATATGTCAGTGCCGTTTTTTGTTCTTCTAAGGCACATTTATAAAGGGTACCTAAATGCTCTAGTTAAACTAAGACCTAATCCTGGCTTAATCTAAGCTATGTCTGTGAAACTGGGCTCTAATTAGCCAATGTTTTTGCTGCTGACCTTTGATGCTCCAATTCAACCATACTAATAAGCAATAATGACTTTAGATAAACATCACATTTCTGATTTCATTTATTGATTATTTTTTATTGCTGAAGTAAGAGTGTTAAACTCCTGTGTCCTACTCTTCTGCAATCCAGAATGGCAGAACGGTTTGTTTTAGCTGCGCCCTCTACTGTACAGGTGTACATTTGCCAATTGTCCTCTTTCAGATTAACATAATCAGAGTTGTATTAAAAAATATCCTGACTCTTCCAAGCTTTATAATGGTAGTGAATGGCACTCCTGATTTTGAATTTTAAAAAACAAACAAACAAACAAGCAAACCCAGCCCAGGTGAGAATAAAAGAAACGCTAACACATTACTTTTCATAAGTAAATAAGTAACGCAATTATATATATTTTAGGGAGTAACTCAATGTTCTATCTCATTAATGTTAAAGTAACTTTCCCTAGCACCACAACCACACCCACACACACCCACACACACACCCACACCCACACCCACACACACACCCACACCCACACCCACACCCACACCCACACAAAATACCGGTCAAAAGTTTGGGGTCATAAGAATGTGTATGAAAGAGTACCTTTTGCTCACCAAGGCTGCATTTATTTGATCAAAAATACAATAAATAACTGTATTTTGAAATATTATAATTTTAAATCACATTTTTTAATTTTAATATTGTTTAAAAAAAATGATAAATTCTTCCTGTGATTGTAAAACGGAATTTTCAGCAATCATTACTCCAGTCATTCCAAATGCAAATAATTCCCTTCTACAACCCTAATTTCTCTCCACACCCACACCTTTTCACTAAGCAACAAGAACAAGGACAATCAGAAGGTGTGGGCACCTGATTTCTTCTCATTTGCAAAGCGTGACAGATGGATATCTGCAAACTGTCCATCAAAATCTCTGGGACTTCTGACAGATCGCACCCCACACGCTGGAGCTACGCGATACTGAAATTAAATGACCTGCACATCTCCTCTAAATTAATCTTCTGTCTCGCATTGCTGACAGTCTTTTCGCTCCATCTTTAGGCAGGTTTCTTGTTAAAACCCCCTCCTCACTTCCTCTCTCATTATCGATGGGGATCTACTCGCCTGCTCACTTTCTCTCTCTATCAGAGTGACTGGCCCCCTGGAGGCTGACTGCAGCTGCAGGTCTCGTCCTTTGTTTCTTATACGCACTGCGAAAAGGCGCTTTGGTATGCCGCTCAGTTCCAGGCCCTCTTTCTCTCGCTCTCTTGCCTGACTCAGATGTCCCCTCCCCTCTTGAATGGGGAGATAAGCCAGGGGAAGAGCAAGGCTTGGGGAGGGGGACAGATTGTACTGTGATCACATCCAAAACACAAGAATACCATCATACTGGCCTTGGAGGAGTGCCACTCTTTCCACCCTGAAAATGCCCATGATTTGTGATGTCAATGATCCCAGGGAGGAACCAGTGACCAGAAATAAGCCTCAGGGTAGAAAGCCTGATAGAATATTGCAGCATTTATTATAAATGATTCATCTGTGTACATCATTATTTTTTTTAAATTCATGTGTCCTTGTTATCTTTAATCAAAAATCTTTCTCTTGCAGAAACTCATTTCTTTTCAAATGGCATGTTTACATGCGGGAGGGCGGGACGACCTGTCACTCACATGAGATCACAGTAATAGCAAACCACAACCGTACAAACAGTTCCTGATGGACAAAATCAAGTCCCGCCCTATATTTTTTCATTCAAGAAGCTGTGACATTTGTATATATGCCACAATAGGGGATGAAAGACTATTACAACTTCCTATTCATGCCAAGTGATGGAGAAAGAGAACGGCCACAATTTGGTAGCTTAAATTTTCAACTAAAAAATAATTTCCACACTGATTTACTTGATCCTTGCTGAAAAAACTGCTTACACCAGAATACAGACTGCATGCCAGTTTTAGCTGGTTTAAGATGATCTCCCATCCTGACCAGCTAAAACGTGCCAAAACCTATGTAGACTTGAAGATGCTTCTTCAGTAGCTCAAAGTCTTAACTCTTTTTTTTTTTTTTTTTACTGTTTAAGAAATGGGAAAAATAGGCTTTAAAAAAATCATACATGGTTTCCATAAAACTAAGCAGCGCAACAGTTTTTGGCATTGATTACAGTAAGAGATGTTTGTTGAGCACCAACTCAGCATATGATCACGTGACATTGAAGACTAGTAATGATGCTGAAAAATCAGGTTTGGCATCACAGGAATAAATTACTTTTTACATTCTTCAGCTATTATTATTTTAACAACTATTTTTATTCTACTTTTGATCAAATGAACTCAGCCTTAGTGAGCATAATTTGACTTAATATAACTTGATATGACCTGATTTAAATATTTTTCATATGTGCCGACACATGGAGAAGTTAGAGTTGAATTAATGTATGTTGTTTTTGATGTGTATCCACGTCTGGCACTTGCAGCAACACTGCAGCAGTTGCCAAAATGCATTGCAAGGAGCTGGAGCGTGGCGCCCGCCACCTCTGAACGAATGGCAGTTAATGCAAGCTGACAGTCTGGACTGGGGTTAGGCCCACCCAGGTACATCTGGGGCTTGTAGGAACAGCTTGGAAGAGAGGAAATAGCACTCCAGGGAACCCATAGAGCATAAGAGCAAAAATGGAGTGAGGGAAAGAAGAGAGAGAGAGAGTGAAAAAAAGAGTGAAAGAGGGAGAGATAACAGAGATTGGGGTAGAGAAAAAGTGGGATTGTGATAGAGAGGTACAAGGGAGGAGATTGTGTCTCGAGTTAACATTTCCTTATCTTGACAGGAGCTGTCCGCCTGTATGGTGCTGAAGCAAGGCACATGGTCACCAGGGCCATTCAAGATCCCATTTGCTGTGCTGATGGGGGGAAACTAAAATAAACTGAGGGATCTCCACTAAAGGATGAGCCGAGTTTACGTCACCTGGTTTCAGAAGATCCCCACCACAGCAGTTTTGTATTTATGAATGCTAACCACTTAACATGTATTTCTGCTCTGGGTTACTCATGTTAAATCAAACACCAGTACATTCAGAATGTTTCAGAGTTTTCAAGTTTACAGATTATTTTCAAAATACTGAAGTTATGGGGGTGATTGACAAAATGAAAATGGACTCGTCGATTATAGACAAATTTATCTATATAAACATTATTATTACATTAACATTATTTTAGCAATGTTTTAATATTTTAGTGACATTCTAATAATGCTTTGACAGTTTAGCTATGCTTTAACACTGTTTTAGCGCATTTTACATACAACAATACTATATTACTAGGTTTAATGTTTTAGCAATGTTTCAATACTGTTTTATTGACATTAACATTATTTTAGCAATGTTTTAATATTTTAGTGACATTCTAATAATGCTTTGACAGTTTAGCTATGCTTTAACACTGTTTTAGCGCATTTTACATACAACAATACTATATTACTAGGTTTAATGTTTTAGCAATGTTTCAATACTGTTTTATTGACATTAAAATTATTTTTGCAATGTTTTGATGAATGTCGATGTCCTTAGACAGTGTTAATGCTAGAGAAATTAACATTTTAACAATGATTATATTTTTTTTCCGAACTAGTGAGGTTTCAATATTGTTTTAGCAATGTTTCAACATTTTAGCGAGGCTTTTACATGTTTTTAGCTTAACTTTAAAATTGTTTTAACACATTGCACTTTAAATTCAGACGGATATCTCTGCCAGATCACAGGTAAACCTAAAGCACCCAAATTATACAGATTATCACAAACTAGTGATTCAGGCAGATGTGGCTAGTTCATTTTTTTTCGCACTATACAGAGAGATTTTTAAAATCCGTTATAACATTTATACATGTACTGCACTAGTACATGAAAGGAATTATAGAGCAAAAATGCCAAAAAAATAAGTTTGTTTCCACTTCGCTTTTAAATTCATTACAAATGACCACAGAACAAAACTTGGTCCTTGAATATTAAACATGGCCTTAGAATCAAGCAGGACAAATGAATCTCCACATAGATCACAGGACTGTTGAACTTGCAGACCATCTGAACCTGTCCCAGTGCATGGAGCAGCAGAGCGCAGAGCAGATAGATAAAAAGGGAATGGATGAAATAATAATGGCGGCCATAAAATATGCAACACTAATGCGCGAGAGCTGACATGTAGAAACCGGTCTGCGAGTGTGGCTGAAAACGGTGGCTGCATTAGTCACAAGGCTCTCGGGTTCCACCTCCCAATGCACTCTGGGAGGACTGCCACTGTCTGAAAAGAAATGCATTAAAATAGAATGAGCCTCGGGCTCTCTGTTGAGCAACAATGCTTGCGATCCGTGTTTACCTCTCAACACCGCTAATGTATCGGACTGAGATTTGGAGAAATTTCAGATTCTGATTTTAAGCGATGGGTGGTCTGTAGGGCAATTCATGCCACAAGATTCACTGTGTGTTGCCAATAACTTTTCATAGTGAGGCGAATGCATAACAAACAACAATGGCTGTATGTTTAGCAGTATGAACATTTTAATCCGAGTCTTTGGATTCCTCTTGTGAATAAAAAGAGTGAGTGATGTTTTTAGGCTACGCTGTGTGCTATTTTCCATACTGGAGCTCCTCTGAGGAGCATGTCACATAAATCGCGTGCATTCCTGATAGTACTGAACCGGGTGACAGACTTTTAGAAGCTTTTGTTGCTTTAATTTTTAAAAACGGACACGAAGAAATGCATGTACTCTAGTCAGTGACCTCGGTTTCATTTGCTCCGTTTCTCTTTCAAAACAAGGATTAATACAATGCAAAATTTGCATTTCACCAATTAGTTGGGGACATCTGAAGATCTTGGGGGGATTCTTTTTATTAGAATCGGTTTCTACTATAAAGCAGATCTCTATAGTGTGTTCAAGTTTTTATGTGAACACCTGACCTCGACAGACTGAACAGAAGAAATGAACCGGAGAAGATTTCCATGTCAAAGGCGGTGGCGCCCCTGAGCCACACATACCAATTACATGTTTGAAGGTGTTTGCCAGTAAGAGCGAACTTTCCAGAGAGTTTGCATTGACAAGATGTTTCAAACTCAGGAAACAAACATTGTTTTGTCTTGATTTTGTTTGAAAGGATGTCACACCAATTAGTTTTTTATTTCGCTTGAAGAACATAGTGGCCTAAACAGCAACGTTTTTTGCTTAAAGAGATTGTTCACCCAAAAATGAACTTTATCTCATGAATTACATTTACATTTATTCATTCGGCAGACACTTTTATCCAAAGTGACTTACAAGTGAGGAATACAACAAGCGATTCATCATGAAGAGGAAAATAGACACAGGAAGTGCTCACAATACAAGTTTCAGACATTGCTCAGAGTAGCATAATCTAGAATAGGGAGGAATTAGAGGAAAGGATGAGACATGTTTTTTTTTTTTTTAGGATGGGGCTAAGTGCTCACAGAAGAGATGAGTTTTCAGCTGTCTTTTGAATATTGCCAGGGATTCTGCATTCCTGATGAAAGTAGGGAGATAATTCCACCAGCAAGGAACAGTGGACGAGAATGTTCTGGAGAGTGATTGTGTGCCTCTCTGTGATGGTACCACAAGCCTTCGCTCCTTTAGTGATCGCAAGCTTCAGGTACTGGATACTTTACATACCCTCAAGCCATAGGACTATCTTCTTTCAGACGAACACAATCAGAGTTATATTAAAAAATATCCTGACTCCTCCAAGCTATATAATGGTAGTGAATGTCGCTCCTGTCGCTCCTTTTGAAGCAAAGCGATGGGTTTTTGAGAGAAAAATATCTATACTTAAAACTAAAATAACTAGCTTCCGGCAGAGAACCGTTTACATACCACGCAAGTTGTTTCGTTTATTAAGATTTAAATATGGATATTTTTCTTAAAAAAACTCATCACTTTGCTTCAAAAGGCCTTTATTAATCCCCTGGATCCATCTTTTATGATGGATGGAAGCAGTTTTTTGGACTTCAAAGTCCATTTGAAGTGAGTGCCATTCACTAGCATTATAAAGCTTGGAAGAGTCAGGATATTTTTTAATATAACTCTGATTGTGTTAATCTGAAAGAAGACAGTCATATACACCTAGGATGGGTTGAGGGGGAGTAAATCATGGGATAATTTTTTGGTGAACTATCCTTTAATGGAACTTTTTTTTTTATTTATTAAAAAATATGCACTCATTAATTTATAAAATGTGCGTAATATATTATATAGTACTATGCAAACGTCTTAGGCCACCATTTGATGTTGTTTTAGCAATGGTATAATGACCATATATAATTATTTTCTCAGTCTCTTTATCAGTACATAACCAGAAAATACAGGAAATTTCTATGCATTATTAAAAAACAGAAAAAAGGCTTCTAAAGGCTAAAGTTGCAAGTATGTAGTGACCTCCCTTTAAAATGGACTGGAAGGCCAAGAAAACTTTCAAAGTATGAGAAGTTTCTCAGAGTTCATTCCAGTGTCATCCATGAGGTTCACTAAATACTGAATTTTGTTTAAAGAAGCCATTTTTTTTTTTTTTTACATTTTATGTACATATTTCCTTTATTTTCTCTTTGTATCTTAATAAAGAGATGGAAAAATAAATATGGATGGTCATTAAAACATTGCCAAAACAAAGCTGGTGGTGGCCTAAGACATTTCCAAAAAAGTACTGTTTATATTTTCAAAAAATATTTGTTCATCTATTTTTATTCTGGTAAATAAAGAGACATTAAAAGTAAGAATTCTTTAAAAGCAAAAGCACTCTCCTGCTGGCTGACAGAAACAGAGTGAATTAAGTTCCATTTGTGTGGTGGTGGGGCACTAAGAGAGCAGCTCACCTGTGTCTTAATATTTCCATCAAGCACTCTCTCGCTCGCTTGCGCGCTCTCTGTCTCTGCCTCTTTTTTCTCTCTCATTTAACTTAGTGCAGTGTTCCAAAGGCAGGTACCGAGCCCCCAGGAAAGTAATGTGTGTGTGCGTGAGACAAACACACACACACACACACAATGTTGGAGGCACGTAGACTGATGACTCAGAGGCCACTATTCAACAGAACAAAACACAAAAGAAAGGGAGAGAGAGCAAGAAGGAGAGAGAGAAGGGACTAGAACACATTGTTAGAGAGGAAAAAGGCCCATGTCCAGAGGTGTGTCTCGCCCTCTTTGTGCTGAGAACCGACAGAAAGAGAATAAGAGGACAGGAGAGGTTAAGTACCTGAAAATCTCCTCACACAATGGCAGTGTGATTTGATCTGTCTAAAAGGCTCTGTTGTCACGGCTGTGCAGACGAGGGATGTCAAAAGTAGCGGTACTTGGGTCAATACTAAAATTAAAAAAAATGGAACAATACCAGTCTTTCTACAGTATTGACTCAGTTTGTTACCAGCACTAAGGAGGTCTATAATGCCTGGAGAAAGCTATCAGTTAGTATTGCAACTCTTCTTAATAGCAGTTGGTCATATTATGGCACAAGACACATTAAGACAATCGCTTGAGCTATAAATGGCATGTGACTAATTATTTTTTACTAAATCACTTTTATTATTAAAAATGAAATGCAACCAAACACGTTACCCATTCCTTATATACATCTACTGACTGCTATGAAACAAAAAATCATATAATGGTTTTAAACTTAAAAAGTGTAAACTGACCAGTCATGCTCGGTTGTGGTTGATTGGATGTTGAAAACTGTCATATAGTGTAAAACTGTATTTCCAATTTGTCCAGTTTGATTAGCAAGTTCCAAAAATAGTTTAGCCAATTAATAAAGGTTGAAGTGTTTCTTTAATTTAATTGAAATGAGAAGCATTTACCTAAAAAATATAGTAGGATTTTCTGGATATTTATATATGTTACTTAATTTGAAATATATATGAAATACATATTTTGAAAAATAATTGAATGAGACAAACAATTGTTATGTTATGTCCATTAATGTATTGCTTCTATCAGTCATTCATTTTAGAAATTACATAGAATTTATAAAACTTGAGAAGCTTGAGAAACCTATTTTAATAGAATCTGAAGATGAAACTAGTGGAATATTAATATTTTTTTTTTCATATGAAACCCGATATGATTTATATTCTTGGTATATACTGTATACTTGAAAGAATGGATTTTAGGAGTATTTGTAGCTACTGCAAAACACTGCCTACATGATGATTAAATACTCAGTTCGTTAATTATAATCTATAAATATAACTTTTTTGTTTTTGCATAAGGAATGGCTCCATTGACCCTCATAAGCCCACTAAGAATGCACTGAACCTCATATAAAAAAGCATTTGCTGAAATCATTGTGCTCAGAACACATCTTTTAAATCATGAACTTTACCCAATTATTTTCATTGTGGAGACCAACTGTGCATGCTGAGGACTATAGGGACTATAAGAGACTATAGGGCCAAAAATAAGTTTCACAAGCTTGCTGCGTGACAAAGAAGCATGGGGGTGATAGGAAAAACCTGAGACAGAGATGAAAAACAGTCCAGATAAAGAAAAAAAAAAAGAGTAACAGAAATGCTGCAGACTTTTTGGTATAAGAGATAAAAATAGACTTAGAGGGACTAAGATTTAAGAAATATCTAGATAAAAAGTGTAGACTGACCAATTATGCTCAATTACGGCTTGATTGGATGCTACAAAATGTCAAACATTAAAACTGCTTTTCTAATTTCTCAAGTTTAATTGGCAGTTCATTAACAATTTAGCTTATTCAAGTGTTTATTAAATTAAAATGTTAAGGAATTACATAAAAAAAGCATAATGGGTTTATTTAGATAACAGCTGGGTTTACATAGTATTTACATCTTTTCATGTTTACAAAAAAAACACACCTTATTTTTGTCTGTTTAAATACTATTGATCTTCAATTTAATTACCACTTACTGGAAGACTATTCATGTCTAAGAAATAAAGTTTTGGGCAGGCTTAAAGGGGCTACATGTAAGAATTTTCGGTTACACTTTTAAGGTGTCCTTACAGTGTAATTATGCATTTAAGTACTGAGTACTACCTACATGTACTTACTATAGGGTTAGGATTAGGCGTGATTTAGGGTAAGTTGCATGTAATTATGCATTATTTATAGTTGTTATAGTTGATGTATTTATAGGGTGTTGAAATCAATTGTTTCCACGATGCATCGTGGATGATTCTGCATTAATGCAGCAATAGACCATAATCAATTTATAGCCTACAGTGTTTCACTGTCATCATTTGTCTCATATGCACTTCTTGCGTTAGAGTAAAATGGAGGAGGGAGGCAAAACACAAAAGCAAGTAATAAAAACTGCACCTACTATTTTAACATTTAGAGTGTGTGAGCGTGTGCGTGTATGCTTGCATCATTGCAGCGTGTGTGTGTATTTAACGTAAATATACTTGACAGTTTCATGCACTTTTAGTATTTACTAGTGTTTATAAGTTCTAAATGCTCATGTCGTATGCTGTGTTCAGACTTAAGTTTTGTTTGATGTTTGCTACATTCAGAACATGTACTTTCTTGGCGCAGATAAAATAAAAGGGGAGTTCAGATATCTGACTGGTTGTATTTAGTGACGAAAATGTAGCCATGTGCAGTAATATTGAAAATTGAGGACGCAATGCAGTGTGATGCATCGTGGAATCAAATCATTGACATGATAATCGTAATCGAAGATTCACACCCCTAGTTGTTGCTGTAGTAACTACATGTAACATGTGTAACTAGGACACGGTACTATAAAGTGTTACTGAATTTATTTATTTATCACTTTTTATTGGCAATGTATTAACAGCTTGTAGCAAAACTTTAAAAAAAAAAAAAAAAAAAAAACAACCTTCCCCGAATTCCTAGGTTGTCTACGGAACCCTTTAGACTTCTAGTTCCGTTCTATGATTCATTTGAAATGTTCAGGATAATGCCAAAAGAAGCTATTCTATACGGTAATATCAATATGTCATGAAAAGAAAAGGGATTAATTCAAACTATAGTCTCACATAGCTTTAACCTCAAATATACTTTATAATCAAACTATCATAATAGTGTAATTTTAATGACCTCATCTATCAATAAGCAATAAGTTGCTGGCTGCAGTTCATGTAACGGCCACCGGTGTTGCTAATAACAAGAGTTTCTGAATTTTACATACAGCCATACATAGGACCATTTCTCCTTTTACTATTTTAGTTCCAATATACAGTGGCTACGGAAAGTATTCAGACCCCCTTAAATCTTTCACACTTTGTTATATTGCAGCCATTTGCTAAAATCATTCCTCATTAATGTACACACAGCACCCCATATTGACAGAAAAACACAGAATGCTTGACATTTTGAGAGATTTTTAAAAAAAGAAAAACTGAAATATCACATGGTCCTAAGTATTCAGACCCTTTGCTCAGTATTTAGTAGAGGCATCCTTTTGATCTAATACAGCCATGAGTCTTTTTGGGAAAGATACAACAAGTAAGTTTTTCACACCTGGATTTGGGGATCCTCTGCCATTCCTCCTTGCAGATTGTAACAGTTCGTAAGAACGTGAAGGAGGCGGGAACCGGCGAACATTCAACATCGTTTAATAAAAAAACAAACAAACATATAATAAAACGAAAGTAAACACCAACAAAATAAAACACAACATAACTTCCAGGCCTGGTCCTCTCTCGTCCTTCACTGTCATTGCTCCTCTTTTATGCTTCCGGAGCTCCTCCGTGAGAGATACGAGACCGGTGCGCCGAGCAGCTGAAGCTCGTTATCTCTCGCGCCCTGGTCGTCACATACCCCCATCGCCCCTCGCAGGCCGGGGGGTACCCACGAGACTGCGCTTACTCCCCCCCGGGGGCCAGTCTCGACGAGACGAGACGAGAGAAAAGGAGACGGAAGCACAAGGAGCGACAAAGACGAGAGAGTGGAGAGAAGAAAAAAAAAAATTTGTGGTCCGGTTCCCAGACACACTGCCGCTCGGTCCTCAGCCAGCCGAGAGGCTCTTCCTCGCGGTGCCATGCGATGGTACTGGACGCTCGGTGGACGGCCCGATCCTCCTCCGCCCCCTGGCGGCCGGCGATGGCTCCTCCGGTTGAGGGCAGCAGGCAGCGAGTCCGCCGTTCCCTGCTCCTCCCCATCATGGCGGCAGACAGCAGGCTCCTGCCCACGGCGAACGGCGGCGACTCCTCCGCTCCCTCCTGGACGGCAGCCATCCCACCTCGTCCCAGGAGCACGGCAGCGAGCTCTCCGTCCCAACGGTTTCTCACTCACTCCAGCACCACCGCCTCGGGCAGCAACTCACGGTCTTCTCTCCCGCGCTGCCCGACCTCCTCAGCACCGCGATCCCCCTCAGCAGCGAGGGCTCTTCGACAGCATGTCCCTCCTTCCTCCCGGGTTTTGGCACCAATGTAACACAGTTTGTGAGAACGGGAAGGAGGAGGCGGGAACCGGCGAACATTCAACATCGTTTAATAAAAAAAACAAACAAATAATAAAACGAAAGTAAAAGGGTGGCAGTTCCTCACGGCGACTGCCGCCCACACCAACAAAATAAAACACAACATAACTTCCAGGCCTGGTCCTCTCTCGTCCTTCACTGTCGTCGCTCCTCTTTTATGCTTCCGGAGCTCCTCTGTGAGAGATACGACACCGGTGCGCCGAGCAGCTGAAGCTCGTTATCTCTCGTGTCACCGGCCTCGCGCGGTTCCCTCAGGGCTCTCGCCCGCCCTGCTCGTCACACAGATCTTCTCCAGTTCTGTCAGGTTGGATGGTAAACGTTGGTGGACAGCCATTTTTAGATCTCTCCAGAGATGCTCAATTGGGTTTAAGTCAGGGATCTGGCTGGGCCATTCAAGAACAGTCACGGAGTTGTTGTGAAGCCACTCCTTCATTATTTTAGCTGTGTGCTTAGGGTCATTGTCTTGTTGGAAGGTAAACCTTCGGCAAAGTCTGAGATCCTGAGCACTCTGGAGAAGGTTTTCGTCCAGGATATCCCTGTACTTGGCCGCATTCATCTTTCCCTCGATTGCAACCAGTCGTCCTGTCCCTGCAGCTGAAAAACACCCCCACAGCATGATGCTGCCACCAACATGCTTCACTGTTGGGACTGTATTGGACAGGTGATGAGCAGTGCCTGGTTTTCTCCACACATACCGCTTAGAATTAAAGCCAAAAAGTTCTATCTTGGTCTCATCAGACCAGAGAATCTCTGCCAAAAAAGCCCTGACTGGTGGAGGGCTGCAGTGATGGTTGACTTTCTACAACTTTCTCCCATTTCCTGACTGCATCTCTGGAGCTCAGCCACAGTGATCTTTGCATTCTTCTTTACCTCTCTCACCAAGGCTCTTCTCCACAGATAGCTCAGTTTGGCCGGACGGCCAGCTCTAGGAAGGGTTCTGGTCATCCCAAACATCTTCCATTTAAGGATCATGGAGGCCACTGTGCTCTTAGAAACCTTAAGAGCAGCAGAATTTTTTTTGGAACCTTGGCCAGATCTGTGCCTTGCCACAATTCTGTCTCTGAGCTCTTCAGGCAGTTCCTTTGACCTCATGATTCTCATTTGCTCTGACATGCACTGTGAGCAGTAAGGTCTTATATAGACAGGTGTGTGACTTTCCTAATCAAGTCCAGTCAGTATAATCAAACACAGCTGGACTCAAATGAAGGTGTAGAACCATCTCAAGGATGATCAGAAGAAATGGACAGCATATATGGACAGTTAAATATATGAGTGTCACACCAAAGGGTCTGAATACTTAGGACCATGTGATATTTTTGTTTTTCTTTTTTAATAAATCTGCAAAAATGTCAAGAATTCTGTGTTTTTCTGTCATTATGGTGTGCTGTGTGTACATTGAGGAAAAAAAATGAACTTAAATGATTTTAGCAAATGGCTACAATATAACAAAGAGTGAAAAAAGGGGGTCTGAATACTTTCCGTACCCACTGTATATACACTGTATACACTGTATATTTCTTTATCAGCTACTAAATGAATATTGCTCTTCAGCCATAATCACTTTCAATAAAAACATAAATACATATATAAACAGCTATTAAGATTTAACAATTAAAGACAAGCAAAATGATCTACATATCACAAAAGTCAAACTTAAGTCTGTCATCTACAGCACTCAAGCACATCTCAAGCACTATCACTTCAGCATTGTTTTGATGGATCTTTAATATTACAGTTCAATTTCTACTTGCAATACATCTTTAAAATATGAGTCTTAGTGTTGTGCTGCCTTCACACAGCAATATGTGCCATAGCTTCTATATAAAGCTCATCATTATGTCGCCTTCACTGTCACATGAGTATCAAGGAGGCAAGCTGCGTCAAATATATGCAGAGCAACCTGCACAGCGGAGGCACTAAACACACAGTGATAATATATGCAGAGCAGATTTCCTCGGCAGGGAGAGGAGCTCGGGCTCTGAATACAGCATTCTAAGCACCCCTGCCTCCCTTTTTAAGATAAGTCACACAAACCTACCCTAACACAACGTTCAATCTCTTCACAGGTTTGCTCACACTCAAGATAGAATAAGAACTTGCTGAGAAACAGACACCTGCACATGTTGACATGGTAATGTCTGTTCTTTTGAGTTTTGGTATTAAAAGCAGTTTTGTTTACGTTGCATCAGAGTCAGCACATGTATAGAACACACTGATGATGAAAGTCACTGATATGTTAATGCTGAAAGACAATGTCAGCTGAAGTTATATATATATAACTTCAGCTGACATTGTCTTTCAGCATTAACATATCAGTGACTTTCATCATCAGTGTGTTCTATACATATATATATATATACACATATACATATATATATACACACACACACCTATATATACATACACACACACACACACACACACATATATGCGTGTGTATGCGTGTGTATGCGTGCGTATGTACATACACATATATACAGTACTGTGCAAAAGTCTTATGCCACTACCAGCTTTGTTGTTTTAGCAATGATATAATGACCATCTATATTTATTTTACTTAAAATACAGAAAATATGTACACAAAATGTAAAAACAAAAAACAATCAAACATTTCAAACGTTTCTGATCAAAAATCAGTTTTTAGTGTCACATGTCTCCTGGACTTCCATTTTATAAAAGAAGAAACAGATTTTTAAAGTTTTCTTGGCCTTTTCCATTCCATTTAGGTTAAGAGAGCCAGGTTCCTGCTATTGCTAACCAAATACTTGCCACTTTAGCTTATAAAAGCTGCCCCCCCTCGTTTTTTAATACTGCTTACAAATTCACTGTATTTTCTGGTTCCATTCTGATAAAGAGACAGAAATAATAATATATGGTATTATATCATTGCTAAAACAACATCTTATGGTGGCCTAAGACTTTTGCACAGTAGTATATATTATAGACGTACACACATACATGTAAACAAATAAAAATGAATATATTTTACATTTTTATTTAGCTATTCATGTTTTAGATTAAAAAAAAAAAATATATATATATATTATAATATCAACAAGATATCTGTTTGGAATATAGTTTGTTAAAAGTCCGCATAACAACACATTTAATTAATCAAATTTGTTAGACCCAAATGCACCAAATAAAATGTAACATTTTTATATAAATCTCTTAATTATCATAACATTAATAGAATTTTTTTGTAATTCCAAAATGACTCATGGCTATTTAAAATGATCATTTTCAGCTTTTGGCTCAATGTATTCATGACTTTATTTCGGCCAAGAATTTTCGGCACCGAGACTCAATGTAGAAATGTGTCTACTGTAGCTGTGAAAGAGGAGGACAGATTTTTGTCTGTGCAGAATATGGGTGAATAGGTTCTGCGTCAGCACAGAACTGCCACCTAATCAAGGCACGAGCTTGGAAAGAACTCGCTTTATCACTTGGCAACAAAACGCGAAAGCACATTTACCAAACAAAGCCTTTGTTTCCCTCTTCAATATTGCTGCAGAAAGAATAAAAACGCTATACAATTACCAGGCACATCTTATCATTAAACACCTTGGAGGAGAGAAACGCAAATAAAATCTTGGACAACGTTAAGCGGCTCAAGCCAATTTCCACAGCGAGTGACTCCTGTCCTGGTTGGACAGAAAATCCTTGAATAATTTCATTAGTTTTTCTAGGGGATCTGTAACGGGTTAAAGCCACTGCCAGACACCCCTCGCTTCATTGGATTCAATACATATGCTTGTCCTCAGGGAAGCAGTTTGCGACTGCATTATTGTTCCACCAGTTGTTATTATGATACAAACAGTGCAAGATTTGTTTTCTGGCATGGTTCACCAGTCGCGCCGTTCGTAGCATTACGACTAGTACATATAAAACAGGAAAAAAAAAGAAAAAGAAAACATGTATATTCCCTGACCGAGAATGGATATTAAAAAAAAAATAAAAAGATAATGCAAAAGTAATTGCAGCGAATATGAGACTCATCCAATCAAAGATCAAACAAACTAAGAGAAGCTGTAAATTGCTTTCTAAAATTAGAACATTTTGAAGGGTTATAAGTATTCTGAAAGAGTGCAATCTTTCTTTTTCAAGGGAATAATTGAAAATAACAGTAGTACATCAAGGGAATATTGAAAATGACACAATAACATTGAAACCAACAACAAAATAAATGCAGCATGATGGATGTGCAATTACTGAACTGGAAAACCAAGAGAAAGAGAGAGAGTTTTGGAATATTCTTGAGGGCCGAAATGATCCTCTAGGGGAAAAGACAACAGCTTCAATATTTCAGTAAAAAGTCCTTCAATAATAATGACACCATTTCTCTTTTAACTGTGCCGATACCAATAAACCTTGAGGCACAAAGAGGGGAAAAGGCCCTGTCTCGTTGCCCTGGGGTATTTCAAAACTCCTGCCAAACACAAACAGTATCCTCGCTGAACCCGCAGGCTGCCGACCGCATCCTCCCTCTGCGGAATTGGAAATGGAAAAGAACTCTTGCTCCTTCAGGTAGGGACCGTCTCCACAGCAACCAGAGGATCCAGGAGAAAAGGAAAATGTATTCAGTCCAGCGTTGACAAAAGAATGGCCCCCAACAAGCTCCATGAGAACTGCTATTATTTTGCCAACTGATAAAGCCTGTCACGTCACAATCTAAAGAACCGTAGCCCTTATACACTGCTGCTACATTATGAATAGAAACATGCAGTTTTATATGCTCGGCTGTGTCAATCCCATACTCATTAATCAGTTTGGACTGAAAAACCAAGTGCATTTACATAGCGTACAGTATATAGTGGAATCAGGTCTTATCTCGCTCCCTAACGGTTGCTAGGTTACAAACTAGGACATGGCTTGACACATGCCGGGGGGGCTACGGCTGATTTCATCAAAGTCTAGCTCTCACATCTGTGAAATATGCACAGCGTTTTTAACTTTAACTCACATGCATATCAAAACAAGTCGAGCGGCAGGCTGATTCAATCTGGCTAGCATGAAGAGAGAATACTAACCGGGGACATGCAAATTGGCTAAGCAGGAGAGTTTTAATTTGTGGTGGTGACAGTTTTCTCAATGCATTATTCTTAGAGCATCTATATGTTGTTGCTTACGGTGCAAGATCAGTGCTGCATTTGCTGTTTGTGTTTTATAACAAATACAGTAGGGAGTAATCAGCAGCTCTTTGCTGTAAAATGGTGATATCACCTTCATCAAAGTTTCATCACTAGAAATAGCAGACAACCCACAGAAAACTATTCACAAGTTGTTGTTTTTTTAAATATATATTTTACTGTATTGTGTATTAACAGATAGATAGATCACTCAACAAAGATTAGATAAGCTAATGCAACTGTGCCAAGGAGAAACCCTACTTTATTCATCAAGCAGAACCGAGATTGTCAAAAATACCAGGGCAGGGATGTTACAAATTACATGAGCACCGAAGTATTGTACCTCATTGCAAAGAAATCCATTATTTAAAAAAAGTATGAGAATATGGAACATCTGTGAATCTGCCCAGAACTGGCCATCTTCCAAAAAGGGGTCTTGAGACAGGAATAAGTCCATGAGTAAAGAAGCTCCGGCCTGACATGACAGATGGGAGAAACTGAGTATAATAATAGCATTCGGAAAATCTTGCTCGTACGGAGAGTGCCGAGAAAAATGCTACAAGATTTTTTTTTTTTTTTAACCCACAATTGAACTGGAGTTCAGCCAGAAGCGTGCGGCACTTTGGTTTGAATAGGTTCAGGACTTATTTAAAGAAATTTTAAATTAATATTTCAATCAATATCATGTCATGAAACTCTACATTGTGCTGGCTGATATAGTCAAACAGCTTATAGGGAACAGCTGATTGGTTCTTGCAGTATCAGTACGCAATGAGCTCGCTGCTCAATCTTTAAATACTTGGTCAGCATTTGCTATAGCAGAGCAGCAAACTTTCAGAAACCTCCACCCTCCCCAGCTCCACCTGCATAGATCTGCTAAATGTAAATTATGTATGCTATTTTGCACAGCAGCAGCATTGTCTTACTTTCTCCCATCAGCTTATCGTGTAGGTATTGGCATTGCAGCAGCTGCGTAGCACATCTATTCTGCCAAGATCAAACATATGAACATTGTTATTACCATGACAAACTCTCAAAAGAGTTGTCATGACAGAACTATGATAATTAGCCTGATTTTACCTTTAAAATTTAGGGTAAAAACCCAGCAGCTGTGGTTACCATAAAAATATGGTAGCAGCATTTTAGAAGAAGCATTTATTTCAAAGAAAATACATACATGTGACATTAAATGTATGTTTAGATCTGTTACAGTTATTCAAGGTGCATTAGGTGATCTGGGAATGCTAACTTTAGCCTGCTAGCATTGTGTACGTCCCATCCTCCCGGCAAATTGCCATCCAAAGCCACGCCTCCTCCAAAACGTTTGAATGTGTACAGACCAGAAGCAAGACGGCCAGAGATTGGATTACATCATGTGTCATTCACCGGTGAGAAAACTTTACAGTAATTAAAAGGTTTTTACCGTAGCATTCTTTTACAGTTAATATATATTTTTTTTACGTATTTATTAATTCAGAGTAGGTTAAACATCTCTCACTGTAGCTTGCATGCGTTCCGGCCTGTTCTGTTTATGCAGTTTTTCTTCGACTACCTTCTGAATCGACGCCCCCATGGCTAAGGTTACCACCTTGTTGAAAAAATAATTACTGCAAAAAAAACGACTCATACATACTCTTCTGATGACGAGATATGCATCACGCACACTGTACGCTGACCCTTTGCATATGCGTTAAAAGTAAAGTATACATTGGGCTATATATTGAACGGACTGTATATTTGCCCCTCAATCTCATTTTCATTTAGAAAAAAATTATATTATTTGTATTGTATTGTGTTGCTCATTAGCGTGTTCAGTATTAGCAACTTGTTAGTTTCTATGACTGTTAAGATGCTGTCTTAGAAGTCAGCTCTCTATGTAGGCACCAGGCAATGCAGTAGCCCACTAGATTTTGGAACAGAGCTTTGCACAGCAAAGCACAATGCTGGCACAACACACAGCATATCACACTGAGAGTGTATGATGCTTCGGGGATGCATTTCTGCAGCAGGGACTGGAAAACTCATAAAGATGGATGGAGTTAAGTACAGAAAAATCCTCAGGGAAAGTGGCGATCTGTAAGAGAACTGGGACGAAGGATCCGAAACACACAGTAAAAGTGCCACTGCAAAGGTTTGAAAAAACGAAAGGGTTAACTTTGTTGTACTTGACCCGTCCACACCTAGAACTCATTCAGATCAAACATCCATATGGCATAGGAATTGCTCCCCGAAAACATGTTCGCTGGTATTGGGCCCATTAGAAGATGAATTTCAGAAAATGAAACAAACCTGAAACGAATAAAGACGATCACAGCAGGTGTGAATTATCCTATGTTATCTCTTGGATAGGAAATGTGAACTTGAATGTGAACAATTTATTATTGTCATTTTTTTATATCTAGTATTGTATCCAGTTTTGTTAAGTCAGTGTTGTATATTCAACTTTTAAACATTTTAAAAGGATTTTAAACTCCACGAGGTCCCAAATAATTGTTTGTGTTGCTGTGTAAACTGCTAGTTGAACAGAAATCGCCGCATTCATCATTAATGTTCGATAAGTCTTGTTTTACTCTGCACTACTACAAGAACATATTAGCACTCTGGACTTTGTGTGTAATGACTTGAAATGTTAATCACACCAATGCTGACATTTGCTTGTAATGTGAGCATGTTGTGATAATCATAGTGTTTGTTCATACACAAGACTGGATGGATTTTTAATGTTCAATAATTCAATTCAATTCAATTCAAATTTATTTGTATAGCGCTTTTCATGATACATATCGTTTCAAAGCAGCTTTACAGAGTCACTACAATACAGCACATAATGTTTATGTGCTGTGATACAAAGCATATATTTATACAAAATTCACTCAGTCACTAATTTCATGTACAGTATATTCACTTAACATAATAATAGCAAATACTTCATTTCATTAAAGATCTGATTATCCTTTCATTACCATGAGCTCAAAATCACCTAAAGGACTCAGTGAGTTCTCAGATCGTAAATGAGACTTTTTAAAAATGTTTTTGAAAGAATAATCTTGTGCTCACCAAGGCTGGATTTATTTGATCAAAAGCACAGTAAACCCTTAACATTGTGGAATATTATTACAATTTATTTACTTTGTTTGTAAAATGTCATTCAGTCTTCAATGTCATGTGATCCTTCAGAAATAATAAGCTCTAATAAGCTTATTTGCTGCACAGGTTTTTGCTCAACAATTTTTATCATCATCACAGTTGAAAACAGTTGTGCCGCTTAATATTTTTATGGAAACTGTGATGAATCGAAATAGATTTTTTTGATGAATATAAAGTTCAAAAGAACCATTTATATTAAAACGGAAATATTTTGTATCATTCTAAATGTCTTTCCTGTTAAATGAATCTATCCTTGCTGAATAAAATATTCATTTTTTGAAAATTTTTTTGAATGCCAAACTTTTGAATGGTAGTGAATAAAGTGTGTGCATATATATTACACACACAAAGAATATACTCTTTGAGTTTAATTTGCAAATGTCATAGAAATGTCCTGCGGTGTGGAAGCTTAAATTCAAGCTTAAATGCACACGCTTGCTTAATAAGACAGTCACATTGCCTGTCCCATATGTGCCATATTCAGTGCTGCTGCCCAAATGTCTAATCTCACCCATTCTGTCACAGATTGTCCCTCTCTCACTTCATAAAGAAATAACCATGTGCTGCGTCGAGAAAACAGGTCTGATATTAAACAGAACAATGTGGGGGGAAAAAATAAATAAATGTAAAAAAAAATCAGTAAAAAGTACTCAGTTTTTATTGATTTCGCATAAATGACTAAAATACAAGTTTGCCGGCACAGCTGACAAGGAAACAACGGCCAGTACGAGGGTCGTTAAGAGCGTCTAATTAAGCCATTTTCCTTGTGCGACAGTGCAGTCGTAATTGCTGCTCGGCTTTGACAGTACTGTTGTATATTCGCTACTGAAATTAAACCATGTAATTAATTGGACCAACACAAAGTGGCTCACGCTGGCCTCTTTCAGCAGGATGTAGGTAATTAGAGGATTGTGATAAACATGGAGCACCCTCGAACAGTAGCGCAGCGGTCATGGTGCTTATGAACCATAGTCCAAATGGCTCCCTCTGATTGCCCGCATTCACTAAAGCATTCAACACAATCGTCATCAAATTGCACCCTGCTTAAAGAAAAATTGCCCGCTCTTTAGTTATCTAGCGATTATCGTTATCTCTGTAAAGGTTGTGCGCCGCCGAAAAAACGGCACCTTGGCTTCACCTGCAAGCAAGCAGTCAAAGGTGAGAGTCAAACGGCGAGGCAAGAGCCAAGGAAGACTGCATGTACGTGCACCAAGAAAAGCATAGGCGTTCCAGGCAAAGCACAGTGCTGATTGCACCGGCTCGAGTGTCTCCTGCAATCACGGCACAAGGCACGGCTGATCTGATTACGTTTCTGTCACTGATGATTTCTGAGAGGGCTCGAGTGTTCTCCCGCGAAGAGCGGATCCAATCCGAAGAGCTCGAGAGAAAGGCGAGAAAAACGCTTTGTAATCCCGCTGAATGCGAATGCCAGCCTCTTGCATTCGAGAGGGAAGTCCATTTGCTGACCTCACCGAATGAACTTAAAACATCCTCTAGGAGAGTCTTTTGACTGAGCTTTTCGTTTATTTGATGGAACAAAGCATCGGATTCAATAACAGAAAATTAAAAAGTACATCTGGGAAAGGATGGCTGCGGCACACACTCCAAGACTTGAGAATGTGGGCCAATATCTCTAATGATGATTAAAAGAAGCAAACTTTGAAGGTGCTGCAGGCTGAAAGCTGATTGTAGAGCAAGGTCGGGCTCGATACATGGCGAAAAACGAACATTACATGGTAAAGATCAAAGAGAAGAATGAATGAAAAATAATGAGAGAGCAGTGAGACTCAGATTAGGCAGTTGAGCAAAAAGGTGCAATGGCAAAATAATGAGAGCAACAGAAATCCAGGCCCAGATATTTCTGAAGGCCTGTTAACTGCAGCACGGACAACAATGAGTCTTAAATCATCGCACTGAGGCGCACAAGAAGCATTTCAAAGTCTAAAAGCTGCCGTAAATCAGAGCAGCAATCTCAGACAGTGGGATCACTTCCTGTGTGTATTCAGCTCTGCTTCCCATATGAGTCCATATGTAATTATCAGAAACATCTGATTTATATTCAAGGGGAAGGGAATTTCTGTGAGACTAGCGTCATCAAAGAGCATTGCAAAACAAATTCATGAAATTTCATGAAAATTGTTTATTATTATTGTTAATAAAATTTCTAATGGCATCTATAATTACTAAAACAAATGATTTAAATTAATATTAAAATGATCAAATTATTGAACTGAACAATTTCATATTTTTAACAATACAACAATGTTACAATAATTGAAAAACAATGTTACAATTAATTAAAAATGTATTATGGTTAAATTAAACACCCTCCCATTTGTGATTGCTCCCGCTCCCAAACTCATGTCATTGGTTGAGTCAATGCTATAGACAAATTTTTTGTCTGCAAACAGCGATGATGTTTTTTTTGTGGGCGGAGCTTACCTGGTGGCAGAAAATGACAGTTCTGCAGTAGTCTGTAGAACCCACGGAATAAAAAGAATAATAAAAAAGTTAGTTTTGAGTTTATATCTCACAGTTCTTAGAGGGAGAAATAGAATTGTGAGATATACTTATTCTTTTTTTTTTCTCAGAACTGTGAGTTTAATATCTTGCAATTCTAACATTCTTCCCTCAGAATTATGATATAAACTCACAATTGATCCTTGATTGACAGGTGATCTAACCAAACATAACCCCAAATCTGCCATTTTGTCCAACAAAGCAGTCAGGGGAGATAGTAAGATTAACGTTGGTGAACTTGAACTTCAAAAATTGTGTATTCACGTCTTTCCGCACTTGAAACAACATTCCTTCTGATGTTCATTCATGTTTATTTTATGCTATAAATGAACTAGTATGAAGAGATGGTTGGTTCACAAGCCACTTGAAGGAGCTACAGCGATCTGTCACGACATTAAAGAGCCACTCTACGGTATTAATTGTTTAAACTTCTTTAAAAAATAATATGTTTCATATGTCTGTTGATGCGTTGTCAGTGTCCTCTTTGCTCAGGGATGTATTTTTCACTTTGTGAGAACATGATGTGTGGAGTGAGAGCGCATAGCTTGTCGGACAAAGCAAAAGTAACTAAAGGGGGCGGGTCTTTGCGAAGGGTCAACTGCGAATTGAAAAGTCAGATCTGGGAGATAAACGCGCAAATGCAAGAAAAAAAAAGTAAGAATTGTGAGAAAAATGTTATAGGTTTAAATATTTCATGTTGTAACTGCTATTTATGTATGTCCCCTATGAACTGCATATGTCGGTTTACATCAAATTCATGCTTTAATAGTAGACTAATCACTGCAGGTTTCATCAGTCCAGTCTGTGACGTGCGACAAACGTCTTCATTTAGCTTCGAATGGGGTCTTCAATGACAGTATTCTATAAAAATAGACTATTTTTTTGCATTCCGACAAAGGCACAACAAAACATTTCTCTTATTCTGTGGATTTGTCAATTTTCCTCCACTTGTTACTGCTAGTTTTCTTCAAGTGCAGCAACTGACTCCTGCTCCAAATTGGCCTATTATGCCCACCTCAATTCAAAAACACTGCAATTCCATATGATGCCACTAGTCAAAGAAATTACAAGCCTTTTAAAACTTAAAGACGCAGTCAGCAACAAGATATCTTTCTATATTTGATTTTAATCAGCCAAATTCTGATATCTGTTCAGATTAAGACCGACTTTAGAATTCGCTTTCAACATTCAATTTAACGGCCATGTATTATTTAGTTACATACACCCGCAAGCAAAGCTGCACAGCAGAACTTCTTATGCACCCTCAGCGGAGTAGATTGGGACACTGCAGTGAGGAGATCTGGCCTTGTAGAATGGCAGGAAATTTTGAAGTTTCAATAATCCCCTTTTTCACGGCAAAGCCACAGAGAGCAGAATGCTGCTGCAATTCCCCTTATGCAAGGGCATGAATCACACGTCTGCCGCCAATATTATCATCACTGTGTGCTCGCTGTGTGCTCGTTTATCTGTGAAATTGTGTAATCCTTGGAGATATTGCCAGGAATAATTTTATTATCTCTCTAAATAGCAAAATGAGCTGTATCCAGTTCTTCGCAAAGTCCCAATCCCCAGTCTTGCCAAATGTTGTTTAAAAATAAATGTGTAAAACTTTTGTAAACATGACCGAGATATATGATTGTGTTTTGTTTTTTTAGTCTTCCTCTGAAGTCTTCAATTTAAGGAGGGGTGGACCACAGCCCCATTTCAGATATCTGGTAGAAGCAAATAAAAGTATACCAGCGATTTCGAAGGCTGTCTGATCTCCATTTTCCGAGGCCAGACTGTGTTGTTTCAGGACGAGCGACGGATTGTTCTCGACTCTGTCAGGGGAGAAACGAGTGGGTGGATCCTGGGCTTGCGCATTTCAGACCTGGAGACTTGGGGCTCCACTTCTCACCACTGTTGTTTCTGCTGTTCAACACCCTCTACAAATAACACTCTATTCTTAGACGGACATCACAGAGGTGATTGGCTGTCAACAGCTAACAACTGCACTGCTGTTATTTCGGGAGGTTTGACGGGAACACTTTTTAATTAGGTATGTGGGTATAACTTCACAGGTTATGCAGATTAAAGATATTACATTTATGCTTTTCCATTGCTGCCTGTTATTATCATTAATTTGATCGAACGGTTCATATAGTTTCCTTGCAGGGGGAAAACACTCTGGGAATTTAAGAGGTTTCATTGTGTAATGAAAAGCCAGGCTGTCATATCTGGGATGTAATGATGGCACATCATCAAAGTTGTAACACATGGCTGCACTAAGAACTTCATTAAAAATGATGAGGCCCTTGATTTGTGTCATGCAGTGCCGCTCAGGGTTAAGTAGAAATATGGGATTTAGATGGTTCAAGTTGGATTAGCCAAATTTTCTGTTTGTGCATCTTTGTGGACCAATACCCTTCGCAACACAAAGCTATAAGAACTCATCAAGGCCAATTAGCTTTCCAAAAACTATTACATTTTTTAATTTCTCCAGGATCTGCATTAAACAGTTTACAAAGTTTACCAATGAGATTCATAGATAACATTCTGTTTTAGAAACATACAAATACATATAATTATGGTTTGAGATTTATTCAAACTCTTCAAAGAATATAAAATGTCTGTTATCTGTGTAGTGATGAAGTCAAGACATTTTAACTATTTAACAAATAAAATATAATACATACTCACATAGTCAATTAATTACTGAGTGCAATTTGAGGAAAACCATATTATGGTTAATGGACTTGTTTTTACATTATATAACGTATATTATATTTTACATTGCCTATTTTATATAATAAGTTTTCTTATGCTCAATTAAGTATCTAATTGATTTCCTCAATAGTTAGACAGATACTATCTTATCTATTTATCTATCTATCCATCCATCAATCGATTTTTTCGGAGGAGCATAACAAAAAACTATTATATAAAATATGCAATGTAATATATAATGTACACCCAAATGCATTAACTATAATAATTTTCACAATTTTCCCAGGTTATCCATTGACTGTAGGAACTATATATATATAGTCTATATATATATATATATATATATATATATATATATATATATATATATATATATATATATATATATATATATATATATATATATATATATATATAGTCTATATATATATATATATATATATATATATATATATAAAGTCAAAGCTGTTCTGTATAATGGTTAGATGGGTTGGCTGGACAGAACGCTGGCCATATAGCAAAGTCAATGGGTGTTTTTTGCTACAGCCCTGGGATGGGTTTTGGCACGGTTGAGCTAGTTTTAGTGCAGGTGTAAGAAGAGGAATCCAGGCAACTGGAGACTGATTTCACCCCTCACAGCTCACAGCATGGCTGTCTCCCTTTAGCAAAGGCTTGGGTGAGATCCAGACCGAGCTATTTCTCCTCAATGTCACATTTAGTAAAACACACACCACAGGTCTGGAGCACAGAGGAATGGGAGTAACCTTAACCCTGCTGCTGCAGTTACCGAGCATTACTGAATCCGCTATTAATCTTAACGCAATTGTAGAGCCTTTCTGGAAGGTGTGGGGACCAGAACAGTGCTTTTTAGACAAAGCCAATATTTTCATTACAGCTTGAAAGTTCACATTTCTCTTGGCCAGCACAACCTCAGCATCAACAGCTGACCAGTCAAAGTGTGCCAAGAGCTCAGTGGCATAAGGTTTACTCGATCCAAACCGCAGCTCTCTGGTTTATTACCTAACTGCTTTGCCCATCAGATTGATTGGACTCCAGTCATGGGTCTATTCTCAGAAGCGGCGCTGAAATGACACATGCACTTAAAGTGATGGCTCTACATCTTGTCGCTTCTTTGAGGAGGGGAAAATTGTGAAGAACTCTCGTTTTCAATAACACTGGTGGCACAGAGAACGAAGAGGTCACTGTTAAATGCTTTCTCATTACTGGCCCACATTTAGGTTATTCAGGGCAAACAATGGATAACTCCCAAATCACTGTGTTTTGAGTCACTGATCAATTATTTCTTATTGTCTCAGTACACACTTTTCGTGCAGCCGTTTAGAGCTCGACGTGGAGACTGTAATGGATTGCTGCTCTCGCTGGAGCAAACTGCTTTTGATGGGGTACAATCTATAGTGTACACACCAGTGATCCACAAAGGATAGCCCCTTTTCACCGGTAAGGGGCCGCATCCATCATGGCTTTCTCGAGTGGCTGTGCATTAGGAGATGCC
Organism: Zacco platypus; assembly: GCA_038088235.1. Classification (NCBI taxonomy): domain Eukaryota; kingdom Metazoa; phylum Chordata; class Actinopteri; order Cypriniformes; family Xenocyprididae; genus Zacco; species Zacco platypus. The sequence continues at coordinate 16,677,966 of CM076070.1, forward strand.
CTTGCTCAGATCAAGGTGCGCCCTTGAGCCTCACTTAAAAACTAATGTTTGATCTGGGAACCGTCCAGAGAGGCCGCATCTTTTCCATATAAGGCCATGGCCGGGAAACCCCACATCAGCATGCAGGGGCAGGCATGAGTGAACAAACAGAACCTGCTGCTTGTCAAACATCAGACCTCCATCAGAGCATGGAGCTCTGGGTATTAGAGAGGGGAGGAGCATGCAGCATTTCAATGAGACGATTACAAAAACAAGATGGAGAGAGACAGAAGCGATATTAGATTCCTGCTGTGGGTACTTAAATAAAACTGTGGAAATCCATCAGGCTATGGGATCGATGGACCAGTGGGTCAGTGCCATGGCAGACGGCCTGCAGCTGTGTTGTCGGGGTGACGAGAGAATGATTAAAGGTCGAGGGCCAAGAGTTGAAGAATTGTGACAAGTGCATAGAAGTCACTGCTGGATTGGTCAGCTCAAACACAGGTCACAAGAAAAGCACACAGAAGCATGACATGTATTGTATGTGGAAAAACTGGAATGATAAATATGATATATATCACAACTCGTGTGTAAAGAAAGATGCGCGCCAGTATGAGTTCTCTTTCACGCTTGAAAAAACACCACCACACAATATTCTGCCAAAATTAAATGTTTGTTTTGCTGAGTATGCTCATAAGAACAGTCTTGAGTTCAAAAAAAAAAAAAAAAAAACATCTTAAATGAACTTGTGAATAAATGAGATGCGCATCAGATCCGTGTCATGTTCGGCAGGGGCAGCTCTTACAGTCACAGCAGCCATGGAGTAAAACTATTGTAATATTTACCAATTTATTATTATTATTATTATTATTAATAGCACAATTAGTACAGTTTTGTGACTCTTTAACGATAAATCTCCATTGGGGAAAAAAACATCTATTAGGCTATTGAGTTTGATTTATGTAGAAACTTTTAAACAGTATTTTAAAATGTACTATTTATGTTTTGCGTCAAATGTTTTAAAGGGGACTTATCATGAAAACCAGACTGTTCATGATCCAACTTCATTTCTATTCGGGATGTTTGCAAATTGTCTTTCTGAATGCGTTTCATTAACACGTTGCTAATGTACTGTTAAATGTGGCCAAAAAAAAGTTACCATTGTTTCTTACTGTATTGTCTTTATTTGTTTTAACCCGAAAACGTTTGCAGTCTGTGTAATTCAAAAATGCATCTTCACTCTAATTGAGTCTCTCCAACAGCGCGTAACTTTAACCATGTTAGCAGTGCTGAACAAATGTTAGCAAACTTGATGATCATAACATCACAACATAATGATCCATCTAGATCCTTCTCCTGTATTATTTATGTCTCACTGTATTGGAATCACGAGCTTGGGGGCGGGGAGCACAAGCTCATTTGCATTTAAAGGTACACACACCAAATCAGTGCATTTTTTTCTCCCACCCAAAAATAGCCAGTTAAAACATGGTGTACTAAAATACACATGGGGTATTTTGAGCTGAAACTTCACAGACACATTCTGGAGACACCTGAGACTTATATCACATCTTGTAAAAAGGGGCATAATAGGTTACTTATTGAAAATACGTATTAAAAATACTAAGTATGCCTTTAGAATGTAATAAAAAAAAGAATAAAATAAACAGGGAACTGTGACAAGCCTATGCAATAAACACAGAGTGCACATGAGTGCTGGTTTCCAGCATGTCAAACAGATAAGTGCTGTGCCAAGGGCTCTTCAGATGGCATGAGATGCACAAATGACAAGCAGTGTCTAGAGCAAATGTCAGCGGCATGTAACGGAGGCATGGGTCTGTGTGGTGTGACGGCTCTCTCCCCCCATCACTCCACCATTTCATCATTTCATCAGCCCGGCCCTTGTACACCTGATTGACTTATTCTACTAATCTACATATCAATTACATCAATTATCTCCACCTTGCTGGCAGGGGTGCTTTGAGTGATAGGATCTGGCAGGATGTGATTATTGGTCAGTGGGGGTGAAGGTTTCCAGCTTGCTGAAGATGCTTTAGAACTGTATGGAAATGCAACACAAACTCATTAGAAACCAGCACAGTCATATTGTCTATTAGAATCATGCATAAAATTTGTTGTAGGAATAAAATGCTCAGTGCATCAGAAAGCATACAATATACGGGGACGAAAATGACATGAATTCCTGCTGTAAAGTGTTGGAAAGGACCTGATTCATGTCCGTGTTGAATGAAGGGGCGGAATTTAAAAGTGTCTGAGTCATACACTCATCAAATTGATCTGTCAATTTTTTAAGCAAGCTAAACTTTATCAGCCCTCATTGCGGCAGGGTTGGACACTCTTGACAGCCGCATTCACTTGCGGGACTACGGTAATGGCTGTGGAGATGCCTTACAAGAGCGTTGATGTAATTCACGATGTGTCGGCTCCACCTCGGCTCCATCAGGATTGCCAGCCCTGTTTCCACGCGATAAGGACACTGAAAATTCATTGCATATTTTGCGGCAGACAGATGGGAGGGCAGGTGAGATTAATGTCGAGACGGAAGCAGTGAATCGGACTGACAATACCAGTTGTAATGAAAAACTCAGAAAGGGCCATGATTCTGCTAACAGTTGCCTTGATGATCCCATTACTGTGCGGGATCACATTCCCCCGTTGAACTACTTGTCATTGGGGATGAAGGACTGATCCCTCTAACCCTCTCTGTTTAAAAGGATCATTTAGCACTGTCCTCCCAGACTCTTCAGATGGAAGGCTCGGCTACTATAACTTCGCTTTGTGTGGGAGGTGACACATTGATTGTGGCTATCCAATGTCCCCACTCTCGTTGCTTCCCTCTTCCACTAAGTGTCCTGCAGCCATAAATGAGCCCAGCACTCAAAACCAATGCATGACCGCTTTACTGATGAACTACTACATCAAAATCAAAGCCATCTCGTTGGTTACGCCCATCTTTGTTGTTAAGGTTAAGACAGAAGCAAAGCTACAATTGGTTAACATGTTATAATCCATTAAAAAGGTGTGGAAAGGCAAGTAAGCGTGGAACTCCATCATTAGAGATGCACGATGACCTGTTAAAAGCATTTTTTTTTAGCATCAAGAAATTTGCACAACACAATGCATCTTTTTGACTTCCCTCACAATAAAACCAAAATATTGCTGAGATATTTCACTTTTACGTTTATGTCTTTTTCTTAGCCAGAGTCTCAATTTTGTCTTTTTTTTTGTTTTTAGCAGTAGTTGTTCACTAGAAATGTGAACATTTTTGATGTGATTTCAAGTCATTAATTTGGACTTGGTGTGAACAGGACTTAAATTCCATTATATACATGTTAATTCTGGTTGAATGGCCAAGATACATCCCTGGGAGTGCTGAAGTACAATAATAATACTTATAATAATCAACAGTAAAAGACTAACAGATGACTTGATTAATCAGCAGCTCTGTTCCTCTCTCTGCAGCAATAAAGAAGATCTACACTGACCGCTTTGAGTTCATGCAGATGTGACAACACTGAGCTCTGTTAAGCTGCTTTGTTTCATACTGGTTTGAGGAATAGCAAAGCCAAGTGTCTGAGAAGCTTAAAAAAATGAGCAGTGTGAAAAAAGCCTTGTGTGACTAATGACATCTGTATTTGACTTGAAAAAAAATATATACACTAAAGTTTGGGGTCTGTAAGATTTTATAATGCTCACGAAGGGCTCGTTCACACAGAAATGTGAGACACAGAGGCCTCCTCTGTCATGTTGCGGTCAGAGAAAACAGTTGCCATGCCAACTTGCTACTGTAAACAGAAGCTTGCAACGCATGCCCCGCCTCTGAGTTCTTCTGATTGGTCCACTGTTTTGGAACTGACATTGATGAGTGGCGCTGCGTGTAAAAGTTGAAATTCTTTTAACTTGACATGGCGTCTTAAAAACGCGGCGTTCATGTGCGAGGTCATGCACGTCCGTCTAGCGTGTTTACATAGAAAATGCTTTGTGTGAACCGCACCTAAGGTTGTATTTATTTGATCACAATGAGAGTAAAGCAGTAATATTTTGAAATATTACAATTTTAAATAACTATTTTCTATTACAATATATTTTTAAATGTAATTTAATCCTGTGATGCAAAGCTGAATTTTATGCATCATTACTGATATGCTGATTTGGTGATCAAGAAACATGTGCATGCATAACTTGTTAGAACAAAGTTTTTGGAGAGTTTTTGTTGTGATTTATTAGGTTGTTGATTTCACACCATTTATTGAGATGAATAGATAATAATAATAATAATAATAATAATAATAATAATACATCATTGTAATTTTTAAATGATCTACTGCATCACAGAAGATGCAAGACCTAAAGCATAATCCAAAAAACACAAAAATAAATGCTCTAGCAGGTGAGCCTGTAGCACAGGCCACAACTTTGAGAATTATCATTGGAATATGACAAGCTCATGGACACTCAACATATGCTAGAGCTCAGCAGGAAGACAGGTTGTCAATGCTGCACACAATCTTTGATTGACACAGGTGTCAAAAAAGATGCCTGGCAAGGAGCAATTGTGTGGCAGGACATGAAAAGAAGCACATCTGGCACACACTTTTATCCAACAAACCCATTCTTCCTCTCAATCTGCAGTGAGTGCAAAGAGCACAAGGCCACTCCCCATGTGATCTATTAAGGCACAGATCAAAGCACGCACGTGATGTACAGAGCGAAACTCAGGGCATGCGCACACATATCAGTCTGCTGTATCAACAGCCTGCTTTCCAGTGTAATAATTCTCCTTAATCAAATCAAAGCTTTTTAGAACAATTGCGTCTGAGCAACCCGGTCGATAAAGAGGAAATGCTGAATAAATGGAGGCTTACCGTGGCCTCCTCTCGTGAGGAAGGGCATCCTGTTGATGGCGATGGGTACAGTACCATGCTTGTTATGGAAGTGATGGACATGGTGTGTGGTGCTCAGGCTGGAAGAAACACGGGCACTGGCCGATCTGTCCGGTACCGAGGCCAACAAGGCCAGAGATAATGCAAGTCTCCACCAAGAGCCGAGGCCCAGCCAGCTGCCTCCGCCACACTCCCAGCCCAGCAACACCACCTCCAGCTTGGGGCAAAAAGGCCCAGCGTAGGCCCTTCCACACCCCATTTGTCCCACCCGTTGGAAAGAGTACATCTCAGAGAGCGTTGCCCATGTCAATCATTATCCACGGGTCAAGTAAATGATGCAGAACAAAACAATGCTAGCCAAAGCCCAGAGGCTTTCACAGTAGGTTTCCAAAGAGACGATAAAATCCTCAAAAAGAAGAAATTCCTTTCAAGTATGGCTTCAAAAAACCAAAAGGGGAAAAAAAGCAATTGGGCAGTTCCTCCTGGCGTTCACGCTTGATGACTTAAAAAAAAAAAAAAAAAAAAAAAAACCCAAACAAGGGAGCTTGTCTGCGAAGAGAACGAGGGCAGGCTCAATCGAGTCGATAATCATCTGCGCTGCAACTCCCAAAAGCGTTCTAATCACGGCCGCATGGATCAATATTTCTGGATGCAGATCTTGCGACTTAATTGAAGAGAGGAGAAACGCTCCAGGTGAATGAGATGCCGGGAGGCGTCTCCCTTCGAGTTCCCAGCCTCAGGTACGGCTTACACGCTATTTAGACCACACTCCCTCAGAGGGCAGCTCCTCTATCGCGCAAGAGGAGATAAGAGACATCCCGGTGGCTAATGGATTATTCTAATACTGATTAAAAGATGACAGGAAAAGAGGAAACCGAGAGAATGAGACTGACCCGGGCGCGATGAAGGCGATGGAGCGCTCACGTTTCCTTTTCACAGACGGGAGAGAAAGAGAGACTTCTGCTGCAGCATGGTAGAGGGAAAAAGCAGCAAATAAATAAATAAAGCCGGCTGCAGACGCAGCGCGAAGCTTCTCCGTTGCGCGCTCCCTCTTGAAGTGGAAGACCTGGAGCGGAGCTGGATCAGTTTTCCGGCACCATCCTTGGTTCCCTCTCTTGGATTCTTGTCTCTGCCTCTGATAAGAACACCTTATCGATTAGCACTGCATTTTATCCCTATTTTCTCTTTTCCCTCCCCTTTTTCAATAAGCATTCACTTGCTAATGTGCTTAGTCTGACAGTGTTACCAGCTAAATGCCCCTCGCAGCCGAAGTGTGGACGACCAAAATCCGTGCGCCACTGTGCTGAAATGCATGCTAATTCAATTAGGTTCCTTGCGATCCTCGATAGCTCTTCTCCCGGGATTGATGGGACCGAGAGCAAAGAAAAAACCCACAGAAACAACAAGCGTTGCTTGCCGCAAGCGTGAGGTGCAGGACGCACAGTCCTCCTACTGGATGCTCAACCAGAGACTGCTACAGAGATGGAGAGAGAGAGAGAGAGAGACAGGGAGAAGGAGAGGAGAGCGGTGCAGTGTGTGTCTGAGGAAAAGAGAGAAAGAGAAGGGAGGGGTGAGCAGGGAGCGGGCGATCGTAGTGCATAAGCACACATGCAGACATAGAAAGAAGCCAAAAGATGGAGAAGAAAAAAGAATCAGTTGCACGGCACACACGCAACCAGGAATACAAATTCAGGGTGCTGCGTACACTCACCACAACCTCAAACACAGCCCCACACTGCAGAACTTGACCAGTGAGACTAGCAATGGAAGATGCTGTTTATTCCTCCAGCGATAAATGAAAGTGCTGAAGAAAGAGAGAGATTTGAAATGGTGTTTCTGCATTTTACACGTGGTCTATTTTCAGCCAATGTGGAAATCGCACTCAGGAAATCTGAAAAGTCTCGCTGGTGCCAGATGCAACCCACCCCCCTGCGACCAAGATAGCAGTAGTTGGTTCCCGATCTTGATGAATAATTTAGTACCACACAAAATTTCACGGCAAATGCATGTCGCTGTCTTTCTCCCATATTTCCTAAACGACTCAATTCCACAATCATTTGTTTTTCGTTTTTCTATTAAAATATGTGTTTATTCATACAGGCTCATTCACTACAATGAGTTAGAAAGACATTCAAATTAATTCATGTAAGGATGGAGTTGTGACTTGTTAGATTTGAGACAATTTACAAACTAAAACATCTAACATACTGCTAAATGCTGGCAAAAATGACAACACACACACACACACATCACTAATATATATATATATCATGTATATAAATATATGTCAGTATAATACATGTATTAATGAATTTAATCATAATAAATGCATACAGTTATATTATATATATATAGTTTTTAAAACATTATTTACTCACATCAGTACTTCCACTCAGTTAAAACCATTCACTCAAATACATACTCTTCAGACCAAGTCTGCAAAAGTACAAACACATTTTCTGCTTTACACTCAGTTTTCAATTGTAAAAAAAAATAAAATAATAATAATAATAGTAAAAACAATTGTGCATACATACTGTAGAAACAGTGTATTTGTGCAAATACATATATGTGTGTGTGCTATGACAAACTCCAGTGTGCTCCACTGCACACTAAACAAGCAAAATACACAAGATAGTACTATTTTACTTGTCATATCCTTGTGTAGTTTGGCATGCATTTCTAATCATTTTAAAGTTACTATGCAACATTTTTAGGAGAGTTAAAATAGTTTAAAATAAAGTTTTTGCTTTTGCAAGAGAGTAATATTTTGCATGCTGTGGTTTTGTGTGTAGAGTTTAGAGAAAAGGAGCCATAGGTTCAGAAATTGTAAGCAGATAGATTGGGTAAGATAGATAGATCAATCAATGTGAGTGTGGGTGAAAAGCAGATTCATTAGGTCTTTTCTCACTTCTTCCCTTAATGAGACACATTGCTTGATCGTCTTTCACAGGTTTGGACAGTGCTAAAGGCAATCAGAGAAGAACAATACAACTTTACAAATGAGTAAAGTGGCATTATGTTCACATTTACTAAAAAAAGAACATTATATTAAATTATATTTTAAATGATCGATGCAAAAAAAAAAAAGACATGTTTAACAATCATGTTGGGCTCATTAAGTCAGCAGGACTGCTAATGTTATTGCCAATGGATGTAAAGAGAAACAGAAAAACCAAACAGGAAATTGTTAATCAATGTCAACACAGCATGTAGATAGCCAAATGACTTACAGCGCTTGGAATAACGGTAGGAATGAATCGAGGGTCTCATGCCTCTGCATGATGCTAACCAGTAAAATAATGCTAAATGACAAGTTGTCATTGACAAGTATGTCATGGCTATGATGTAACTAAAACTTCCAGTTTCAAAAGGAAATCTATTAAAAAAAAAGTGAAAACTGTACTTGCCAAGCAAATAGTGTGTCTGGTAAAAGCAGAAGTTTTTGATCAGTAAAAATGTATGGACACTACAAATGCTGATCATTCTATCAAAGTATGCCACAAACAGGGATAGAAAGAGAGAGATGGACTGAATCTGTACTCCATATATCAGATAAATCACACAGGATAGAGATCTCAGTTGGGATTGCCTTGCCGGTTGAAAGGACATGCGTGGAAAAAAAGGCCGAACAGCAAAGAGCCAGAGCCACCTTTCATGGTGACAGGAGGGGAGAAGCAAGCCATTACTCAGACACAGGGAGGGAACGAGGGGGGCTGGCTGCCGCCAATGAGCTGGGTTGATTGAACAGAATGGAGAAGAGGAAGGGGCAACTCTGTGTCATGGCAAACAGTGGCCAAGTCTGTAAATCTACAGCGTCAGGTGCGGCTAACGGCCACAGTTAGCCACACTGTGGACTCTGCTCAAATGAGCACGGAGCATTGCTCGTCGAGATTTAGCCCGAGGGCAGGCCGAGAGAGTTGCCCATCTCACTGTAATCGATTCTCATTTCTCTGCAGACCGAGAGCTGGAGATACACAGGAGATAACCTTGAGATCAGGTGACACGCAAAAACATCCATACCAAAGGATCTGGGATGCAGAGTGGAAAAATAATCAATGATGTTAGTCGCCATTTTCTATCTAGAGGTGGAGAGACACATGCAGCTCCGGTTGCGTAATGAGGCCTAGATAACCTCAAAGACTGATGATGATGAAGGCTGAAGTGGAATTAGGGTGCCAGTAATTTATAAGAGGTGTCATCCATTGTCAGTCTGGTGGATTGGGGACATTCTCCTCAGCGGCGATGATATCTTCATGAGGGTTCTCAGAGATGAAAGGCTGGTATTAATCAATTTGCCAACCCCGGGGTTGCTCAGCACGATAAGAGACGATGATATCTGGGCTGCGCACGCTTCTGGGTGCGAGGCGTCCCTGTATTTAACCATCTGCCACCAGGCAGTCTAAGCTATTGGCCATCTTCTCTCCACACAGAAGGCTGGCCTACTCAGAGTCAGGTAGTTGAAAAGGCAAACAAACCATGTGATAAAGGAGCTCACCAGGTGTTGAAGCACCAATCAGGTCCACCTTCAGAACCTGATACACTTATGGCGTCACAATACACTGCTGTTAGCAGACTCTTTAGGTGGAGGAATAAATACTTACAAAAATTTACATACTGTAAATTTGCTGTGTGTAATTTTCTTTTTCTATTTTAAAGGGGCAATTCACTCAAAAAATAAACTTTACCACATATGCTTGTCATTACATTTGAAAGTACATCATATTTCATAGACAATAGAACTAATTACAAAATTACAAATGAAGGTATACTAAGTTCACTCAAAAACGAAAATTCTGTCATCATTTACTCACCCTCAAGTTCTCCCAAACCTGTATGAATTTCTTTCTTCTGCTGAACACAAAAGACAATATTTTGAAGAATGTCGGTAACCAAATGGTTGATGGGCCCCACTGACTTCCATATTTTTATATATATATATATATATATATATATATATATATATATATATATATATATATATATATATATATACATACATACATATATATATATATATATGAAAATCAACCTACAGTTACCTTTGCATATTAAACTTTATAAATATATATATATATATATATATATATATATATATATATATATATATACACATACATACATATATATACACATACATACATACATACATATATATATATATATATATATATATATACACATACATACATACATATATAAGTTTAATATGCAGAGGTAACTGTAGGTTGATTTCCTCAACTAAGCCAAAATATCTGTCGCATCATTAGCTTAACCAATTACTTTTGGGACAGGACTATCTTTTCTCAATGGAAGAGGGAGGGAATGTTTGGGAATCATTCTTGAAAACATTAGTTTTGCGATTCCATTCCCTGACAATAGCGGCACAGAAATGACTCACTTCACCTTTAAATGCTGTCGCCCACGTTAGCACAGCTTTTTTTTGTTGTTGTTGTTGTTTATGCTGACACGCTAATGACTAGCTTATTGTAACATTCCCTGTTGGTCTGGAGGATCGATCTCAGACGCTATTGAAGTGCCTCGTTTATTCCTTAATATTGTGTAATTCATGATAAAACCAACAATGTAATGAGTGTGTGGGGCCAAACAACAGGAAGAAAGACATCATCTGCACTTTCCTGTATCCTGAGCATTTCCACCCAAGACATTTGTGCAGTAGCCCCCGGGGAAGACGAGGCTGGATTAATAATGGCAGTTTTGGTATAATTACTCATAATGCCTGCCTCCTCTGGAACTAATGGCCCGCGGTTGAGATATCTGCTGGATTTAATTCAACTTAAAGAGACAGCACCTCACATTGCTCTTTAGAGGAAGGGATGAAGCCCAGTGTGAATATACGCCTGGCTGCACCTAAGCGCACTCATCCAAAACCACTGCGGTGCAAAGATCGTTTGACAGGTTATGAAGATTGCATTGCCTTTTAATCTGGCCAAGGCAAGTTTGTGTTTGAGATTTCTGCCATTACAAAGGACTTCTATTCAAAAATCAGATATTATGTCTTGATTTATGAAAACGCAGACTATATTTTTCTTTTGTCTGCACCACAAAAGATAAGGGGAAGGTATTAAGAACTCAGGAAATGGCACGAGTGCCATCTACTAGTGGATTCTCGCTTATCAGAACAAATTCTGCCTGAGCCAGTTCTGCTCTTGTCTGCTGAGAGTATATTAAAGCAAACAATATTAAACCAATGGGATCTGGATCCTGGCTCTAGCACAAATATATGGTATAAAAGATGTGAGATCCAAAGGATCTGAAATTCTTCCTTAAAGTAATATAGAATAGAATAGAAGACTATTTTTGCTGCTCACTAAGATACCTTGTTTTGGCTAAATTCTAAGGCAGTATGATGAATCCTTCATAGAGCAGCCAATCCCAGAATGCACTCACTTTGTGAAGAAGTTAATCTAAGATGGTGGATGAGACGAGAAAAATAAAAAAATGATTAAAAGTAAACATTTCACTTGGTACTGAAAATATGTGTGTACACTACAGAAACTACCGTTCAAAAGTTTGAGATTAGTAAGATTTTTCTAAAAAATTAATACTTTTAGTAAGGATGGATTAAAAGTGATAGCTCACCCCAAAATAAAAATTCTGCCATCATTTACTCACCCTCAAGCGTTTTCCAAACCTGTATGAATTTCTTTTTTTCTTGGCAACCAAACCGTTGATCGGTCCCTTTGACTGATTTCCCCCCCCCTATAATAAAATAAAAATTACTGTTTTTTTTAACTGTATTATTGTTTTACTAGGGAATTTAGATCAAATAAGAGCAGCCTATATAAGCAAAAGAGATTTCTTTCAACGAAAAAAAAAAGATCTTAGCGACCTAACACCTTTGAACAGTAGTGTATTTATAAGCTTAGAGTATTATTCCATTAAACTACAAACTTTCATTCAATACTGATGGATATCAATAAAATAGTTTGTTGTAGTTGTATAATTTTATAGTTTCACACAGTTAGCTTAGCAAAATGCTGACATCCCATTACTGAAATCAATTGTGATTTGTGTCTCCCAGTATATAAAGCACTATTTATGTGGCACATAGATTTACTGCCAATGTAGACGTTCCAAACAACAGGTTCCATTGTTTTTCAAACTTTTTACATTCTTTTAATTATTTTTAACTCTAGCAAACATTAACATTCTGAAGAAAACAAAAAAAAAATTGCTCATACATAACCACTTCCAATGTGAACCCAGCACTGCAAAACAGGGCAGTAAAAAGAAACCATCCATACTGATCAGACATACACTGTTCCTCATCTGCATGGGAGCATACAGTGAGGAGTGTGTGAGAAGCAGCATGCTGCTGTCCATGTGTTCTACAGGCCTGCCCACATGGTGTCAGTGCACCAGGAGCCTCATCATTCATAGTGGGTGGCACAAGAAGGGCGAAGAGATTGTACGAGCATGTGCATGCACTTAGGTAGGTGGGACTGTGTGTGTGTGTGTGCGTGTGTGTGTCTGGGGGCCAGGTGCCACTAGAAATGAACCCAACCATCTGTGACAGAAATACTTCTTCCCATTATGTGAACTGTAAAGGCCCACCTGTGCAAAAGCCAGCCCTTTGGCAGGGTGGGATCCACTCCAGGAGCAGTAGGCTTTAATTTCAATTAGGACAGCTCACACTTGTTCTCAGTGCCAACATTGGACAGATACATCTGAGGGCACAGTGTTAAAGGACCATCTCCGCTGAAGCATTTAAGAGTGAGACACCAATCACAGTGCATTTCTTTGGTGAAGGAACTCGATAAAGAATTTGATACGAATAAAAACGGGGATGTGAATTCTGTTCAATAAGTACCGTCTTAGGTTATAGGTCAGGTCTGATTTTCCTAATCCATGTTTTTTTTTTGTTCACTGTGAAATTTACATACATTTGGTCAGCTGAACTATCCCATACATACTGAGACTGGGATAAATACTGCTTTCTGATAAATTAACCACTACATTTTCAAGTATATGGCTATTACATTTTATAATAAAATATTGATGATCTGCTTATGCTTGCAGTCCAAATATATCTGAATATTGCCAAGTCTGTGTTTTTCCTCAAACAAACTTTGTAAAATTCCAGAACATATGACTGCTTTTCGGCAACACTAAACAGTCCTTTGAGAAATCTAATACTGCAATCTAATCAATATGGATGGTATCCAATGAAAAAATTAATTCATAAAATTAATAAGGAGAGCCAAATTGTTGAAACTGCTAAGACGGGCCATTCAAACATCAGGTAAGGTAAGTGTCTGCTCACTTATGTGGGTTTATAATAAGAAGCCACTTTTATAAACTTGTGGTTTATTTAAATAAGTTTGTGTATTATAAATCAAAGCTATAACAATACATATTTCATTAAGAGACATACGTGATATGCGCAACCACATCAAATGTCTAGAAATGCACACTCCCACCTCTGTAATAAACATGGAAATATTAGTCACAGACGTAGGGGGATAAGAATTGTAACTCAAATGTACTCCTGTCAGAATAGGGCTTTGGTGAGGATAAGAGATTTATTTCAAAACAATGAAAAAAATCTTACCGACCCCAAACTTTTGAACAGTAGTGCACATCAAATGAAATGTCAAAATATGACAATTCATATTCTTTGTTTAAATAAATTGAATAATTCTGAATGCTAGATAATAACATGACTGTCAAAAAACACACAAATACTAAGCGTTGAGCTGGACAAAAGGAACATCAAAATAAAAGTAATTTCTTTAAATAAGAAAACATTTGAATCCCCAGAGCCTTAAACATCCTCTGCTTATGCCAGTCACATCCTGAGCTCATAACCCAGGGTAGTACTGTCATCATCGGCCTTATCAGATGCTGTATAATCCTCTTAGGTTGAGGGGGGAGGAGGTTTATATACTATATGCAAGCTGCATCTCATCGTTTACCCCTTGATGTGATTAAGCTTGAAATAACTGAGCCAATTTTATGGATATAGGGAGGATCAGTCCTATTGCCGTTGTGAAAGTTGCATTTGAGATAGAAGCTCTATGGTGGGTGCATGGACTCGTCTGTAGGTGTGGTAATGGAGCCATCTAGTATTGATGAGATATATTGTGTTACATCATCTTAATTATTTTGGGTTTAAACAAGAAAAGCAAGATTGAATTAGAATAGACTAAAAAAAAAAAAATCCACATCTTTTTTTTTTTTTTTTTATCTGAACATGTATAATTTTCAGTTGGGTTTTTATGACATAAGCGATGCCAGAATTTAAGCAGGCATGTTTACAGAGTGGCTGAAGGTTCCAGTCAATTGGCAGTGAATTGAAATTTTCTCTTCCTTGATCATTTGAATTTACTGCTGTGGATCACAAATACCGTTAAAAAGCCTTTGGAATTATCTAATAAGCAAATTACTTAAATGAATCCGCTTAGAGGTGAGAGATTAAATCTTTTCATGTGGAACATTCAGTAATTCAAGAAGGCATCTGAAACCAGCCAAAGGCAGGTGCTGAGCCAAGATAGAGCCAGACTCACTCTTAAACTCTACGCACTGTTTACAAGAGCACATCGTACTGCTGCACAGAAAGATGATCGGGCTGTCAGATAAAGTCCATTGATTCATACTCCTTCTGTAGACCAAAACTTCTTCAAAGAGCCGGATGAGATATATATATATATATATATATATAGATATATATATATATATATATATATATATATATATATATATATATATATATATAGCAACTTCTGTATGGTGTATATGAAGTATTAAACACATAAAAGACTGGACAATTTTATACCCAGGGAAAATCACATCAAATAGTCACAGTGGGACAGATGAATCATTTGTAAAATAAAATGACCAAGACCTTTGGCATGACTTCTAGAAAATTAGTCTAATATTATGGTGCTTTTTAATTTAGTTTTCACAGAAACAGTGGGACTCGAGTGGACAACCTCTGAAGACATTTTTATTTTAAAGAGGCAACATTATGCCTTCTTACAAAGTCTTGAATTTGTTTTTGTGGTCACCTAGAATAGGTTTTGATGCTTGTATATTCACATATTTTACATTGCTGCAGCACCTCTTTTCCCAGTCTGTCAGTAACACTCTGTTTAGTTCATGTCTCTATGAAGCCCCTCCTTCCAAAAAGCACAATGTTCTCTGATTGGTCAGCTGGACCAACATGCTGTGATTGGTCAACTGCTTTGAATGCGTTTTGGGAGATGTCACGTCCCTTACTGCGAGTTTCAATACACTACTAACAACTCAACTAGGCCTTGGCCCTTCGTTATGAATGTGCCTTGGGTGGGAATTATTTAAATGAGGAATATGAAGAATGTGACATGTACGTTCCTGAAAGAAAACACAAAACTACAATCAAGGCATTTCAAGTGACTTTGTATGTTGAAAATGTAAAAAAAATCATAATATATCCTCTTTAAAATACCAATCAAAAGAGAGAAGGAAAGCATTCATGAAGTGTGAAAGGAGCTGGGCTGTGTAGAGAGGCATGATGGGTCCAGAGGGGATGGGCTAAGTGCTTCATGATAATGATTCACTTTGCAAAGATATATGTAAAAGTCCACCAACATGTAATAAACATTACAGAAGCACAACAAAATTCTATTTTTTTCCATCCTAAAAAAATAAAAAACACATAATCCAATAAAAAATGGTTTACCTGAGTTGTGAATGTATGCTTGCAGTGTGTATTGATGAAATAAAATTGCATCAATAATTGCAGAATGTTATTGCAGTATGTGATGCAATAAAAAGGCAGTCTACCATGAAATAATGGCAAAAAAAAAAATCTTTCTATTGAACTCCTCACGGGATGCAAAAAATAATAATAATATATATATATATATATATATATGTGCAATGTACAAAACAAGCAGAGAAAGAGAAAAATATGGAACAATATAAGCAAAGCACTAATCAAGGGATTGTGGATAAGAATCAAATAAGGGAATCTGTATTGATACCCAGCGAAGTGAACATTAAGCATTTCAGTTGTTTTTTAGCCTTTCAATTTATAAGCTTTCAATTCCAAACCTATGCGCATCAATATGGAGATGGTCTTCTATAACAGCTTCCATTCTTCTGAAAATGTTTGCAAAATGTCTTATTTTTTATGTTCAGCTGTTTGTCCGATTTTTAACCTCATACATAGGGATGATTCAAATCTGATGAAATCTGAAGCTATGGATTCTGTCCAGGAAAGTGAGCGGGCCAGCAATCCATATGATGCTATGCGAGTGTATATGTGTGTGTTTGCCGCTGGGAAAGCAGCCTGCACCTGATTCACACATTTAAGGTTGTGTGTTTATGTAAGTGGAAGGAGGGGGTGGAAGGCCGAGGGCTGCGTATGGTGGGTCTGTCAGCCAGGTTCAGCCAACAGCGTAGTCCAGTGATGTGTAAATCAGGTGAAGGTGTAGCTGAGGGCCAGCTTCGGACCAGCAGAAGTCCAGTTCAGCCCAACTGAAGAGCAGCAGATTGGACAACCTGTCTCCACTGCCGCCCTCCGGACATCATCCAGCCCACTGACATTGCGGCGAGGTGACAAACACAACCCGGCCCAAACAACCGCAATCATCTCTGTAATGGCCTTGTCCACAGTGGCCCACGCGCTCGCTAGCTAAACTAACCAAGACATAACTGCACTGCAGTGCAGCTAGTGCCTGAGGAGAAAAATGATGCCTGTCTTTTCTTTAACATGGCCGGGTTTCTCCGCCAACGGAGGCAACATCTTGCCATTGACCTGTGGAAGACATTCTATCCATCTCACGTTGGGAATGGCGATTGCTAAGTGCCAGGGCAGACCCATTCATAATCAGTCTGAGCAGATCACTGCTAATGCTAAGAGTGCCGGAAGAGGGATGAGGAGAGCCAGCGTCACAGAGGATTCATTCATCAGGCACCTGCAGTGGGTCTGATACTGATACTAAAATACCATTCCTCCCAGGCCCGGACTGTGGGGGTGTGCATGATGGATGCACTAGATATACTGTTCCCACTCCACAGCAACCACACACAGCCCACGGCTAACAGAACGTAGGCTGTGCCAGAGAATGGCTTAAACGTGGCCGAGCCGTTGAATATGAAAACTTATTAAAGTGTTGCCAAACATTTTTCTTTAGGCTACTCCCAAAGCCCAATTAATAAGGCTAAAGTATACTGCAAAAATGACCGTGATTTTAATGGTAAAAGACTATGGTAAAAATGTAAAAAATGGCATGGTAAAAATCTGTTAATTGATTAACTGCTTTCTTACTATATATAGTAAATAACTTTAATAGATCCAATCTTAAATTTTATGTATTTTTACAGTAAAATACTGTTCAATTTACAGTTTTTGCTGGTGAAAAAGAACAAGACATTGTTTAATTTACAGTGAAAAACTGTAAATTGACATTCCCAGAATTCCCGGCATGACACTTCACATTTGATTTGTTTTCATTGAAATAAGTTTATTTATTTAAGTTTTTTTTTTCTTATCAGTGATGTATATTAGGGTTTTATGTTCCATCTAATGTTGTTAAATGAATGTTTATTGCGTTATTTTAGTGTCGTGTTTTACCATGATGGCAGATATCAGTACTTAAATAGTTTGGTATATTAACATCATCAGTTAATTAGATGTTTTTGGCTGTAAATTTACAATAAATCCCTAAAACCTAAAATGTTGCTACCATGTTTTTTTACAGTAAATTTCTTTCACAGTCACATTACACCTAAACAATCAATGCAAGGGGGGGTGAAAAGCAGATTAATTAGGTCTTTTCTCACTTCTTCTCTTAATGAGACACATTGCTTGATTGTCTTTCACAGGTTTGGACAGTGCTAAAGGCAATCAGAACAACTTTACAGATGAGTAAAGAGGCACTATTTTCACATTTACTAAAAAAGAAAATTATTTTAAAAAATGGTGTTATATTATGTAAAAGATAGATAGATGATAAGATAGATATGATAGACCAGACAGACAGACAGATCGATCTAGATAGCTAGCTGACAAGCAATTTATACTGCTTTGCTTCATTATTGTATGTGTGTATTTATCTGTATTTTGTTCCACTGTATGTTACCACATGTTGCGGAATGACAATAAAGCTCGACGTGACAATTCTGGAATTTCAGTCAAATATGGCTATTTTAGCTGCGTTTAAAACATACATTACCTTCTCTGCCATGTTGAACTCGGGAACTTGGGTATGGAAATGATCCAAAGCTTCACAGTAATACATACGACTTGAGACGGCATTCGTGTCCAATTTTTATCTAGGAAACTTGCATTTACCCTAATGCTATGTGGGGAAAAAAAGTGGAAACCAAAGACTGTACTTCTGTCACATGAACATGTGTGCCCACATTTACATATTAACAACACCCATTTAATGTTCAGAAACTTGTCATGCTCATTCACATGAGGTGATAAGGAGACAATATGACAGATGCTGTTATTTTACCAATAGAACTAAAAACATGTGAGAAGTACATTAGCTTTTTCTAGTAGTGTGAAACTTAATTAACAACATTCATTTACAATATTATTCTACATTATAATCGATTCTAATATTTCAAACTTCTATTACAGTAGTGTCTAATAGTATCTCCATTCCCACGTAACCAAGTAACATTTATTTAAAATAAATCACATCAAGTCACCGGTAGACACTGCCTGATCGTGTAGGTGGCTGAAAACAGAGCAGCTCCCACAATTCCCAGGTGCTTCCCACCCCCACCTCACGCCGAATTGTGCTGTGCTTCTGCAGTGTCAGCTTTCTTTGCTCCTTTCATTTCCTCCCAGTGTCCTCCCTGGCCTAAACCTCATTCCTGATTGGCTGATCATTACCCAGCCTCCATCAATCACATAACTTTCTCTGATGGAGACCACTCAACACGTCGCTTTCTTACAAACTATTGGCAAGGCTGTCAAGAACAATGAGGGTCACCGGTCTGTGACCATGTAACCGCAAGAGCGAGGCTGGAGGGAAAGGACGCAGCAGAGCGAATTGAAGCTCGCCAGGCTATTGTGTGAGGTTACAGTCATGCATACGATTATTTGCCCACAAAGCATCTCCATAGTGCTGATGGTGGGTTTGAAATGCATGAGTGGGAGGAGGTGAGGGCTTTGGGCTGCTGCTGTCTTTGGCTCTGCTGTAAACAGCCCTGGCTAGACTTCTCGCTAGCAGGCACAGTGAGTCATGTCACCTAGCGGTGCACACAAACACATTAGCTTTCCAATTAAAGCCAACCAGGTTCTCTGAAGCCCCCTCCTCACGCTGGGCCCAGAGTTGGGCCAACCTCATCCCAAGATTTTTGACGTGAGAGGAAATGAAGGGGACAGCAGGAAGGAACAAGTGAGTCAGAGGCCGAACAGAGGACGACTGGAGTAAAGATGCTGCTATAAATGGGGGGAAGGACAGCACAAGACCCACTGGGCAGGTGTCCTCATTGCTGCTCCTTTGGAGTGGGGCACATTTGATGGTTGCTCCTCTGAAACACTCCATCAAAAAGCCATCGGAGACGCAGATCTATCTCATGCTGGGATATTTTTAGGTCGCCGTCAAGGAACAGCATCTCCTAGATCTATGATGTGTGCATCAGACTAAAACATTCTGGTGACATTTTACAATAAGGTTTCATTTGTTAATATTAGTTAAGTACATTAACATGAACTAACTATTAATACTTATAATTGATAATTCCACAGCGTTTATTAATCTTAGTTCATGTTAATCTCAACATTTACTAATACATTTTAAAAGCAAATCTTGCATTGTTAACATTAGTTAATGCACTGTGAACTAACATGGGAAATATTCATGTTAGTTTATGTTAGTTAATGCATTAACTAATGTTAACAAATTATATCTTATAGTAAAGTGGTACCAACATTGCATGTCTTCCAAGGCATGATATCCTGCTGTTCCAGTTTAATTTAAAAACAAACCAGTTAAACTTTCACATTAAACCTAACATACAGATAAAAACATACATACATAAGGCACATTGTATGTATGTATGCATGTATATTTGTACACACACATATATATACACATACATATATATATATATATATATATACATACATATATATATACACACATGCATATATATACACACATGCATATATATATATATATATATATATATATATATATATACACATACATATATATATATATACATATATATACATATACATATACATATATATATATATATATATATATATATATATATATATATATATATATATACACACATATATATACATATAATTTATATATACACACACACACACATAATATAAAGTTCTGTCATGAAACTCTAGATGGCACATCTGCTTGTAAATACATCATTCTCTATAAGGCACGGATGCTTGTTTCCTGCTGTATCAGTAGCCAATGAGCTCACTACTCAACCTTCAAATACTTGGTTAGCATTTGTAATAGCAAAGCAGTGTGCTTTCAGAAACCCCCCACCTTCCCCAGCTCCACCTGTATAGATCTGCTATGGGTAATGCATGGTTGCTATTTTGTATAGCAGCATGATATGTGTATTGGACGTAGCAAGTCCCGTACTTGCTCTGCAGCAGCTGGAGCAGAAATGACAGCAGGATAGCAGATAAATGCCACCAAGACCAAACATATCAACACTGTCATTTCCATTACCATGCCAAACACACTGAGTTGTCATGACAGAAATATATTTATACTGTAAATCCATGCTTAAGAAAAATAGTACCATTGATTTGAATGTGACAACTTAATGTTTTTACAAAATATTTTCACAAAAATCTGTCAAACAGTCATAAATTATTTTTATGACCAAACAAATCTTCAGATGTTCAGATTCTAATACTGGGATTCTTCAAAGGCTGGGCAAGGCACCAAGCGCTACACATGACCAGGAAAAAAACAAACATTTGACAGACATTTTCACACATTATTAACACTTCTGGTGTTATGAATAACATTCATATTCTCTACATATTACCTCACTGGGACTGGGTGAGACAAGTTTCTGAACACCAAAACAGACGTTACTGACATGCAAATGTGGGCAGTCATGCGTTCAATGGTCAGTTGTGAATATTACCCGTTACCCTTTTACTACCTTCTATTTTTAAAATGTATTTTTTTTCCGCTGTAATGGCATTATCAATGTTGAAAACAGTTTTATTATTAATTTATTATGTGGAAATCATAATCCCCCCCCCTCCCCCCAGGATTCTTTAATGAACAGAAAGTTCAGAAACGTTAATTTGAAACAGAAATCTGAGGAAGAAACATTGTAAAAGTCCACTTGCACTGTAAATGGACACAAATCCCCAGCTGTGTAACGCTGCTCTAGTCAAACAATTCTAAGCTGTGAATTTCCTGCCATTATGCACTTGAATAGCAACACAATGTAGCAGTACTGGCTATTCATGGATCCGTGTCCACACTTATTGTGGAACAGTAGATGTGACACACCCTTCTTCTGCTCCTCCAGCGTGTGCTTTCATGTAGCAAAGAACATATAAATACCACCAAAATACCGTGAATTTTCCCTTCCTCTGCTCTCCAGAGCATTACATTAGTCCTGGAAATCCTTTAGCTAAAGGGCTAACAGCCTTCACTTGGGTTTTGAATCAACACCTCGTCACAGTCTATTAAGAGTCTGATTGCCAGGTAATTATTATGCTCCCAAATTAGATCGGACCACATTGAAAGTAAATTAAATAATCATGCATTAACAGTTGCTCATCCAATGGGATGGCTGTACACACACATTAGGCTGATGCCAAAGACGCTTCCATAAAGGTAGATTGTGAAATCCCTAGGGCTCACAGAGCGTACACTATGCTCTGACAGAGTAGATGACTTCGAATATGCTAAAGGGGATCTTGAAATTCAAATTTATTTGGAATTAAAAAACGGCAAGGAGAAAGCTGAACGTCTGAGGAATATGTGTACACACTATGTGTCTTAAGAGGATGTGACATAATATCTCACACCTTATAATTTTACACTTATAATAATTATGACTCATTTGAAACTTACTAAAGGAGCATAACTACAGGGATGACCCAGGGTAACAACGAATGGATTATAAATGGAATTGCAGCACTTTCCTCTTCTCCTGCTGTAACTTAAGGTCAAATGACAGGCTTGATGCAACGCCTTTATGCATAATTCATCTGTTGCAGTCATTTGTATGAGACAACGAATGCTATGAATATAGCATTACCTTGATTATAACTTCATCTGCAATGAAATATACCGCAGTGAGCATCGGCGTTATTCACTACGGCCTCCACACAGGAATCATTTTTATTATTCATTGGATTGAGTAAGCGCGCTACTGGAGTGATCCATAAAAGCTATCGTGAGAGGAAGTTTTTCCTATTTTTGCTGAGTAAGTGGCCAAGAGGGCTGTTTACGCATAATGACCTGAGCATGTGTGTCTACAGGAGAGGCGGACAGGTTTGTGCCGTACCCAGAAAAACGCCAGCCAGTGGCAGATGTGCAAGGTAAAGAAATACAGCGAGTCACATTGGCTGAGGTCATTCCAGGGAACTGCACTAAAACACCCACTGATTTTCAAATCTGCTGCTCTGGCATGCGCATACTATCAGGATGTGCAAACGGCAAATATTGTTTTATTTTTTATTATTATTAAAGTGTACACTCCTCCCCCCACAACAACATGTTATTGCCATTGTAGGAATACATATACAATCTGTAGTCACAACACAAACTTTACAATATGTGAAATTAAATAAAAATGCAAATGCATCTGAAAGAATTTCATATTGGTGTTCAGTTTGGGGTCAGTAAGAGGACGTTTTTTGAAATGTATTGATACTTTTCTTCAGAAATTGTGCATGGCCAAAAGTGACAATGACATTTATGATAACATTTCGATTTCAAAATTTTGTCTGTGATATATTTTTTGTATCAAAGTTTGCAGTTACAGTTACAGAGCAGCACAACCATTTTCACTATTGGTAATAATAAGACATGTTTTTGAGTGACAAATCAGCAGATTAGAATCATTTCTGAAGGATCATGTGACTGGAAAAACTGAAAAAAAAAATTATTAAAAAAAATATATTAAAGGATTATTTCAAATTAAAATTTTCAGATAATTTACTCACCCCCACATCATCCATGTTTTTCTTTCTTCAGTCGAAAAGAAATTTAAAAAAAAAAAAATAAATCCTGGATTTTGCTCCATACAGTGGACTTCAACAAGGTTCAAAGGGTTGAAGGTCCAAATTGCAGTTTCAGTGCAGCTTCAAAGGGCTCTATATGATCCCAGCTGAGAAATAAGGGTCTTAACTAGTGAAACAATTGGTTATTTTCTAAAAAATAAAATAAATAAATAAATAAAAATGTATATACTTTTTAACCACAAATGCTCATCTTGCAATCACGCATCTTTGCAATGCACATCCACAACTTCACGTAAACATGTTGGAAAGGTCACGCGTGACGTAGGCGGAAGTAGCGACCCAGTGTTTAAAAAGCGAACGTGCAAAGACTAAGTCAAACGGTCATTGCAAAAAAGGTAAAACAATGATGTCAGAAGATTTTGAAGTTGGTAGAGAAAATTTGATTTTTTTTACCTCAGTACTTCCGTCACGCGTGACCTTTCCAAAGTGTTTTTTTTTTTTTTTTTTATTATTTAATTTTTTTTTAATAAAGTGACAGATCATGTAGAGCCCTTTGAAGCTGCATTGAAACTGCAATTTAGACCTTGAACCTGTTGTTCCTCATTGAAGTCCACTATACAGTGGGGAGAACAAGCATTTGATACACTGCCGATTTTGCAGGTTCGCCCACTTACAAAGCATGTAGAAGTCTGTCATTTTTATCATAGCTACTCTTCAGCTGTGAGTGACGGAATCTAAAACAAAAATCCAGAAAAATCACATTGTATGATTTTTAAGTAATTAATTTGCATTTTATTGCATGACATAAGTTTTTGATACATCAGAAAAGCAGAACTTAATATTTGGTACATATTTATTTATGTATATTTATATATTATTCATACATAGATATTTGAAACCTTTGTTTGCAATTACAGAGATCATACGTTTCCTGTAGTTCTTGACCAGGTCTGCACACACTGGAAGCAGGGATTTTGGTCCACTCCTCCATACAGACCTTCTCCAGATCCTTCAGGTTTCCGGGCTGTCGCTGGGAAATACGGACTTTCAGCTCCCTCCAAAGATTTTCTATTGGGTTCAGGTCTGGAGATTGGCTCCTCCTCCTGGCCACTCCAGGACCTTGAGATGCTTCTTACGGAGCCACTCCTTGTTGCCCTGGCTGTGCGTTTCGGATCATTGTCATGCTGGAAGACCCAGCCAATACCCATCTTCAATGCTCTTACTGAAGGAAGGAGTTTGTTGGCCAAGATCTCACAATACATGGCCCCATCCATCCTCCCCTCAATAAGGTGCAGTCGTCTGGTCCCCTTTGCAGAAAACCATCGCCAAAGAATGATGTTTCCATCTCCATGCTTCACGGTTGGGATGGTGTTCTTGGGGTTGTACTCATCCTACTTCCTTCAAAAACAGCGAGTGGAGTTTAGACCAAAAAGCTCTATTTTTGTCTCATCAGACCACATGCCCTTCTCCCAATTCTCCCCTGGATCATCCTCTTCACAGTTGAAGAGTAGCTATGATAAAAATTACAGTCTTCTACATGCTTTGTAAGTGGGTAAACCTGCAAAATCAGCAGTGTATCATATACTTGTTCTCTCCACTGTATATAGAAAAATTGTGGAATGTTTTCCTCAAAAACTTAATTTCTTTTCGACTGAAGAAAGACGGGTAAATTATCAGGAAATTTTATTTTGAAGTGAACTAATGCTTTAAGTTAGAAGCAATTTTAAATCACATTTCTTTTGGATGAATAGTAACTTGGTAATGTGAATAAATAAAACATTAAACCAATGAGTTTAAAGATAATATGAGCCCATTTTGATGTACAAAACTTGTTAGGCAAATATGCAGAAGTAAAAGTTAATTTACGACTGCATGTTATTGGACAATCAACAACACAAGTTGCAGAGGTTGGGAGAAAAAAAAACAACACTAACCACAAGAAGAAGATATATGAGACACATTGCCACGACAGAAAAGAAATATGCTGATTAGTAGCATGGTTTCCTTTTGAGGTACAGCTGCTATTTTTTATCATTAGCAGACATGTACATTAAACATCCATTGGCTAGAATTACATTAATCTGCTTATGTTGCAGGTTCCGGAATGCATGTGCATGCATCAACGTCACTTTGAGCGGACAATATTTGCACCCATTTCCTCAATGATTTACACTAGCGAGAGCCCGTTTGGCAGAAATTACCATATTGTGATGTTTTACGATGACACATTCGAAATGAAGCGGAAAATTTCAGAAAAAATGACTGCTTTCATGACAATTACATATGAAGAAAGGTGCTAAGGTTAGTGACAGCACATTACACCTCTAAAATCTACACCACACACTTAGGTAAAAGCCAATCAGCCTCATGGGTGGTCAGCCTCCACAAACGCTGTATTTACTTCTGCTGCTCTCCATCTCATATTCTCTAGCAATGCCGGTAATAAATTAACAGCTCAGAACTGGACCATTTCCTGTCCCCCTGAATCCCGACGCTGGGCTGAAAGGATTTCTCCCCTCGGCTGCCGCAGCCTGTGGCTTATTATGCTGTTATGAGTCCATTCAGAGAAAAACTCTGCTGTTAAAGTGATTTAGCAGGATGGCTTGGCAGAGGTGAAAGGAAACAATACCGAACTGTGCACCAGTAGTACCACTGTGCATGACTCCACTTGGCCTGCTCCCTTCCAAATGTGGCTCCACCAGCTTGAGCCCTCCGAGCTATTAGATAGAGAGCACATTTCCCCACTCAACTCCTCACAGAATCTATAATGAGAGCACCGCTGTACGAGGAGATGGTGGTTTATAAATAGACTCGCGCACAAACAAACACAAACATATGAATGAGCACACTGTATATTGTTTCTGAAGAGCCTAGCTTTCCTACTGCCGAGAAGATGGGGCAAAATTAAAACAGCATTGCCAGTAAATGCACCTGGCGTTTATTTCACCTTGTCACCACTGACATAAACCCACCATTAAGGACACCCACCTGGTTCCAAGACTGCACAAGGTCCTATAGGCGTTTGAGCTCTAAGGCCCTGATTAACTAAAGGTTTGCATGCATAAACACTTGATAGCAAATGCAAAAAATATGCATTATTCAATGGATTGAGAAATAAAAGCACATGTTGCCAGATTCTGTAGCTTTCCCTTAGGGCAAATTAATATGACAGAAAGGCGGATGGCAAAACAGAGAATTTGAGAAAAAACGGGGAAGCATGATCGAGGACTCAGATAAGGGGATGTTAAATTACTTCTTGAGAGAAGTTGTTTTAAATAGAATCATATTTTGAACATGCAGGGCTCAACTATAAGGCCTGGGTTTGGTGTGAGAGTTTGTGACCAGTGGATGGAACTGTCACACGCATGTTTTTGGCTATTTTGGTGTTTTATGTATAAAATATAACGCCTATATTATTTTCAGCCATTATTGCAAATTTTCTCTTTAAGGAGGAATACATTCTAATTTTCAATTTTCATTACCTCGTTGTTGTATTCAGATCATATTCTTTTACAAAATATCTTTTAGATATAAATCATGGTGCAGTGATGTCAGTACAAACAATACCACTTTTTTTTTTTTGTGAATCATGAATCTGGCGATATTGAAGTGACATTGATTCCGGAATCCACTGCCGCTTCAATATATACCTTTTGTGATTTTAGGGCTGCCCTCGACAATATTTTTCTAGTCGACTGGAAGTCGTTCATTTAAGCGTTTAGTCGACTAATCCCATGTTTATATTAATAAGCCATAAATCATAATAATGAGCCTTTAATTGCCTATAATACATAGAAAAATCAGCACTCATTCGCACGCAAAAAGCTTGCCACAATGTTATGAGTGTGACGTGAAAAAACAGAAGATTCTAATAATTTATTGATAACAGTTTCTGTGTTTTCGGCCGCAGTGATTAAGTCATCGATGCTGACGAGTCTGCAGTAGTGGACACTCATATATGCACGTTTCATACTGATTACGTAATCTGAGAATATTTGTTTTCCACTTGAATTGGTTGATAATCGCTGGACATTTCAAACTTTCAATATTTCTCATTACGTAAACACTGAGTTTCAGTTCATTTTTGTGACATGCTCAAGTTCACTGGGACTGAGACGGTAGAAAGCTCATCCTGTTTGTTTTCTTTTTTTTTTTTTTTTTTACAAAAGCACAATGTTATGTTGTTATTGTGAGTTTCCAGAAATAAAAGTAGACCCTTTACAGTTTATATTACTCTTCCTCTGTATGACCAAAAATGACGGAGTATTTTAAAGTAAATGCAAGTGATCACAATGGCACCTCCATGTCAAGCAGCAAGCATGCCCTCCACACAAACACTTGGATATGCGTCTGATAATAGCGGACATTTATCTAGATTGACATTAGAGCGAGCAGACTTGTAAAGTTGCTACTATTACAAGTTTTAAGGGATAAGTATTATGTGGGGTTGATGAATAGTGAATGTTTGGATTTCCTGCTGTAAACGGGAAAATCTGTCCGTCACAGACTGCATGATTTCGCAACTTCCTGTGGAGATTTCTTTTTCTGAGACTAACCGATAACTATGACCAAGCCTATTCTAGTTGAGTAAGGGTTAGTTGACTATTAGGGGGCAGCGCTATTTATAATCAAGTTATTCCTTAATATTTATAGCATATGCATATTCAAGCATATGTTAATGACCAACTACAACCTTGAAGACGCTGTGTATTGGTGTGTGTTTGCTAGTATTCTTTGTTACAGTTCATGTATTGGTGAAATTAACGCCTGGTACCCTGGATGATGGAAGGACTTGTTTTCCTCAACAAGCTGGCGCCTAGAAGAGCAGTTCCGTCACCTTGGTGGGCCACTTTGTGCCTAAACCATGGTCTTGGTGTCATCTATATAATCGACGGAGATGTGCTTATGTCCATCGTTCTATGCGTGGATATTTTCTGTTTATCTATTTCACACAGAATCATTTAACCAGCAGTAATGACTTAGTTTGGTGACTTGTACAAGATATAATTGCTGTGGAAATGTGAATGTACAGAAAGCAGCCTACGTCTTCCATTGTTTCCATTGATGAAACTGCAAACTATTCTTTTCAGAAAAAGTTTCTTCAATTTATTGAGTCTTCATTCATCATATCTGGTGTTAACTGTAAAATCCTCTATAAGATTATCCATTTCACAATACCAATAAAGACTAGAACATAAAATAAATGAAAAAAAAGGTATTTTAGAGACAATAAGCCAATACATTAGTGTTTATTTGCACAATTATTCTTTATCGGCTGCAATAAGCCTGCATACAATTTATTTAACTGCATGTGCTATTTCTCAATCTTTATTATACCCTATACTGTGGATTTTACATAAGATTTAGTGCAACATGCACTAAATATTGTTAACGGTTCAAGGCTTTCTCTCCATTCTCACA
This sequence comes from Zacco platypus, assembly GCA_038088235.1. NCBI lineage: Eukaryota > Metazoa > Chordata > Actinopteri > Cypriniformes > Xenocyprididae > Zacco > Zacco platypus. Next base: position 16,706,442 of record CM076070.1, read on the forward strand.
GACGCTCCTTTAAAATGGATTTTATTAAATAAAAACTTCTGTTTCAGAGTGGCACAACAGATAGACTCTTCAGCCATCCCTGTTGTTTGGCTCGGTACATTCATCTACCACGGCACAGTTATCATTGTGAATATGAAGGATGTAATCTTGGGTTTTAGAAATAAGAAATTTCTTGTGCTTGAATGGCATATTCATTGAAAAGCAAAGCATTACTTAAACCACGTCCTCTAGATCAGCGGTCCCCAACCTTTTTTGCGCCACGGACTGGTTTAATATCAGACAATATTTTCACGGACCGGCCTTTAAGGTGTGGCGGATAAAAACAACAAAATAAAATGATACGACCAGCATAAAAACTGGGGTATTTTTTAAATATTATAATAAACGTGAATCCAATGTGTAGGCTTACTCGCAACTTTATTAGCAGCGTCCTCGTAACATCGCGCCAACAACATAACATGAGTAACATCCTCTCTGCCCCCTAAAGCTCTCTGGAGGGCTTGGTGCGTGTATTTCAAGTGGGACTCCTGGTATTGTCTGTTAAATGCAGCTTTCTTTTTCTTGGAAATCGTAGTCTCTTCTTCTGTCTCCTCGCTGGGCCGTTTCCCCTTCGCAAAGAAGCTTTCCAGAGACGTTTGATTTTACTAATTTTGCTAGCTTGTGTGTTTATTTTTAGCGGTAACGTATCACGTGACCTAAACAAGCGTTGCTATGCGCCAAGAGTGAGTCATAGACGGATGTAACGCAGAGAATTTGAAGTTGAGATGCTGACTCGCGATCTTCGCAGTAGTGAACGCGCCAGAGAGAAATGCACATTTCATACTAATTACATAAGTCAGTTTTTTTTTTTTTTTTTTTTTAATAAGTTATTTATTCTTTCTGTGCGGCCCGGTACCAAATGACCCACGGACCGGTACTGGTCCGCGGCCCGGGGGTTGGGGACCTCTGCTCTAGATGCTTTCCATGGCATAGGGTAAAAACAATTAAAAATACATATACATATTTGGTGAGCACATACTAGATCCAAGTGGGTTAAATTTAAGTCAGACTGCATTAGCATTGGACATCATATTAGATGAAGACATTAGTAGAGCTATGAATGGTATTTTTATTCATCTACATTAACTCACTAGCTAACGAAGTTTAGAGTAAATTCCACTGCATTTGTAAGTACAGAATGTTGATCCCTCATGTGGTTTTCTGGGCAGTGTTGAAAGATTCACTGATTCACTCTATATCTGTATCAACTAAATCTATTTGACCTGCACCACGGATTTCTTCAAAACTTGGAAAATGATGATCTTTAGCTGTGCGCATCACACAACTCTTTTCTGCAACACATCTATAAAAAATCTGCGGTGCAATTTGTGCTCAGTAAATCTGTGTATAGTTTATCAATACTAATGAAAGGGAAGGTCAGGGAGTGTTATACCACAGGGTGGGTAATAATATAATCAGTTAAACCAATACAAAAATGAGCTACAGAAATAGACCACCTAAGCTGACCATAGATGATGTCTCTATGAAAGAATACAATGCATTTAACGATTTTGAGACCCATAATAGAAGTTAAACCAAAATACGTAATAACACCCCCTACTCTTTCAGTAACACGCCACTCACATGTTAAACCATCAATGTTCTTAGGGCTCAAGTTGCTGTAATTTTCTCCTCCTCTTGCTTTTGCGGTTTGTTAAGCACATACTATTGTGATTGCAGGGGGCCGGTGGACTGGAGAGTGCACGTGTCTTTGCTTATTTTGGCCATGCTGAGGAACATATGCCCTGAGCCGCCACACCGTCTTCAACTCATCTCCAGCATGCTTGACCACACATTCTGTATGCGTCTCCCCACTGAGGATTTCATGGCCAATTGAACTCTCCCAGAACACATTACACTGCCCCAGCATGCATCACACACACGCACACAATGAAAACACACACATGGAGCGTTACAACTGCTGGCAAAATCTCCATTATTTGAGGGGGTGGCGATCGTGCACCTCCGTGGGGTGTGCAAAAAATGGTATCAACACCACACCCACACCCATGATGAAGAGAAAAGAGCCGTTACAAATGTGGGTTTCAGAATTGTTGGTCCAGTTATATTTTCAGCATCTCAATATGCTTTCTGACAATAATGGCATTTTGTGTTTGTAGCATTTGTTCTGTTCCAAAATCAATTGTGCTGCCTACCGAGCCAGTAACTAATGACAATTGCAAGTACAATTCAAGCTCGAACTGACAGCACTTGTGACATGTTGGTCACAAAAATTAAGCTTGACTTCTTTTCTTTAAAAGATCTTGCTTACAGCGAAACACTCACAATGGAAGTGAATGGGGACAATCTGTTAATGTTAAAATAGTATAGTCACAAAACAAGATGCCTTTTTTACTGTGAAAAATCACTTATTAACCATTTCTGTGTAAAGTTAAATTTCATTGGCATGACAACATTAAGCCTAAAACCTTGATGACTGTAAAACAAGATGAGAGAAACTTTACATCTAAAATAATACACCAGTTTTAACAAAAAATAATGTAAGTGCTGTTATTAAATTATATATCAAATTTAGCTTTTACAGTAAATACTCTAAAAATTGGCATCATTCACTTCCATTTTAACACTTGACCGTAAAAAAACGAAAGTGAAGGATGAGTCTATATTTTCTTTACTGATTTATACCATGTGTATGTTGTTGATTGACTAACTAGCATTGAATATTTGTTAAATTATTAAATTATTATTGGAAAATTCTAAATTAGCACTGCATGTACTTTTAGCAGAAAATGCAATTTCAGAATGCATTTTTTCTGAAGAAGAAAAAATGTATAGGCTTATCATAAATAGCTGTGTAATAAAATGTATAATTGCTTTCCATGTATTTTTATGCTAATTGGAATGTTTGCTATTAGCTTACCAACATACTAATGATTATGAACCCCTTAAAGTGACATGGTGAAGGGTAAAAAAAAATGTAATGGGAGGAAAAATTATTTGGCAATGCTTTTGCGTTCTCTTGCAAATGTTTTGCGTTCCCCAGAGAAATTCCACGTTCGCTTGCAAAATGTTTTGCGTTTCCCTAAGAAATTTTGTATTCGCCCGCAAAATTTTTGGATTCCCCCGAGAAACTTTGTTTTCCCTCACAAAATCTTTTGCGTATTCTCGAGAAAAATCTTGGGGGAACGAAAAAAATTTTTTCCACCACCATGTCACCCTGTTAAGGGCTCCATAAAATTATTAACTCTATTGAAGCTTTACAGTATGATGTTTTAATGAAACCTCAGTAGGGAGTAGGCAGCAAAGCAGTACACTAGGTTTGAAACAGTTTGTATGTTGTGTTGTAGCATTTCTCATTTGTAAGTCACTTTGAATAAACAGTCTAAATGAATAAATGTAAATGTTTTGCCATTTTGTTGATTTATTCAGCACATTTCCCTGTGCTGAACGTGAGCTGCTAAAAACATTTTGTGATTATCATCAAACCAGCGAATAACACTGAAATGAACTCCGAAAACAGTTTGGTCCAACAACACTGTAGCTTTTCTATATGTAAATTTGTTTATAGAGGTGTGCCGTTTTCAGTATGACACTGTCAATCTTTCAGTGCTTATTTTAAAATGGATTTAGGCAAATTTCTTTCAGTTTTCTTTCATTGCGTTCGAGTGATTCTATGGTGCTGTGAAACTGGAATATTCACTGCTCCAAGGCCTCTTAACCAAGAGTGTATTTTTCGCCCAGCACTGCAGTTTACAACAGGCTCCACGCTTGCACCATTAACTGGCTACTGTGCTCATTAGCTTGACAAAATAAGGGGCCTTGACATTTTCCAGCCCACACAGTAATGTCTACGGCTCGTAAACACACACACACACAAACAAACACAACACACACACACACCACTGTCGCCACTTAATCTGGCCATCTTATTTCCGAGGGCAGTGGTCTGAGATTATAGCACTGGTATGAGGAACATTAAGGCTGTGAGTCAGAGAGACAGCAGATAAGAGAGTCGAGGGAGAGCAGTCATCCCTCATTCCCCAGATAGGACTCTCATCGCTGGGTGACTTTTGCATGGCAGGTCTGGCACAGCCGTTTAAGCTCCTCTCCAATTAGCAGCATGTAAAGGGCACAGGAGCAAGCACTTTTTGATGCATTATGTGCGGGCGCTGAGACGGGCTTTGATAAATGTTTGAGGCAGATTAGGATTATTGCCTTTTAATGACCCTTTTAAGAGAGTCATTTCAACCAAACATTATTAAATAAATAAAACAAAAACACTTAAAACCACAGACTAAAGTCATTCACTAAAAATGAACTGAGGCCTGAATATTTGCGTGCACGGTTGTAACATCTATCTAGTACTAATAATGTATAATGTTTATGCTTCACTTTAGGGCTGCAACAAAGAATCGACAAAATCACTAATAATCGATATTGAAAATCATCGATTAGTCGGGTTTGCCCACCGTGCACGCAAAACTTCCGCCAGTCTTGTCAAATTACAGCAATGAATAACGCATTTCTATGGACAAAATGCATTTAAAATAGTGGAGGAAACAGAGTGAGCTCCTGCGAGAAAGGTGCGTGATCCAAACTGCCCAAAACATGAGAACTCTTTATTTGAAGCTTCAAGCTAATGCATTAGCTCCGTGTTTAACAGGGCTCGATCTGTCAGGCGCTTGACAGATGCGCGCGCGTCCTCAGCGCGAAACATTTCTACGGCTTTATCCTTATCAGTAAATGTCTCAAATTCATGCAAGCATTTCCATTTTGCATAAATGTTTGTCCTGACAGTCTGTGTTAAACTTCAAACTTTACGTAACTGAATGAGCGCCGGCGCGCGCACCCGCGTCAGACAAATGGAACGCGGTAGAGAGGGAGACAATTAATGTTCAGCACAGAAATATTCATTTTGCTGAAAAATCTGTTGATGAAAGTTCAATTTAGGTTTAAAAGTCAATATGTCATTCAAGTATTCCATAGATGTAACTGTAAAGGAATAACAGCATGTTATTCGTTTCTATTATTTACACAGGATAAAGAAATGACAATAAGAGGTTATGTGTGTGTTCCTGCAGAACATTTCTCTTGCCTATTGGTTAATAGTGTGTTTTTGATTTTCTTTATTGTCTTTATTATTATCTTATTTTTTAAAGTAGAGATTTAAACTATATTCACTATATACAGTGCTTAAATTTATTAGACTAGCGCCACTGAAGGATTGTGGTGCAGCTGCCCTAAACTAACAGTACTGGTGATAACAAAAATCATTTTTATGTTTCTGTAATAGTTAATCCACCAGCAGTTTAGTCACAGTAGTATTTCTAATGCTAAAATATACATATTGTTGTCATGAATTTTCAAATTTACTGTTTTACAAGAAAAAAAAAAAAGAGTAAAGGACTTTTTCAGATGCCCAATTACAGTCAATAACAACAGAAACTGTGGAAAAGTACATAAAAACAATGCCAGCAAGAATGCAAGCTGTTATCAAAGCCAAAGGAGGCCATACAAAATACAACGTTTTTTTGGACATTATGTATGAATAATGACTTTTTGTCAGATCCCTAAAATATTTGTGTTCTCTTTTCTGTGACCGGTAGTCTAAGAAATTAAGCACTGCATGTTTTCATAGCATTCAGTTGGCTTGTTTGAAGGTCATTGGGCTGGATGTGCAATAATGTGTTTTTGTCAATACAAGACATAAGAATTTTTATCCGATTATTTGGAAAAATAATCGGCCAACTCATCGATTATTAAAATAATCGTTATTTGCAGCCCTACTTCACTTAATAATAATTGAGTTAATTATTAAATAATAATAATAATAATAATATAGACCAGTTCTTTCTGATTCTTGAATCTGGTTGGCTGAGAGCTGTGTGATATTCTAGTCATAACAGCGTTTTGTCTCACTTCGCTTGAAGCGACTGTCATGGCGGGCGAACAAAATTCAACATTTTCTGATAATTTACTCACCCCCATGTCATCCAAGGTGTTTATGTCTTTCTTTCATCAGTTGAGAATAAATTAAGGTTTTTGAGGAAAACATTCCATTATTTTTCTCCATATAGTGGACTTCAACAGGGTTCAATGCAGCTCAAAGGGCTTTACACGACAGCCGAGGAATAGGGGTCTTGTCTATCAAAACGATCGGTCATTTTCTAAAAAAAATAAATAAATAAAAATACATATAATTTTACAAAAAATGCTCATCTTGGATTCGCTCTACGATGAGCCACACATTATGTAATCATGTTAGAAAGGTCAGGCGTGATGTAGGATTTCATCAAAAATATCGATTTTGTTCTGAAGATGAACAAAGGTCTTATGGGTGTGGAACAACATGATGGTGAGTGATTAATGACAGAATTTTCATTTTTGGGTGAACTAACTCAAACTCATTTGAATAAAATTTATTTAGAATAATTTGCTGATATAGGTTAAAAAAAAACAAACAATTATGTTGACTTGCTGCCTACATGCGTAAAGTGTTCCAAATCAGTCACTTATGAGGTTCCATGAGAGTTAAGGTGCTCCCTTAGAAGGCATCTCCCTATGTAAACACTAGGCAACACACCTACAGAGTCGATGCAGAGCTCTTGTGCCTTGGTTGCAAATAACCGAAGTGCAATTGCAAAATTAGCAATTCAAATCTGGAAAGCTAAGCTATCCTGCTCTTCACGTAGGTCAGTGTTTAGCACTTTGTTTCCTGCTTGCCTGAGCTTTGACAGGTGATAAGAGGAGAGTACAGCGGAAGACAGGCCGATTACAAGGCCGGAGTCACGTCAACAACACCCTGACAATGGCGCAAAAAAAGACTCAGATGGAGAGAAAGAGCCAGAGAAAGAGAAAGAATAAGATAGAAAGGTAGCACAGCAAGAGCTCTGTACATCTTGAGATGGATGAAAAGAGAAGTGTGACTGTCCCTACAGCTCTCCAATAAAGAAGCTCACCCTAAACCCGGCTCAGTGTGTGCAGACAAGTGGGGGACCGGCTGATGAAATCGACCATAAACAAGCCCAAACCAGCAGGCCTCTGCACACCAGCAATATGAGATAGGGACAAACATACTGAAAGAGGTATATCTTGCACACACACACACACAAAACACACTCTATATTCTCAGCCACAGTGTTCTGCAGCAGATCTCTGGGCAGCATGCTGAGGTGCTTAACAATTCCATAATAACAGATACATTTGTGAGATTGATTTCTTTGAAGGCACTTTGTTAGTTCGGACACCTGGGAATGGCGTTGTGTATGTTTCATTGTGCCCCTCTGACATATTTATACGCAGCTGTGATCGTATTAATGGGAGCACATAATTCTTCGGAGAGCCAGTATTTGCTCGGTGAGTGGACTGAGAAATGGACCATGACTCTTCGACGCCACAACCGCCTTCTATTAAAGTCAGAGGATTCAAATCCCCATTAGCTGTCTCCAAAAACTGATGCAACACCAACAAAATAACAAAACAATTACAAAATAATAAATCTTTGTAACAATTTGCACCAACTCATTTTAAGTAAATTTTACTGCTACTGCTCTGTACAACTTACCTGTAATTATCAAGTAAAATGTACGTTATTGAACTTAACTTCCATTAATCAATTTAGTAAATATTACTTATATTTAATTTCACAAATAGAATTAAGTAAAATAGACTTAAGTAAATTTAACAAAATTAACTTTTTACTCAAATAATATAACATTGAATTAAACCATGCTTTTAAAGTGTACTTAGTACCTATCGTATTATATACTTAGATGTTTCAATGAAGACGTCGTATCTACACAGTACAAGTAACTTGCTTGAACGCGGACTTCAATAATTGGTACACAATACACAATGACGGTAACATTCGATGGATAATTTTGATCTACTGAGTAGAAAATTAACTTGAGATGACACAAAATCGCAAGTTACTAAACCTAACAACAAAAGCAATGATAAAACCTCATTAATTAATCATGCCCCAGTGCATGATGGGAACACCAGTATCAGTAGGTTTTAATTAAGCTGTGTCCGAAATCACTCGTTCACTCATTCACTAATCCCTATATAGAGTAGGGCACAAGTGCACTATATCTGCAGGGAGCAAACGAAATTAAGTGAGTGAATTTGGACGCTGACTTATACACTGTGCACTGTTACAAAAACGGCTTGAAACGTGATAAAATTACTTTTATCTACTTACATTATAAAATAACGTTAATAACAATAAGAATAATGACTTTTTGTAATCATACATGCCCCCGTGCCAACTTTGTTGTTTCATCGATTGTATAATTTGTTTGTCTTGCTTAATGTGTTCATAATCATTAAATACTATAAAAACTGCAAACAAAAATAAACACACATTAACAAGTGTACATTATTTCATGTATTTATTATTTTAATAAAGTTTTTTTTTAGTTTGTTAGAAACTCTCACACTCACAGATGATGTGATCGTTGAGCGTCCTCAGGTGACGGTTATGATTCCATTAGAATGAATACGCTACAGATGATTAACGAATATTTTTTTTAAATCATCCAATAAATGATCATCTTTTAAAGTTCAATGAGATAACAACAATGCCACAAATTATTAAAACACCTTGCTGTTACTAACATTAAATTGAGTTAATGCCTACATGATATATTTTAATAATAAAAATTATACTTTGATCTTATTGATATAATTTCATTTTTAAAATTCATGTCTCTATATTTTTAGTAGGTTTTATTCAAGTAATGATTAATAATTATAAAAAAGTTAAAACAATAAAAATAACATGAAATAAAAGTTAAAGCAGAAACAAGAAAGTTGTAAAGTAATCTCTGGATCATGCGCTCTTCGCATTGGATTTTGGGAAATAGTGCTTCAGCGAGTGTACATCGAATGTACACTTGAAATCAGAGAGAATTGTGGATATAAAGCAGTGAACGAATGTAGGAAATGAAGTCATTCACTCAAAACGGCCGACACCAGATATAGTGGATAGGGCACGGGTTGGGAGACATTTTTTTTTTTTTTCAATTCTTGCCTGAACTAACTTTTTCATGTAGAAACTACATCTGTTTATGAATACATTTCATCTTGTTTTTATGCAAGCTGGTTACACCACATGACTTTGATTTAGCATACAAAAGTTTTCAAATATTAAATTAGTGTTTAACTACTTGTTTAATAATAATAAAAAAATGGTGCCAAACTACTTACTACTTTTTCATAAAAAGAAAAGCATATTTATCCATTTACAGATTATTTTTTAAATTATATTTAGACAGTTGTGTCCAGTTTTGACTGATTAATGCATTTTAATACAAAAATGAATACAGAATACCTTTAAGTAAGATATATTTTTAACTTGCAGGCTGTATATTTCTTTAGGAGGTAAAGAAAGTCTCCAGTCAATAGCGACTTTCTGACCATCACAGTGCATCAGAGCTGCTTTATCTTTCCCTCTTTCTGTTTGTGTAGGCCCACTAATGCCCTGCTCTAATTTCTCGTTTGTAATAATGATCAAAAACCAATTACAGCGGCGGGAATAAACACAATCGAACAAAGCCGGCCATCAATCACAGCACGTGGGGCGTCACTATTTCTACCTTATTCAGCTCGAGCGTGAGCGTGTGTGTGTTTGTGTTAGACTTTGAGCTCCTTTGTGCTGATGGCGAGTCGGGCCTAGACACCCATTGTTTTGAAAGATGATGTCTACGTTGTTTTCCACTTGGCTCAACACGTGAGAGGGTTATTAATTGAAAACAAGAGTGGAGCTGACTTCTGGGAAAGATGCACTCAGCTTCAACATGAAAAGCCAGCGAAGTAAGATAAATCTAATTCCCACAAACTACTGATTCAAAGCGCTTCTGACAAGCTGGCATGGCTGGATACAAGCATAATATTCTATCACGAATGCAATAATGTTTATTCACATCCATTTACTCATTTGTTCTTTACTAGAGTTGATTTATCACTTCTGCTGACCTTCTAAACAGCAGATTGTGTGGCGCTAATGTTGTCGGGGAGACACCAAGTCATAGGGAGAGAAAGGCAATATTTGTTGGTAAAACAGCATACAGCTGTGAATCTTGGTCTGGCAGAGCTTTTATCTCGGCTTTGTGATATATGCTACACTCATGTAAGGTATTGGAGGATTCATTGTCTGTCGAGGTCACGCAGTCAGGTTGTCACGACAGACCTAATCCATGTAAGAGATTTTGCCTTCTCAAAACTCTTGTTATATATGTAGTAAGATTCAAGAAAACTGGTGGTGATGGTAAACGGAGCAGCAAAGATTGCAGTATACTCCCCTCAATGCATTGCAAACAAATATGGTGTGTGTAATGATTTAACTTGCAAACAAACTCAGTTAACAGAAAGTGTCAAAAGCTTCAAGCGGCAATTTATCTGTCAACAAAAACAGCACTTCTAAAATTGAAGTCCATGGATCTGGGTTCATCTCAGACAGCGAAAAAATTCCTGAATTGTAAACAAATCTCAGTGAATATAATACCGCTCGTCAGTAAAAGTATTTATTTATTTTTTTTAAGAAAGTATTAAGTAAAGACATTTTCATAGTGTGTTCCACTTCAAACAAACACTGCTCTTTTGAGACTTCTATTCATCAAAGTGCAAATTCAAGTAATGTTTCTTGAGCAGCAAATCAGCATGTTAGAACGATTTCTGAAGGATCATGTGACACTGAAGACTGGAGTAATGATGCTTCAGCTTTGCTGACACATGAATAAATTATATTCTAAAGTATATTTAAATTAAGTATTATTTTAAATTGGAATACAGTTTCACAGTATTACAGTTTTTAGCTGTATTTTTTGAACAAATAAATGCAGACTTGTTGAGCTTAAATAACTTCTTTCACTTTTGATCCCAAACTTTTAAACAGCAGTGTATACAGATCAACACCAACATTTATCATACTCAATGTGAGTGGAAGGACAAAAGCATTTTTAATGGAAACGACTTCTCTTATTGGTGGATCACCCACATTGGTGAATCATCGGTAGTGTAGTTCCTCACCAGGAATTAGTCAATGGTTTGTATAAAAATAAATGATTTAAGCTGAAATCCCACTGACTTATCCTCTACAGAAGCATGTATCATCGCTTAACATATAAAGTTTTCAAGGCAGGCCAACCATGAGCTCTGAGGTTAATCGTAAAAATCAATTTCTCCATAGATACGTTTTTTTACCACCTACAAAAAAGAATATGATTTTTATAAAAAAAAATTTTTTTTTTTTAAACAAACACAATTTAAGTTGAAATCACAGAGACTTAAAGCCTCTAAAGAAGCATATATCATCACTTAACAAGCTCAGAGCTCATGGTTGGACAGCTTTATACAATATCACAAAATCCACTTTTCTATAGAGAAAACAAATGGGATTTTACCCACTTGCTAAAAAGAAAATGCAGCCAAAAAGAACCTTTATCTTATGTATTTTTCTGTATAATTTGTTTATTAATTTTTGTATGCAAATTTAATGCTATAGTGCATAATCTAAAAGAGTATACAGGTGCTGGTCATATAATTAGAATATCATCAAAAAGTTGATTTATTTCACTAATTCCATTCAAAAAGTGAAACTTGTATATTATATTCATTCATTACACACACACTGATCTATTTCAAATGTTTATTTCTTTTCATTTTGATGATTATAACTGACAACTAAGGAAAATCCCAAATTCAGTATCTCAGAAAATTAGAATATTGTGAAAAGGTTCAATATTGAAGACACCTGGTGCCACACTCTAATCAGATAATTAACTCAAAACACCTGCAAAGGCCCTTAAATGGTCTCTCAGTCTAGTTCTGTAGGCTACACAATCATGGGGAAGACGGCTGACTTGACAGCTGTCCAAAAGACGACCATTGACACCTTGCACAAGGAGGGCAAGACACAAAAGGTCATTGCAAAAGAGGCTGGCTGTTCACAGAGCTCTGTGTCCAAGCACATTAATAAGAGAGGCGAAGGGAAGGAAAAGATGTGGTAGAAAAAAACAGTGTACAAGCAATAGGGATAACTGTACACTGCAGAGGATTGTGAAACAAAACCCATTCAAAAATGTGGGGGAGATTCACAAAGAGTGGACTGCAGCTGGAGTCAGTGCTTCAAGAACCACTACGCACAGACGTATGCAAGTCACGGGTTTCAGCTGTCGCATTCCTTGTGTCAAGCCACTCTTGAACAACAGACAGCGTCAGAAGCGTCTCGCCTGGGCTAAAGACAAAAAGGACTGGACTGCAGCTGAGTGGTATAAAGTTATGTTCTTTGATGAAAGTAAATTTTGCATTTCTTTTAGAAATCAGGGTCCCAGAGTCTGGAGGAAGAGAGGAGTGGCACACAATCCATGTTGCTTGAGGTCCAGTGTAAAGTTTCCACAGTCAGTGATGGTTTTGGGTGCCATGTCATCTGCTGGTGTTGGTCCACTGTGTTTTCCGAGGTCCAAGGCCAACGCAGCCGTATACCAGGAACTTTTAGAGCACTTCATGCTGCTGACCAACTTTAAGGAGATACAGATTTTATTTTCCAACAGGACTTGGCACCTGCACACAGTACCAAGGACCATGGTATCCCTGTTCTTAATTGGCCAACAAACTAACCTGACCTTAACCCCATAGAAAATCTACGGGGTATTGTGAAGAGGAAGATGCGATATGCCAGACCCAACAATGCAGAAGAGCTGAAGGCCACTATCAGAGCAACCTGGGATCTCATAACACCTGAGCAGTGCCACAGACTGATCGACTCCATGCCACACCGCATTGCTGCAGTAATTCAGGCAAAAGGAGCCCCAACTAAGTATTGAGTGCTGTACATGCTCATACTTTGTTGTTTTTCCTAATTTCTATTTGGCATTTTTTGTTATTTTCGCTTGTTTGCACACTAGAATTATCAGTAATTATCAGTAGTAGTTATTGTATGGTATTAAAATAAAACGTTTTCTTGCAGGTCAATACATATTAACTGTCTGCATAATCTTTTTGACTAGAGCTGGCTACTTAACTCATAATTATGCCAGACTGAGCTGTACACCATTTAAGTACGGAGCCCCTAAAGGGTCGTGGTGGTGGAAAAAGGATTTTTTTTTTTTTTATATAAATCTTTTGCGTTCCCTACCCAAAGGCCTTGGGCATCTCACAGCCACTGAGTTGACCATGAACTTCTCTGTATACCAAAGTATTCCAGAGTCAAATATGAGGCCATCCGTCCAACAGCTAAATCTTAGCCAAAATTGGATCATGCAACTGGACAATGATCTGAAGATCACAATCAAATCTACACCAGAATAGCTGAAAAAGAAAAGAATAAAGGTGTTGCAATGGCCCAATCAAGTCCAGATCTCATCCCGACTGAAAAGCTGTGGCAAGAGCTGTGCATTAACAAACGCCCACAAATCTCAAACTTAAGCAATGTTGTAAAGAAGATTGGGCCAAAATTCCTCCAGAAAGATGTGAGAGACTGATACAGTCTCACAGAAAATGATTACTTCAAGTTATTGCTGCTAAAATTAGATCAACAGGCAACTGAATCATAGGGTGTCCCAACTTTTTCACCCATGTTTTTCCATCTTGGCTTTATTTTTGGTAAATAAATAAATAAATAACATGGTGTGATATGTTGTTGTTCATCTGAGATTTTATTTTCCAATTTTTTTTATTATGTTCTGGTATGGAAAACCAATAGGGTGTCTGAACTTTTTCACATGACTGTATTTGCAAAAGCTACCTAGTTATAGTTAGCAGAATGTCTAAAGTGAACCATTTACAAAGTTACAAAGAGTTGAGAAGAGTTTAGTTAAGCTTAGATTCTTTAACAATTTAATACGGGTCAGAGGTCCTCTGCACATTGTAATCGAGGACATTTAACCTGCAAGTTAGGGTTGACAGCTGACCAATATTTAATCTATGTAGATGTCAACCCTGTTCCCAGAAGCTGACGAGAGGGCTCCTGTCAGCCCCAACCTTCGAAAGTATTGAACAACTATGATTTAATCAGACCTGGAAAGAAAAAAAAAAAAAGACAAGAAAGTTGCGAAAATGGATTTAGAAATGAAACAGCCGCACTAATTGTTATTCCTTCGACATGGGGATCATTTATTACTTTTAATTGAATTGCTTTATCTAGAGCCTGTTGATGTTTCTGGAATACAAATCTAATTTGATCAACATAATTGAGGCACTGATACGTTTTCAAAGAAAGAGCTGTAATCATTTGAGGAAGTCAAATATGTAAAATAGTCCCGGGTATCCAGCACACCCTCTGTATATCTCCCTGTAATTAAAACTCACTTTCATTTCAGGTGTATTTGTTGCAGTAGTAGTTATTTCCTGTGCGACACCTGTCAATAGCTGCTATATTATTTGGGACGGAGCAGCCGCTGAGCCATCTACCAGTAAACTCACTCAAACCCCTGGAGGGAATATCAACTAGCATCTCTCTCCCTGACCAATGGACCCATAGGCAGTAAATAGCCACTGATGGCCCATCTTCCTTTTAGGCGAGGATTGAGAGCCCCGAGCACTGGATCAGGTGTGAGTGGCGCCCACGATCCAGCGTGATGTGGTTGAGGTGTATGAATATTTCAAGCTCTGCTCTTGCGGAACAAATGATCTCTTAACACAAACACTCGGTGTGAGAGGCGCAGGCACAACAGACTCGGCAGATGTGTGGGTGTCAGTATGATCACCTCTGTTGGTGTGTGCTTTCATTGTTCATGCATGCGTGGCATACGGTGCAAGAATTCCTTTTGTGCGATAATGACGCGCAAAAGCGTGTACGTGCACCTGTCAATTGCAGCAACATATTACAAACGTGTAAGTAATTGGCACGTTAAGGCTCGCCATTTTGGCAGGCGAGTCCTGTTGTCTCTTGGGAGGAGAAAGAGAGAGATTGGGAGGGTGAATGAGATGTAGGGGGGGGGGGGGTAGGCAATAGACAACATGGTTAGGCAAAATTCAGAACTGGCTTCCTTTAGTTCACGAGTTTGAATCGGAATCAAATTGGACTCATGCCACAGGATGATGGAACTGGAATGACAGAGGAATTTACTGAGATGCTATTAAAAATAAATTCAACACAGATACACAGTCAATGAATTTCTATTACTATCAAAACAAATAAATGCATATTTAATTTTGAATATTTTTGAAGACATTGGCAGTACAGTAGTGCATTCTAGGAAATAAAGAATTGTTTCATAATAGTCCATAAAATCAAAATCAATTATTTTAGCTGAAAAAGTGAACGTATTTAAATGATTTCAACATGACATGCATACAAATTTGAAATGTGTGTAAGCATATATGTATGTATGTATGTATGTATGTATATATGTTTATACGTTTATTAAACTATAATAATAATTTTATTATATATATATATATATACAGGGAGTGCAGAATTATTAGGCAAATGAGTATTTTGACCACATCATCCTCGTTATGCATGTTGTCTTACTCCAAGCTGTATAGGCTGGAAAGCCTACTACCAATTAAGCATATTAGGTGATGTGCATCTCTGTAATGAGAAGGGGTGTGGTCTAATGACATCAACACCCTATATCAGGTGTGCATAATTATTAGGCAACTTCCTTTCCTTTGGCAAAATGGGTCAAAAGAAGGACTTGACAGGCTCAGAAAAGTCAAAAATAGTGAGATATATTGCAGAGGGATGCAGAAGTCTTAAAATAGCCAAGCTTCTGAAGCGTGATCATCGAACAATCAAGCGTTTCATTCAAAAAAGTCAACAGGGTCGCAAGAAGCGTGTGGAAAAACCAAGGCGCAAAATAACTGCCCGTGAACTGAGAAAAGTCAAGCGTGCAGCTGCCAAGATGCCACTTGCCACCAGTTTGGCCATATTTCAGAGCTGCAACATCACTGGAGTGCCCAATACTCAGAGACATGGCCAAGGTAAGAAAGGCAGAAAGTCGACCACCACTGAACAAGACACACAAGCTGAAACGTCAAGACTGGGCCAAGAAATATCTCAAGACTGATTTTTCTAAGGTTTTATGGACTGATGAAATGAGAGTGAGTCTTGATGGGCCAGATGGATGGGCCCGTGGCTGGATTGGTAAAGGGCAGAGAGCTCCAGTCCGACTCAGATGCCAGCAAGGTGGAGGTGGAGTACTGGTTTGGGCTAGTATCATCAAAGATGAGCTTGTGGGGCCTTTTCGGGTTGAGGATGGAGTCAAGCTCAACTCCCAGTCCTACTGCCAGTTTCTGGAAGACACCTTCTTCAAGCAGTGGTACAGGAAGAAGTCTACATCCTTCAAGAAAAACATGATTTTCATGCAGGACAATGCTCCATCACACGCGTCCAAGTACTCCACAGCGTGGCTGGCAAGAAAGGGTATAAAAGAAGAAAATCTAATGATATGGCCTCCTTGTTCACCTGATCTGAACCCCAT
Organism: Zacco platypus; assembly: GCA_038088235.1. Lineage (NCBI taxonomy): Eukaryota > Metazoa > Chordata > Actinopteri > Cypriniformes > Xenocyprididae > Zacco > Zacco platypus. The sequence continues at coordinate 16,722,872 of CM076070.1, forward strand.
TGAGAACCTGTGGTCCATCATCAAATGTGCGATTTACAAGGAGGGAAAACAGTACACCTCTCTGAACAGTGTCTGGGAGGCTGTGGTTGCTGCTGCACGCAATGTTGATGGTGAACAGATCAAAACACTGACAGAATCCATGGATGGCAGGCTTTTGAGTGTCCTTGCAAAGAAAGGTGGCTATATTGGTCACTGATTTGTTTTTGTTTGGTTTTTGAATGTCAGAAATGTATATTTGTGAATGTTGAGATGTTACATTGGTTTCACTGGTAAAAATAAATAATTGAAATGGGTATAAATTTGTTTTTTGTTAAGGTGCCTAATAATTATGCACAGTAATAGTCACCTGCACACACAGATATCCCCCTAAAATAGCTAAAACTAAAAACTAAAAACTAAAACTTCCAAAAATATTCAGCTTTGATATTAATGAGTTTGTGTTCATTGAGAACATGGTTGTTGTTCAATAATAAAATTAATCCTCAAAAATACAACTTGCCTAATAATTCTGCACTCCCTGTATTACACACACATTATATATACACAAATTTGAGTAACTGTATTTCATTACAGTTACATTTTAAATGGGTGGTAATCAGATATTTTAGATCACAAAAGTGATTACTTTGAATTTTAATGTCATTTAAACAGCAATTGTTGATTCTCTGACGGTCTGAAAAAGCGGAGTTAAGTTTCATGTTTTCGACTGTTTTCATGTTTTGTGATAGTTGTTTGTGAGACATTTTATAATTGTAAAAAAGGTCACTGCAACTTTCTCACAATTTGTTTTTTCCCCTCACAATTGTGACTTTGCATTTCACAATTCTGACTTCTTTTTCTCAGAATTGCGAGATTTAAACTCTCAATTGCAAGTTATAAAGTTAGAATTGGGTAAGTAAGTAACTTGCAATACTGACTTTTTTCTTGCAATTGTGAATTTAGGATGCGAGTTAAATGTCATAATTCGGACTTTTCTAAATTATGTGAGTTTATCATAATTTTGACTTTTCTCAATATTGCGAGTTTATTTCTCATAATTCTGACTTTATAACTCACAATTGCAACTTTATATCACACAATTCTGAGGGAAAAAGTCAGAATTGTGAGATAAAAACTTGCAATTACTTTTTTGTGTTTGTTCCACATTTTATTTATAAAGCACTTTACATTTTTTTAAAAAAAAATCTCACTTATTAGTATTCCAAAGTATTCTAAAGTATTTAGATTAAGTTACTAAACTTGAGTAATGTAACAAAATGCGTTACAAATTACTTTTTATAGATAGTACTGTTATTTTGTAACACAATCTAGTTTGTTTGAAAATTTGTTTAGACGCTTTCGGAGATGCAAGCTCAAGGCCGTCAGTGACTGTGCCGTGCTTAAACAGGCAATCTTTGGTCTTATTAATATATTACTTCTTCCAGAGCTAATAGATTTGGCTTATATTAAGTTTCATAACTTTATATTTACATTGAAATTAAATCCTGAAAACATTGAAATTAAATCGAACCTGACAACAACACCCATGTTCGGCTCTTATCCACACTGCCACGTGGATATATATATATATATATATATATATATAAACATTTTGTTTTGCTTATTAATATAATCAAGAAGATACAATGTTTATAGATTTATGAATTTAGAAACATATTCTCACAAGTCAACAGGAGACAGCAAGAGAGAAGGAGAAAGAGAGAGACAAATGCGTTGCTTCCAGCCTTATTCGGCTGGTGGAACTGAGTGTAAAATGAGTCATTACACAGTGCAGGGGCACAGGGCGGAACACAAAGGGCTGTGGAAAAGCTGCTTAGCATGCAACCCATGTGCCGCCCAAGTCCCAGCGCTCTACCAAACCTGGACAGGCTGTCACTGCCTGAAGGAGACCTGGAGGAATGATTGCTGTCCCCACTATTCACACAAGACAAGCAGAGGAGGTGGGATTGCCCAGGCTCCCCTCTCCTAGAGCACATGGCTTCTGTTCTGTTGCACCTTGCTGAGGGAAACCATGAAAGACTGCTGTTGTTGTTTTCCCCCGCTAGCCATGAAATATAGGCAATCAGAGAGTGTGTTTACTGCGCACCTCTGTTCTTGAGCTAGCAAAGACAAACGGCTATCAAACGGCATGTTGTTTGTGTGCAAAAGAGGTATTGTTTCGGACCTGACAACAACGCCCGTGTTCAGCTCTTATCCACGCTGCCAGGCGCAGGAACGGGTGAGGCCGCTTACACACGCACGCAAATAGCCCTTCATCATAACCGCTGGTATCTCTCCAAAATAGACTAAGGGCAATCAGTCACATGGCAGCCAGAAAAGTGTCATGGTCTGAACCGGACCCGGACAGCAGCAAGGAGAGATAGTCAGCACTCAACAAGTGAAGCTGGCACCACCACAGAGCCACAGAGAGATAGATGGATGCTTGAGTGAGGGCATTTAAATTTAAATTTAATGCCGCCCAGGGCCAGTAGCAGTGGGGGAGGGGGAGGTTGCACAGAGAGAGGATGCAGGTGCCATGGGCTGGCGGTGAATCGTAATGCATCATTTAGGAGAGAAATGCAGCCCTTCTATAGCTTCATTTGTTTCGGTTGAGTTTAGCCTGAGGTTTTTTAGCAGGTCGTCAGATAGTTGTGTTCATGTGTGTTCCATTTTGTGATTAGAGATTGTGTTTCAGATGATAATTTATTTCATGGATGATACAGTTCAGTGTAATTGTTTCGGGTAGTGGAGCATGCGTGTTTCTCGTCATGTAAGGGCTATGCTTACGGTGACTGAGTAGTGCACAACACAACAAAATTTAAGAAGCAAACATAAGTTCACAACACAACGGAAATGCTCCTAACCACTAGGGGGCTCTTGGAGCTTGGTAAAGTTAGATTTCCTTGCCACTTTTCTAGAGTTGACAGTCTTATATCAATACCATGATTAATTTTAAGTATGTAAACATTGTATATCGGCAATAACTTAATATTTATACCTATGAATAATTTGACGTGCTACCACGGCACATGATGAAGGGAACGTCTGCCAATTCCACCAAATGGTTAAAACGTATCATTTGTGTTGTGGCTTTATTTCGTTGTGTTGTGAACTTATGTTTGCTTTTTTAATTTCATTGTGTTGTCCACTACTGGGCCACTGTACTATGCTAGCAAAAAATACTGACAAAAATGTTTGCTGACTAAGCAAGATGAAAATGACTCAACAAAAAAAAAACAATCTTAACAATTGTAACTAAAAAAGTGAACAGTCAGTAATAAAATAAGAGCAAATAAACTAAATGCACACATAAAAACAACAGAACAAAGATAAAAATAAAGGTCTAATAGTAGTATTCAGGTACAGAAATGGAATAATCAAATGTAAAATAACTGCATAGTTTTCACTGAATATTGAAGCTTCTTTTGTTGACACAGATGGCAGTGGGTATATTAGGCTGCTGTCACTTTAAGACCTAGTGAATGGATCCAATATAATGATATACGTCCGATCTGTCTGTTCAAGAGCAAGATGATGTGGAAAAGAACTCAATTCTGTGTTTTTGCGAGTCATCTGAAACGCAGCTCTCTCTGTGTGAGCTTTGGGAGTCTGTGCACAGAAAACAACTAGCAAGTACAATGCGTCTAAAATGCATGTGCACAGCTCAGTTGAGCGATAGAGTTTTTAACCTCTTAACTTTAATGGTGTTAAACTGAAAGTAAATATTAACAACACTGAAATAAGAGAGCACGGTTTATCTGTCTGTTGTGCATCAAAGTTTGGTTCACTACAATAGCAACGGTAGTTAGCACAATGACCGTTTCAAAGGTGTTTTATAAAATGTTAACCCCAAGTTAAAGTGAGAGGGAATCAACCAAGCTTTACTAATAGACACTCTCAGTGAGTGTCTGTTTGTTAGTTAAGCTTGGTTGTTTCCCAACCAAGCAAATATAATGAACACAAACAGAACACATTTATAAATAAACCTTAAATCTTAATGTGATGTAATAAATGTAATTATAATCATGTTAATGTGTAAGAGCATTAATGATACATTAAATAATCAACAACAATCATACAAAGCTTCCATGGACAGACTACCCTAAAACATCATTCAATATACAGTATATCCCAACTAATCCTAAAAACTTCACTGAATAACAAAACAAACAACAACAAAAAAAATTCTTTCTTCTCTTTCTCGGGCTTATGGTGTTTTACTTAACTATACATAAAAGCTCATATTTCAGATATTAGCACTGATGCCTACAGTAGCGAATCAAAATCAGTAAATCACCTTGATGCTTCAGATAAAGATTGTATCAATTACATTGTTAAACCAGTAGGTGGTGAAAAGTGATCATTTAAAAAAATGTATGTGTCATTGAATCATTAATTCAAGAGATTTGTTCAAAAACGCTGATTCATCCAATATTTTTAAATAGACAGCAACTAATATTTCGTGAGGACCTCTAGGATTGTGTCTATTTGGAATCAGAGAACCGTGAACTCTATTTAAAAAAAAAAGTGAAAAAAGAAAAAAAAGTGATTCTCAATTTATCCAGAAACATGCAATTTGAATACACCCATACTTAAATTAATAAAAGTTTATACGCGTTCTAAAAAAAGAACATTTCGAAACTTTACGTTTCTAAGTTTGGTCTGTTACAACTGAAATTATATTTTTGTTGACTAATTATGTCACTTTAGTCAAGAATAAAATGAATATGACATGATAAATACAACCTTTAAAGGACATTTTTATGTCAAAAGAGAGGAAAGAAGAAAAGAGGAGAGAGACCAAACGAGGGAGATTCTCCTCCGCTATGAAGCAGATGGATCGAAATTAATTTAATGTACGCAACTCGCTCATTCAAGCGTGTGATATGCAATGTAGAAAAAGGGTGACGCCCATATTAGCCTTTGATAACCATTTGTTCACAAACAATCTATATCCACATTCACAACAGAGATAAATGATCACAAAGCAGACATAAAATGAAGGGGAATAAAGCACACCTGCACTACAGCGAGTCACATCTTATTTGGAAAGCACTAACATCAATTAAATTCTTCCCGTGGCTCTCTGAGCAAATGGCACATAACCATAACCGAGATGTGTCTGCGAAACTGCCAATGGAATATCAGAGCTGACGCAACATTTTACTGCCTGTTCATGCTGTGTTTGGACATTGTTTACAACCTCTACAAGTACGCTGATGACATATACCTCCTTCTGAACCCTGCAATACAGGGATGAATACAACCAATTATGCTACATCAAACAAATGATGCCAATAATATACTACACAAAAACATAATGTGAACATTGTTTGTGCTGCAGTCAAAATAATGATTTTGCCCTTTCATTCTCCTCTGCCGGCAAAAAGACATTGAAATTAATTCATCGCTAAAAGTTTTTTTTTCCATAACAAGCCCAATTTTTACAATTTAACACTGTTCCTTCACAATGCAAATGTGGAATAACAGCAGCTCCTGAAGGTAGCTCAGGGATCACCCATGTTACAGCATCCTGACAGTCAAAGGGATGCAGCGGTATTAAGATAAAACACAAATATTTTCACGAACACCGCAGACACAGGAGCTAACTTGCTTCCAAATTTAATTATTTACAATAAATTGTAATTATGTTAAGAGTACACGCGAATATGCAAACATCTTTTCAGACGATAAGAAATTTCCTGAGGAATCGAGCATATAGATAACTCTTAAGGAACAGTCTGTTTTTATTCTGTGATTATTTATTCAGCCAAACCTGTGAAAAACAAAAGAGTCTATTTATTTTGAGGAATATTTCCACTGTTTTGTTCAAAACAACATTTGAACTCGTTGAATTTCATCGCAAGATATTTTTTCAACATTTTCTTTTGTGTGTAACAAAATAAAGAAAGTCAAACATCTCTGAAATGACATGAGGGTGCAGTGAATGATGACATAATTTTCACTTTTGGTCGCACTATCCCTTTAAATTTCTCTCAAACAGCTACCAAAGACACACACACACAGAGTGAACACACACCCGGAGCAGTGGGCAGCTATTGCTAGGTTAGGTGCCTTGCTCAAGGGCACTTTAGTCGTGATATTGAAGGTGGAGAGAGTGTTGTTTATTCACAATCCCCACCTTCGTGCCGGCGTGGCACTTCCTGCCGGCGTGGGAATCGAACCGGCAACCTTCACGTTACAAGCCCAACTCCCTCACCATTAGGCCACGACTACCCACACTATACTATTACGTTTTTTAAGGTCCCGTTTACACTAGTGTGTTTTCGTTTTAAAAAAGCACAAGTTTTGTTACGCCGGAGTTTTCGAACCTCGAAAAAACGCTGCAGACAGCCCACTATAGTTTTAAAACTCCAGGGTTGCGTTTCCGTATAAACAGAACAAAACAAAAGCTGTGTCCGAAACCGCTCCCTATCCATTATATAGTGCACTATATCGGGAGTCGGCCATTTTGTAGTGCTGTCCGAATTCTGAGTGAACGACTTCATTCCCTACATTCGTTCAATACTTTTACCCACAATCCTCACTGATTTTGAGCGTACATTCGATGTACACTCGTTAAAGCGCCGTTACCCAAAATCCAACACGATAAGACGATCGAACGCGAAAGAAAAATAAATATGGCGGACGGCAATACGGGAAGCGGCAACTTCTACAAATAAAACTGTAATTTTTAATTAATTAGAACATCTTTGTAAAGATATTTTGAAGCGAAATGATACAGGTTTATGTCATAATATATATACTTATTATCATATGATAATTTGGTTGATTTTTCTCATATGTTAGTGAACTGTTGTACATTGTATACTGTTGTTTATATTGTATTTATTTACTATAATATTTTTTATAAACAAATGTGACAGTGTAGTGTTTTTGTTCTGTTATTTTTAAATATAAATTTACTAAATAGCATGACACAGGTGTTTTTATTCTCTCTTTATTCTCAATAAACATGACAAATTAACAGTAATATACAATTCATTAAGCTAAACAGGACATATTACAGATGGGTATAGGAAATGTTAATGACGAAATTGTCTGCGCTGTCTGGCGCCTGCTATTAACGTCGGCGTCCGAATTTGCTCACTCATTTTCGTTCACTCTTTGCTGATATAGTGCGCTCAACTACCATGCACTATATAGGGGTTAGTGAATGAGTGAACGAGTGGGCGGTTTCGGACACAGCTAAAGACTGTTGAAACCGATGGCGTGGCTGCCCACGTTCGCTTTGCGTATCCTTGACGCCTGTGTAAACAATAACATGGACACTGAACTACAATCTTTGCAGGCTTTGTTGTCATTTTTAGCAGCCATTGTGCAATTAAACTGCATTTTTAAAATATTTTTTTTTGCACAAGAGGCAACTGTTTACACTTGTACATGCATGGCCAGTGTGTATGAACGGTCATGTAGTATAGATTGTTTCTTTCATGTAGCAAAGATAGTTTCTGAAAGGAGGATCGTTTTCATTTTAAAACGCTGTTTTAAAAGAAAAACGAACCAGTGTAAACGGGGCCTAATAGAGCATGTCACATGACCATTCATGCGCGTACTAGTGTAAACAGTTGCCTTTTGTGCATGTAGGTAGCTGCAGTATGTGGGAAAAAAACAAACAAAAAAACAAAACAAAAGTTGAACCGCCCAATGGCTGCTAAAAATGACAACAAAGCCTGATTGCAGTTCAAGAAGTTCCCTTAATTTTCTTCCTGAGAAAAACTTTAATCCGTCTGATGGAGAGGTTTATTGGCAGAAGTTTTTTATTAGCTGTGTTATCAATAGCAGAGCAGCATACAAGGCCACAGAGGAAGTATTTATCTCAATATTTAGTAAACACTAACTCTTTACATGAGGGTTGAGGTGGGACCTGAAGGAGACGGGTAGGGGGGTGAAGACTTCAATAGCTATTAATGAACGTGACATTTAATAGGAAGAGAATGAATGATGTGTTTATGCTCGCTTCAGAGGTTAGAGATACGAATGAACAAAATCGAGTGTCGGCACACAATCTGTGTTTTTTCACACCAATAAAGCACCTGTTTTACAGCAAATGAACTTCTGCAGGTGTCATACAAGCTGTCTCTTTTTCTCTCGCATAGCCTGCAGGAAAATACATGGGGAAAGAGAGAGAACTGAATTAGGGGGCTTGAATTTGCCTGGAAGTTTGTAGGGAAGAGGGATAATTCTGTCTAAAACTATACTTTTGCTAAAAATGAAAACTGTGTTTTATTTACTCTCCCTCCTCATGTCTTTCTACGGCAAACATTTTGGTATTTAATTATTTTTTTCCCCCTTCTCTATAAAAACTGGGCAAGGGCAAGGAAGTGTACAAGTATTCCATGAAGCCAGTACAATCCTCCAGCTCTTGGGCTGTAAACATGCACTCACAATAAAAGCCCTTTGGCAAACATCATATGCTACGCATCCACTGCTGCTATGCTGACATGCCGTTTTGGAGGCTTTATCGCATTTCCAAAAGGTTTGACTTCGTGCCATCAGCAGCACTAGTCAATGTGACACGCACAGGGAGCGGGTCGTTAGGTGTATGCGAGAGCGGGCACGCGTGTGCCTCATTATCATGTTTTTGTAGGAGGAAATGAAGCGCAGCCAGCAGAGCAGCACATTCTAGAACTACTGCTCACCAGATGACATTGAAAGCACGGTTATAGGTGACATCAATGACAGGACATGCAAAAAAAAAAACCAAAAAACAACCAAAATCCATTCAAAATAAAATATGGGAAGGTTTGTATAGTAAACCATTCAAGGTTAGAAATTGAGGTTAGCAAAATTAGCAAGAAAGTCCTACGCTGTTGACATAGCGAATGCAGTGCAGGTTTCCGTGTTTATGTCCGAATGGCGGCTCAGTATTGGCTGACGCTGTACACGTGAGCAGCACGACACATGCGTGTGATGCTGATGCAGGAGTCGGCATTTCGACGTAGAACACGGCAGCACTGCTCTGTGTTCACTACGTCAACTACGTATGAAATTGTTGAAAAATTGTTGAAAAAAAGTATTCATCTGTGACAAAACCCTCAAAACTCATCAAAAATGTCTTAATTTGTGTTCTGAAGATGAAGGAAGGTCTTACTGGTTTGGAACGATATGAGGGTGAGTGATGACAGAAATTTCATTTTTGGGTGAACTAACCCTTTAACTTCTGAGTGACAGTAATAAGGCGATGATCGCAAGGAACATGCAAATTAGCTGTTGTGCATGGTCCCTGTTAAATAAATTAAAGTAAACTAACATGCTTTTGTTCTTAACACTAGATGCATAATAGCTACTAATAGTATTGCAGCTACTAATAGTATTGCAGTTACTATAGCATGCAATAACTGCAAAGCCATAGCGCTGATGAATGGAATAGGAATAGTGTTTGTCTTGCACGTTTACATAGATAAACAATAATAAAATGTTAATTGAGCAGCAAATCGGCATATTAGAATGATTTCTGAAGGATCATGTGACTAAAGACTGGAGTAATGATGCTGAAAATTTAGCTTTGCATCACAGGAATAAATTGCATTTTAAAATATATACCTTTTTTATTTTACATTTTAATAATTTCACAATTTTCAGTTCTTTACTGTATTTTTGATCAAACAAATGCTGAGTATGAGATACTTTCTTTCAAAAAAAACCCATTTGTTTTCGTTTGATCTTTTCTTCATTAGCAAGAAACAGTTGCAGGAAAAAATAACAGCTCCAGTTTTGCAGTATTTTTAGGGTGTGTGGTGTGAATCGCTCTCCGAGGTCATGCCACAGCATCAATTGTGTTGAGGTCAGCAGGCGGCTACAACAAACCCTTTATGTTGTTAAAAAGAAAAAAAGAAAAAAACCCTGATACTAAAAGACTTAGAGTCCAAAAGTTTTTCTCCCACATATTTTTCCCAACCCTGCACAGTTTACAATATACAGCTCAGTAAAGACATGAACGTAAATACAATTGTTTGTATGGGATTTGTTTAAGCAGACTGTCCATTTTCATTAATTAGCTGAAGGTCAGATTAAAATTAATGACCAATTTTAGCAGAAATCCAGGTAAGTCTAAATACAGACATATAGTCACATTAAATTGTAAGGAAAAGATAGAAGCAGACGTAAGATAGAAGCAGGGGTAGTGGAAGAAGTAAACATGTCAAATTTTATATAATTGTGCTAAATTAACATTAAATTTGAGTATTAAAAACAACATTGCAAAGGGATTATCTGCATGCAATATTAGACACTTTATGAAAAGATATAAGGCCTAGCGGCACAATGTATGATAGCAAAAGTCTAAGTCTATCCGTGTTCTAGTGCAATTCTGAACATGAACAAAAAAAATAAAAATTCAAATTTGCAGTGACCTACAAAATATGTTTTAATGAATTTGTCTTCTCTTGATAGAGCCAGCTCAATAAATCAAAACACACAGAGCTGGTAGACTGGTAACGAGAAAATTTAACACTCTAAGCCAAGGGACAGAATGTAAAAAAAGACGACTTGCAGCACATTAGTGTGCATATCAGAATAAAGAGAACAGGGGGGGGGGGGGGGGGCAAGTGAATTCACTCCCTTGAAAAGAGACTGTTACCGCTAACAAGTTTCAATCATGAAGGCAAATGAAAGTCCTTACTGTGAATTCATCAGAAATTGTGCAAGTAATTCAATGAACGAACCATGTATGGTGTTCTAACGCCTCCAAACTGAGCAGCAGGGGAGCGTACATAATGTATGTTTAAAAAAAAAAGAAAAGAAAAAAAAAAAAAGAAAAAAAAATCCAGCACAAGCTCATACAGTGTGTTTTGCCTGCGGAAGTTGATTTACTGTATCTGGTGTGTCAGCGCACAGCAAATATGGCTATGGAGTGAATAAGAGTTGCTGATAGGAGCACAAGAGTGAGAAAAACGACTATCAAGGACAAAAGAGCACATGTAAAGTGTGTGAAAGACGACTGATGCCCGTTCATCTCCTGTGTGACCTGTGCAGAAGTGGACTATTCAATGTGCATAAAATAAAGACAACTAAGATTGACACTGCGGCTTTGTGTGGCTGAATGGTTATATAGGAGGTTTCTAACACCTGGAGAAGGATATACGTTAACATTCATTTCAATGACAGCTGCTCAACTGATGGCAACGTAAAAACTGTCCATTTAATGCATTTAAGGGCCCTCTGAAAAACATCTATATAATGAAATATTAATGACTTGTATGTCGCTTTCAAAAATATTATTTCATCACTACACAAACATTGTTGAATAAGCATCAAAAGAGAGAGATGTTCTTTGGATTCAGATGGTATAGTTCCAGCCTCTACAAGTATCTACCATTAGTTGAGGAGAGCATTTCTAAGTTATCAGACTTGCAATTTTCACCTGGAGGATGATGAAACCTGCACAAAAAAAAAGAACTCATAGACCTAACTGTTAAAGTGTTTTCCTGCCACCAACATTTTCATTTTTCTCTCAGGCTACTGACACCAAACACAGCTCATGAAAGTCTCCGTACAAAGCATATGAATATTTAATACAGTAAACACTGCTGTGGAGCTGAGTTTTATAACCCAGGGTTAGAAGTGGTGCAAACACTTTTTTAAAATTACAAGTGTGAAAAATGGCTTTGAAGGTTAAAAGCGGCCTTAGCCCAGGCTCCAAAAGAGATAACCCAGGGTTAAAATGCAGCGTAAAAAGCCCTACTGTAACTAGCTCAGTTGAATTGGGCTAGTAAGAAACCAGCCAGACCTACATAGCAGTGTAATGCAAACTGTATAGCAACACACTGGCAACCATCCACAACACCCCAGCATCTCATTTTGCACAGAGAAGCAACAAATTTGAACATGTAATGTAGTTCCAAGCGTAGGTTCGGGAGGAGCCTAAACATTCTGCGTCATCCTGGCGACAACTGTTCCAGCACCCTTCCTCTTCCCAATGTCCTCCTCCACTTCTCTTATTCTCCCTCTGCACAGTGCTGTTATAGTGGGGTTTAGCTCGGAGCTCGAGCTGAGCCTCAGGTTCGAGCCTCCTTCGAGGACAGCAAGCCAAGTTTGTTTACTATTAACTATTAAGTCTGAATGAGCAGGCGAACTGGTGAAATGGTCTAAATTCCCAAATGCTTCACTGTGCCTCCGGAACATTCTAGTCTGTGTGATTTAATGAGGGAGAAATCATCTTCCTACATCAGACAACTCGCCCTCATCACAGGTCGCTCAAAGGTCACTAAAGGCCATTGCAAATGCAGACGCCAAATCTGATAATTGGCAAGGTCGGGAGTGTTTGTGTCAGATATAGGAATTTACACATGAACCTTCAGAACAGGGTTTCACAGCAAACCAAACAAAATAATAATTACAAAATGTTTTTGTTATTTCCTGTTTTGATTGTTTCACAATTACATCCGTTACACCGTTAAGGCAGAGATTACACAGACAAACAGATGAAAGAATGAAAGATAGATAGACACGTTCAGATATATACGATCTATATGCAGTAGACATTGATATTTGCATTAGAAACATCATTAATTTTTCATCCACAAGCGCACCATTACTACCTCTAAACTTTCTGCAGCACAACTAATGTTATACACGCCAAACCTTCAGAAAAGCAGGCGTTCTGAAAGACGCTCACTAAGGGCCTTTTGGAAGTTTTGAAGGCACTGTGTGTAAGTACTCACTTCCCGGGATGAGCTGCAAAAACAAATAGAATGGAAACAGTTGGACTTTTAGTGAGTGCTCTCACTATAATATATTAATTTCATTGTCACTTAGTTTGCTTCTTGCCTTTGCAAAGTAAGTAATCATTGTTTTTGTTTGCCGGTTTTTTTTGTCACATGACATACTGATCTTAAACAGTCTTCCAATATACACCCCCCCCACCACACACACACACCACAAACAAACAGAATCCTGAACAAAGTGCAAACTGTTTATTGTGACTGCATGCGGATGTAAATGAAAATAAAAAAATCACCTGAAGCCATCCTGTATTTTTATTTTCAGAAATAACTCCATAGTGCCATTACACACACTAGCGTACAACTTTCCTAGAGTCCTAATATTCACACAGATGCCATTTATTTGCATGCGCTGTGAACGCCCATTTCATTAAATGAATTATGCAAATAAGGTAGCAGTGCTTTGGCAAACTTTACTGGGCTTGTATAGACTCATTCCACCACTGTGATCCAGACACTTGAATCAGTCCTCTAAAATGCCAAAAATGCACTCGCCTACATGGCCAGTGTGGATATGCAGTGAGTTATACAGCGTTTTCCCCATCAATTTGATGAGTTACTACTGCCAATATCAATAGAAATTGTACACAAAATCTCTTGTAAAGGAAATGATTTGCACAGGCCGTATTAGCACAACAACAACTGTACAATCCATAATGATCCTAAACCGCAGAGAAATTGGTTTTCGTTGTAAAACGGCAGCGTTCCGTGTCAGTTGGTGTGTTGGAGATGGCATGACACTGTAGTGAACATTGGAGAGATTGTTATGAAGGATGAACATATCATACAAAATAGGCAAAAGTTCCCAGACAAGCAACAAAGTACACTTACATAGAATTGATGGAATATCTAATGAAATCGCATCATGCCGAACTAGTTTAACGTCAAAATGCAACTGGAATTGCTGCTCACACAGTGGGTTCCCGCACTGAAATAAGTGATCTTATGAGACTAAGTTTGAGGATGTGTGCAAACACCCTACCAGGATGAACTGAACATGGGTTCGATTCCATCCTTCCTGCAGTGAGTGCATCTCAATCAATGCCAGCAAACTAAAAGCAGGAGAATGAACTGTTGGAAACCCGCCTTAAATTTGTCCTAATTCTGTCAGCGTCTACTCTTCCATGTCACTGACTGAGTGACATCCTCCAAAGCGGCAGCTAGAACAGGGTGATGTCTCAGTCTGTGGTTGTCTAAAGGATGTAGAAGAGCGTGAGACGAAGGCCACTGATTATGAATCCTCCTCAGCTTCCTTCGTGTTGACATTTCACCACAGAGCACCTCCTTTCTCCCCTCCAATTACTCCATCCTTTCCTGCTTCTGGACAGGGGGTGACCTTTCAATCTCCTCTAAATATCTTATTATATGGTGTATCTTCTTTTTTTAGGCCTGGCAGGACCTGCGATACAATTACAAGACATTCACGCTTTGTTTGCTCTCTAATGAAGCGATCATGAGTCGGACCGGCAGCCAGCACCTTGGGGCGTGCCACGATGTCACATTGAAGGAGTGGTTTGCCAGTACCGCAGGCAAGTGGCTGTTAAAGTCTGGACACTACCGGAAGAATGGGCTGCACAGAGAGACAGCAAATAGGGGCAGGAGATAATGTAAACTAAAGCCTTGTTTATACATTCGTCTGGCTCCGCACCACGAGCCTCCGCTGACTGCGCACTCAGACGGATGGGGCATTTATTATTGAAGCGATTGCCATTGCACTATTCTTTGAAACGACAGGGGGCGACTCTAAACCATCAGGAAGCAGAGGGGAGAAGATTTAAGGTACACACGACCTTGTTTTTATAACACTTCACCAAACCCATGCAACAAAAGAACCAAAGAATTGTGCAAAACCAAGTAAACCTTGAGATTATTGCTTGTGACATTAGAGCAAAAAATATGGATGTGAGAACATATTAAACAGCAACCTCTTAAATATTTTCTAATTTCCTTCAACTTTTTCATTTAATTTAACTTGGCTTATTTCCGCTTGTCTTAATTCATTTAGACAAGCGCAAACTGCGTGCCAGCACAACCATACCGGCTCAGCCAGAATTGCCTTTTAGTGGTGCATTTTGGGAAGCGGAGAAGCGCATGTAAGGTTACAAAAAATGGTGTGCACACCACCACGCGAATTGGGGTCTTGCGCACTCAATGCGTACAACTGCCCATACTGTGATGACATAATATTTGTTGTGTACACCTGTGCGCTCGTGCGGACAGGGCGAGTATAAACTAAGCTTGCAGCACATTAATGTGCTAATAGAATAAAGAGAGCGAGAGAGTGGGAAAAAACTCAAACGAATTCACTCCATTGGAAAGAGACTGTTACCACTAACAAGTTTAAATCACCAGTAGTACATGGTATTCTGCCGTACAAGATTACATTAACTGGCCACGGCGTGGCCCCCACTGCCGTTTTATTTGCTGTTTTATTAACAAAGTTCGTGAGGAGCACGTTCATATAATCAATAACCTAATTAACACGAGAGAAGCGCATTCAGTTAATCAACTCAATCAAAGGTAGGGTAAGTAGTTTTTCAAAAATACTGTTGGACATTGTTGATATTTGAAATCAACCCAAACAAACCCACCCCTCTCTTTGCTCCACCTCCAAAACTCACCCTCCAATCATAAACCACCCTGCTCAGAGTTGGTCTTGAACCCCGGTCTGTACGGGCGAGTGCACTAACAATGACGCAAAACACCACATTCTCTAGCAGTTGTCAGTGTGCAGTGGTTTTCCTGCACAACTTTCACTAGCCAGCCACTGTTACATGCAATGCGAGAGTGAATGTTTATCACTGCTGACGCGCAACAAAATGCATCACGAAAAAAAGTGCAGAAGATGAACGGATGACAAGGAAGCATAAAAAAATGAACATACAGTTGCCAGGTTGAGGTCAAAAATGGGTTGAAATTAGTGAGGTGTTGATTCTGTGAGTAGAATGCATTTCATACAAAATCTGACAACTGGACAACCTATATATAACCTATATATATTACTGTGATTAAACATATAATGAGGTTTCGGCCATACAAATTATGGGAGTTTCCCGGGAGAAATAACAAAACAGGAAACGGGTAGGAGATGGGTGTGAAATACGGGAGTGTTGACATGTATGGTCCTAAAGCACTTGGCCAGTCATAAACATTCATTCCAGTGATATTCCTTTGAGCTCTATTTTATTGTCTCACTTCTCTTTCTTTTTTTTCCTTCAGTTTTTTTTTTTTCAAATCTCCCTTTTGCTCATTCTGTCTCCTCGACCATTATACGCACCCTAATACTGATTGGTTACACATTTATTATTTAACAAAAAAACAAAACAAAAAAAATGTTTTCAAAAAACTACTTACCCCACCTTTAATGATAAGCGGTATATATATACAGCAGACTTTTGTCTGACAGCTTATCAGCATTCCTCCTCCATCCCATCTCCTAACTTTTAGTCCTAACTATTCTTATCACAGCCGGGGGAAGTTCTCTGGGTTCAGGCCAAATTTCCGAGCTCGGCGTCCTCCCTCCAGACATCACGCCAAATATGCATAACCTTTACTCTATCTAATTATATCTAAGTGTGAACTCATGAAAGAAACAAACAAAGCATCTGCTCTGCTCCATATACAGCAAGAGCTACAGAGTCACAGCACAGTGCAGCAGGAGTCAGATTTCACTTATCACGTGACTAGAGTAGGGAGAGATGACTGACAGGACGATGGTGGAGGTTTGAACAGATATGAGTGTCATTGACAAAATATCTTTTCTTGTAAAATTTGCAATCAGTACCGACGTTGCCTATACACAAAGTATTAGAAAGAAAAAAGTGAAAAGTGAGACAGCATACACCAAGTACGCGTGATGGCAAATTCAAAAGTGAAAATGACAAGCAACACGTGTTCAATAGTGAATTCTCCTCACCAACCCCAGGTATTACGGGTAATATTGGTGTTGTTGCAAGTTTAATTACCGGTGTAAACATTTCCTCAGCGTGACATCCATAATGTCAACTGAGGAATGTAACAGTCAAAGATAAACTTTGACAGACAGTCCAGAACATCTGGACAAATTAATTCTCAATCTGAATCAAAATTGATTTATGGCCATTTCCACTTCAACTTTTTTGTAGTAAATCAGCATTTTGCCACAAATTCTGTTGATAGATCTTAATGTGCATTAAAGCCATGCATAAAAAAGCAGATGATACAAAATAAAATTGCAGTTTGCAGTGTTTGATGATTTTTTTTTTTTGTTTTTCCATGATTGATGGCAACACTGAATACTGATATTGATTTAGAGAGCAAGGTGGATGATTTAGTATTATGAATCAGAACACCCAGACATGTTATACACTTACTTTTTTTTTTTTGTATAATTTTGTGTGTGTGTGTGCTTATGAGGACACAACTTTATATAATGACATGGGTATTACACTGGTATTACGACATAAACATGAAATATGAGGACATTTCATGAGTCCTCATTTTTAAAATAGCTTTAAAAACATATTAAACAGTGTTTTATTTAAAACATGTAAAATTGCACAATGTTTTCTGTGATGGGTAGGTTTAGGAGTAGAGTTAGTGTAGGGGGAGAGAATGTATAGTTTGCACAGTATAAAAACCATTACACCTATGGAATTTCTTCACTTTGACAGCAAAACAAACCTGTGTGTGTGTGAGTGTGTGTGTGGTCATTCACTTTCCTGCTTAGTGAATGAATGAATAATATATAGAATAAGATGGACAATGACACCAATTTCTTTGGGAGCTGCTGTGCAGCCGCCAATTATTAATGTAAAGCTGCTTTGCCACAATTTGCATTGTAAAGGTGACTTGACTTGCCTTGACTTGACTTAGAAAAGCTTCTTGGAAAACAATCCAATGTCAATGCAGAACTCGTGACATGCAAGATCAGCTCTCTGGTTAAAGACATTATCCTTCCACATCAGCTTGAGTCCTGCAGCTCAACATACCATATATATCCACAGATGTAAGCAGCTCAAAATACTTGCACGGCAAAAATACTTACATTGGCATGAACTCATGAAGCACAGGCCAGAAAGACGTTCATCATTCATGAAGCCATATTTAATATTAAACAAGTGAAAAAGTTTGTGTCAATCATCTGCTTGAAACACTGCTGACATGCTTATTGGATTTTACTTCCCAGGTCAGGTCTCGCTTTTGGTGACCCATATATGTCAATTCCATATCCTGTTCCCTACTGGAGCATGTCCAACTGGTAAAAACCTTCATTCCATGCAAGAAACCTTTCTCCAGGGATCTGAGGGTTATATGGATCAATTGACCATGGTAACCTATTGACTTTCAGAAAATGTCACCATGAAGGCTTAATTTGTAAGGCGACACCAAGAATTGCTAATTTTTCTGCTTCAACGAAACAATACAGCAAAATACCAATAAATCAAGAAAGTATCAGTGTAGTCAATCAAAAGTAAACTAATATTGATGGCATGTCAAAACTTACTGATCTAAGATTTAAAACACATCTCACACTCACACACACACACACACACATATATATATATATATATATATATATATATATATATATATATATATATATATAAGTTATAGTATTGACCTTACTTTCATGTTATAAGTTAAACAGATGTATATATATATATATATATATATATATAAATATACACACACAGTGCTCACCATAGATGAGTACACCCCCTTTGAAAAGTAACATTTTAAACAATATCTCAATCAACACAAAAACAATTTCCAAAATGTTGACAAGACTAAGTTTTATATAACATCTGTTTAACTTATAACATGAATGTAAGGTTAATAATATAACTTAACTATAAAAAATTAAGTTTTACTCAAATTAGGGTGATGCAAAAAGGAGTATACCCCACTGAAAGAGCAAAGCTACATTTTAGAATACAAATGTCTAATTTAACAAGAATTCAACCACAGGTAAGTATAATTATTCATTACACAGGTGTCCAGCAGTCAGTTGACTATAAAAGGGTGTTACTTAAAGAAAACAAACCATGTTGTCAGCAATGGCACCACAAGGAAAAGAATGTTCCAAGACCTGAGAAAGAAAATTTCTTTACACAAGAAAGGTAAAGGCTACAAGAGGATCAGCAAAGCTTTACTTATCAGTCAGAATACTGTAGCAAAGGTGGTACAAAAATTTAAAAAAGATGGAACTGCAACCATCTCACAGAGACATCCAGGTGGTCCACGGAAGTTAACACCTCGTCAGGAGTGTCTTCTGATGAGAACGGTTGAAGAAAATCGGCATGCAAGTTCACTGCAGTAATCTAAAGAAGCAGAAAGCCAAACTGGGGTGACAATTTCCCGTGACACAATACGGCGTACACTGCAGAGGAATGGCATGGGTGTAGTCCACGAAAGAAGCCTATCCTAAAGCCCAGGCACAAAAAGTCCGCCTAGAGTTTGCCAGGGCCCATGCTGACAAAGATGAAGACTACTGGGACTCTATACTCTGGAGTGATGAGACCAAGATAAATGTTTTTGGAACCGATGGCTTCAAAACTGTATCGCGTCGGAAAGGCGAGGAATATAAAGAAAAATGCATGGTGCCTACAGTGAAATATGGAGGTGGCAGTGTCCTTATGTGGGGCTGCATGAGTGCTGCTGATGTCAGGGAGCTGCATTTCACTGATGGCATCATGAATTCACAGATGTACTGCTCTATACTGAAAGAGAAGATGCTCCCATCACTCTGTGCCCTTGGTCGTCATAAACGCATATCTAAGGCCACTGTTGGATTTCTGAAGAAGAACAGGGTGAAAGTGATTCTGAACCCAATCGAACACCAATGGGGAATTTTGAAGACACACGTTGAGCATCACTCTCCATCCAGCATCCAGTCTCTAAAAAAGGTCATTCTTAAAGAATGGATAAAGATAGATGTTATAAAATGTTGCCAGCTTGTTTTTTCATTCCATGCCTAGAAGACTTGGTGCAGACATTAAAAATCATGGAGGCCATACAAAGAACTAGATGTAGTAGTTTTTGCTGTGGGGTGAACTTTTTTTTGTATCACCCTAATCTGAGTAAAATTGAAAAATGTTAAGTTAACGTATTGACCGTACTTTAATGTTATAAGTTAAACAGATGTTATATAAAACTTTGTCTTGCCTACATTTTGGAAATTATTTTTGTGTTGATTGAGATATTGTTTAAAATGTTACTTTTCAAAGGGGGTGTGCACTGTAATAATATATTATATTATATTATATTATATTATATACACACACAGTGCACACCCCCTTTGAAAAGTAACATTTTAAACTTAATCTCAAATGAACAGAAAAACAATGTGTGTGTGTATATATATATATATACACACACACACACACCTTACATATAAAGTAATTACCTTTTATTCTGCAAGGATGCATTACATTAAATTGATCAAAGTGACAAAGATATTTATGTTACAAATTCAATTTAAATATATTCTTCAAAGAATCCTGAAAAAATACATAATTTTCCATAAAAATACGAAAAGTACAAATGTTTCATAGTACAAGTTTTCTTTATGTGTAAAGCCTTTTCAAGTAAATAAAATACTTAGTGTGCCTTTAACAAGAAAGAGCTTTGTTTAAAGTTTTGCCCAACAAAAACAATTACCTCTGTTAGGAAATGTTGCCTATTTTATGTGCAGGCCACGACAGAAAAGTCTATGTAAAATCTAAGGTTGGCTGAGCAGATGCTTGCAGAGAAAGGTGAGAGTGGAGTCCAAGGCTGCGAGGCAAAACATCAGACATGAAAGTGCAGCATCTATTTAATTTAATGGTCACTGCTGGAGGGTCTAATGCAAGGTACAGAGGGATGGGGTGAATCCTGAATGAACAAAGGAAGTAGGGAAGAGCAATCCCTTAAGACTCACAGGGACCAGCAAGCTGTGTCCTTGGACAGGGCTCAGGACGGTAACACATTACAAGCCATTTAATTAGACCTCGGGTGATGGATGTGACCGTTCACAGGAAATCAAAGTATGAAACATAGATCCAGCCACTTGAATAAGCTGTTCTACAACACAGGACATATTCAATACAACCTGGGATATTCCGGTGGGATTTGTGTGACAATCGATGTGTATGTAGAAACAGTCTGGGAAGGATCGAATGACTGTCTGCGGCGCTCACATTTCTTTTTACTAAAAGCAAGCTTGCGAATAAAAGCGCTCGGAAGTCATTGAAAATGTGCGAGATGTCACACAGGCAGCAGGCGTAATTTGTGCTAATGATATTCCTAAATAATCTACTCTAATTACCGAGGTCAACCAAAATTATTCTCTCCATATGTCTGCTGTCTAGAAAAATCTCCCTCTGAGAAATAAATAAATAAATAAATAAAAATATGTATGGGCATGTGTGCGTGTTGTAGAGGACAGGCTAAAAAGATGACTGACTGCCTTTGTCACACTATTTGAGGAAGGGAATGAGTCATGGATTACTGAAGCTGCTCCAGCTCTCTGTGGCTGCCCACCAGATTTTGTGTTGATCACGTGAAAATGACTTTTGAAGGATTGTTTTTTCCCTTCACACCTGCAGCCTGCTCCACAGTCTTTCATGCGGATGAGGATGAACAGGTGGGCTACTGCTGCTTTAGCTAAAGAAGCTTATTTAATTCAACTCGTCTGTAAACGCACCAGAAAGCACCAACACTTCCATGAAAATTCATCTACAGACATTCAATTTGATGACAAGAAATTAAGAACATGAATGATTTTTGTAGACTGTTCAAATAAGCACATGCCTCGTGTTTTGTCAGTTTAAACCCCTTTTCAATAAAGAATCATTGTGTTTATTGATTTATGACTATGTAGGTGAATCAAGCTTTATATGATTGTCTCCAACATTAATGTGCTCCAAAATACCTTCACTGTTAAATACTGGCCTTCTCTTTCTTTTCAGACAGATGTTTATAGTGTGTGTTTTTTAAATAATATGATGAAGAATATTTATTAATCTCTCTCTGCCAGTGTAGAACAGCCTTCACTACATGTTTTCTATGACATTATCAGCTATTAATAATTTGTTATTCTTCTACTTGAGCCTGAGAATGTGCTATGTTCATCAAAATTTACATTATGTCGATACAAGATCATTATTACTTTCGTAACGGAGATTGAGATGTTTTACGGTGTTGCAGGTATGATGTGCGGTGAAATAATTGTCTGAAGTGTTAATTGAGTTAGCGGTGCAGAAGTTGTTTTGTACTCACAGATCTGCTGCATCGACAAACTCAACGCCACTATAGTTCATGCATAATAAATTTTGCAAGGGTTTACACATGCTGTTTGTATACCGGTCACTTTTAATTCTTGTACTGATAAGTACATAAGCAAAGTAAATATTTGATGCCTTTTTCACATTTGATTCTTTGCACAGTAGCTTCTCGATCATTGGCTGACAAGACAAAGTGATTTAAAACAAGCAACTATAGAAATTAAATCTGTAAATGATTAGTATAATAATATAATATAATATAGTTACCATTTTATTTACTTTAATTTTGGACCCTGTTCCCAAAATGGTGCCCCACCCAAGGGAAATATGAGAGTCAAAGGTGCTGTATGTAATTTTTTGACTCTACTAAAGCATAAAAATACCATAGTATGTTTGCTGAGATTTAAGAAACATGCTAAATTCAAATATGCACTATCCATATATCATATATCAACAAATTATTTACTTAAATTCTAAAACTGATAAGCACAAATGCATAATCTAATAAAAGTAAGGAATTTGTTTAATTTTATTGTTCTATGTATTTTTTTATAAATACAAGTTCTTTTTTAAATAAAATAAGTCATTTCTAAAACTTAATAATAGAAACACTGCAAATGTATTTTAACTACAATAAACAGCTTGTTTAAATCTCTCCAGGTGTTTGATGAAGATGATGTTAAAAACCCGCTAACACACTTGTTTGCTCTTTTTATTTTTTTAATATTTAGAGTAGCTAACCCTATTTATCTTCATTTGGCTCATTAGGCTGTTCTCCAGAGAATTATTGTCAAAAATATGGGGATGTTATTAAAGCAAACACAATCTGTCTTGTGAGCGAGGCCAGTGTCTGTTTGCAGGCAAATCACAGATTTTTTTATTGCCTGTACAGCATCACAGACGTTAAAAACCAGTGGTTCCACTTCCAAGCTTTGGTATAGTTGTACATTTCAGATTCAACCCAAATTGCATATCTTCCTGTCTTCAGTTCAGGGGTCACTTGAACCATTACTAGCTCTTTATGAACATTATCTTGTGGCCCTCACTAATTAGAGTGTTCTGCCTTATCTGCACATTAAAAAGACTGCATTGCGGCGCACCATCGTTTAGTACTTCAAACACTTAGCTCAGAGATTATCAAAGGAGAAGCCTTGAAAGGCTTATTAATGTGGCCAAACAAGCCTCTTTAATAAAGCTGTTTGATCCCTACTAAAGAGCAAAACGGTACTCACGGTCACTGCAGAGGGGACCACTGTATGTCGTCATGGTACAGTCGCAAGTAAACCCCTCCCACTGCTGCAGACACACTCCCTGATTGGAGCAGGAGTCCTCCGTGCAGGTTGTGCCAGGGCCGGCTGAAACCAAACAGGAAATGGGAATAGATGGTTATAATCACACAATCACGGTTTCTACACTGACACAGGTGTCAGAGCTCAGAATCTCCACAATGTTCTCTAACATAAGCATGCAACAGGAAAATTGGTTAACAACTTGGCACAAACAAAAAAAATCTATTAAAACTAAGACTTAAGACTTAAGGATTGAAAACAGACTAATACCTGGTTTCACAGACAAGGTTTAAGCTTATTCCCAGACTAAAATGTTTGAGATGTATTGACTGAAAGCAACTTGTACTGACAGATTTTAAAATATGTCAATGCCATTATTTTGTCTCAAGATGCACACCAGTAATGCTTTTTTTCTAAAGCAAGTTTATGAAAGCTACTAAAAATGTCCTAATTGTGGCCTAATCCTAACTTAATTTATGACCTGTTTGTGAAACCAGGCCATAACTGATTGTAATTATGTATAGCTGAGTACACATTAAGGATAAACAATATGGGTTGGATATCGGCCAATATGGTGATTTTTCCTTTTACTGTAAATTACATTTGTAGTCTTTTAGCACTCATTTAATCATCTTACATGACCATCGTTAAAACTCTAAAAATGTATTTAATTTAATTGTTAAATATTTTATATATACATCTATATATATATAATTACATATACATACAGTGGGGAGAACAAAGATTTTGCAGGTTTGCCCACTTAAAAAGCATGTAGAAGACCATACTTTTTAATCATAGGAACTGTGAGTGACGGAATCTAAAACAAAAATCCAGAAAATCACATTGTATGATTTTTAAATAATTAATTTGCATTTTATTGCATGACATAAGTATTTGATCACCTACCAACCAGTAAGAATTCCGGCTCTCACAGACCTGTTAATTTTTCCTCAAGAAGCCCTCCTGTTCTCCACTCATTACCTGTATTAACTGCACCTGTTTGAACTTGTTTCCTGTATAAAAGACACCTGTCCACACACTCAATCAAACAGACTCCAACCTCTCCACAATGGCCAAGACCAGAGAGCTGTGTAAGGACATCAGGGATAAAATTGTAGACCTGCACAAGGCTGGGATGGGCTACAGGACAATAGGCAAGCCGCTTGGTGAGAAGGCAACAACTGTTGGCACAATTATTAGAAAATGAAAGAAGTTCAAGATGACGGTCAATCTCCCTCGGTCTGGGGCAACATGCAAGATCGTGGGGCATCAATGATCATGAGGAAGCTGAGGGATCAGCCCAGAACTACACGGCAGGACCTGGTCAATGACCTGAAGAGAGCTGGGACCACAGTCTCAAAGAAAACCATTAGTAACACACTACGCAGTCATGGATTAAAATCCTGCAGCGCACACAAGGTCCCCCTGCTCAAGCCAGCGCATGTCCAGGCCCGTCTGAAGTTTGCCAATGACCATCTGGATGATCCAGAGGAGGAATGGGAGAAGGGCATGTGGTCTGATGAGACAAAAATAGAGCTTTTTGGTCTAAACTCCACTTGCCATGTTTGGAGGAAGAAGAAGGATGAGTACAACCCCAAGAACACCATCCAAACCGTGAAGCATGGAGGTGGAAACATCATTCTTTGGGGATGCTGTTCTGCAAAGGGGACCGGACGACTGCACCTTATTGAGGGGAGGATGGATGGGGCCATGTATTGTGAGATCTTGGCCAACAACCTTTTTCCCTCAGTAAGAGCACTGAAGATGGGTTGTGGCTGGGTCTTCCAGCCGAAACACACAGCCCGGGCAACTAAGGAGTGGCTCCGTGAGAAGCATCTGAAGGTCCTGGAGGTCCTCTAGAATCTCCAGACCTGACCCCAACAGAAAATATTTGGAGGGAGATGAAAGTCTGTTTTGCCCAGCGACAGCCCCAAAACCTGAAGGATCTGGAGAAGGTCTGTATGGAGAAGTGGGCCAAAATCCCTGCTGCAGTGTGTGCAAACCTGGTCAAGAACTACAGGAAACGTATGATCTCTGTAATTCCAAACAAAGGTTTCTGTACCAAATATTAAATTCTGCTTTTCTGATGCATCAAATACTTAGGTCATGCAATAAAATGAAACAATGACAGTAACTGTGTAAATTATTATATTTCATAAATGGATTAGAAAAATAATTTAAAAATAATTTTATAATTACATTTAGAAGTTAATGCAAAACCTGCCGTATGTGCAATTTACAATTTTTTCAATTTATTTATTTATTTGAGTGTTGATTAGCATGTCTAAAAATATATAGCAACTGAATTTAATAGTTTGGGCTCTGTTGTTAATTGTAAACTTATATACACACAGTATACAGTATACAGCAGTATACTAACCTTCACAGCCTCGCTCCACTTGGCCCACGCGGTGCAGAGCATCTGAGATCAGGTCAGGAAGTCTGCCATTCAGGTCAACTGAAGCCAGGCAGCCCTGGTAGCCATCCCGCGATGCTATAAGCTTGGGCAAACTGTTGTACATGCTCTTCCCCACACCTCCAATGTACAGCTCTCCTACACGACACACACAGAGGAAATATACAAAGTTATCAACACATATAATTTTAAAGTCCACTCAGCAGAATTTTTTCCTGGAAATAAGCTGGATTAAGTCTGTAGATTCCAACTGGGGCTAGATGTCTATCTTCAAAATAAGGCAGAAATCAATGATGATGGTGTTGCATTTAAATTGTTCAGCATGTTAATTGAAGCTTCATAAGGTGGGGTGATCCTGTGGTATTATATGATGAGCTGAATATGTGTGGTTCTCTTTTCAACTAATTCCCTGCTGATGGAGGCTAACACCAATGAACCTTTGATGTGCAGAACAAAAAGAAAAACAGGTTGTCATAAAACGGCATATAATTATGTAACATCAAAGTTGCCCTTGAGCAACTTTGAGGAAGAGAACATGTGGATAAGCATATGAGAAGATGAAGGAGACGGGAACCCCAGTGTGATATACAGACGCCGCTCTCGCTATAGCCGCTGTTCCGTTGCTCATATGTGGTGTTTGGTTGTAGGATTGTGCTCAGACAGATATTTGGGAATGGAGAAGAGAGGTGGAGAATTGAAATGACTTGGCTCTTGAACAGAACAGCATGTCCCTGCGTCTGGTTCTTAAACAGCATTTTAAATAAATGCTTGTTGACAAAACTGGGCAACAGCAAGTAGTAATAGCATATAATATTATTATTATTATTATTATTATTATTAATAATGTCATAGGACATAAAATAATCACAAAGATGATGACCGCTAATAAAATGAAATGATATATAAAAAACAATGTACTCTGAATACTCTGTGAACTTAACACTGCTAATATAATAACCTAAAAAATATTATTCTCCATTGCTGTGTGGTTATGACCTAGTGTCTATATAAATAGACCCATAATTGTAATACAAGTGTGCTGATGTTTTACTTAGTCGTTGTGTTGTTTAAGGTACACACTACTCTTTCATTCTACACATTTTTTCATTCTGCAAATATTCATTGCAGAAAGCATCTAACATGTCCGGGGACCTTTTTATAAACATTCACCAGGCAGACCGTGTTTAGAGGGCATTGTTTGCCAGTAAAATGCAATTTCCAACTGAGCTCTGCTGGCAAGACAGGCAATTACGCGTTAAAACTGACAAGAAAGCACACATATGGCAATTTTCGCCCTACGGTCGAAGAGTGCGCTCTTGCTCTGATTGTTTGCAGAAATACGGTCTTTTTCCACTCCAACTGAATAAGCCCAATTAGACCACCATTAAAAGCCCCCTTCATCTAAACCTCTGCACTCTTTAATTTTATCTCACCTCACTACAGATAAGTTACATTCTTTCGTTCTAACTTTCCCCTTCCATTAAGAGCCCTTCAACCTGACTCTCTTCAACTAACTACTGTAATTGCCCTCAGTGCCTCTTCAATGAAATGAACGGTCTTCCTGACTGGCTATAGCTCCACCCCTTAGGATACTGATTACATAATCATAGCTTTTTACAATTCAATGCAACAGGTGGTACTGGCTGAATCTCAATTGAGCTTCAAAAAGCACTGAATTTCAAAGTGCATTCAGCACCACACAAACATGCTCCTCATTTTATTTTTCATAAAAGGTCTGTTAGTATTATTCTTCCAGTGAGCCCAGGCTGTAACTCCTAATCAGGAGTTCAAGAGGACTAATCTACAATTGTTCCACTGCATGCAGTACTATTCATAAAGAGGGTACAAAATAGGGCCTGGAACTTTTATAAAGATTTTTTTTTTCTTTTGAGACAAATGGTCTGTGAAAGAAGGTGCTTAACCTTCAGAAAAAGTTCACAGTCAACCTCTAGAGGTCAAACTAAATATTATATGAGATATTTTAATCTATTCATTCATATTTTATTCATTTTATATGAGGTTTCTATTTTTTTAAACCATGTTACCAAAATTTGCAACATCTAAAAATGTATCATGGAGTTGGCTGAGATGTATAGGAATACTAACTGTTTTCAACAAGGACAAATGTATTATATATATTTGTCAGTTTACTATATATATATATATATATATATATATATATATATATATATATATATATATATATATACACACACACAAGTCCTTCCTATATATATATATATATATATATATATATATATATATACACGTACATGTACATAAATATACACAATAAGTATTCACAGCCTTTGCCATGACCCTCAAAATTGAGTTCAGGTGCATCCTGTTTCCACAGATCATCCTTGAGATCCATCTACAACTTGATCGGAGTTTACCTGTGGTAAATTCAGTTGATTGGACATGATTTAGAAAGGCACACACTGTCTATATAAGCTGCCACAGTTAACAGTGCATGTCAGAGCACAAACAAAGCCATGAAGTCCAAGGAATTGTCTGTAGACCTCCGAGACAGGACTGTATTGAGGGACAGATCTGGGGAAGGGTACAGAAATTTCTGCAAGCATTGAAGGTCCCAATGACCACAGTAGCCTCCATCATCTGTAAATGGAAGAAGTTTGGAACCATCAGGACTCTTCCTAGAGCGGGCCGCCCGGCCAAACTGAGCGATCTGGGAGAAGGGCCTTAGTCAGGGAGGTGACCAAGAACCAGATGGTCACTCTGACAAAGATCCAGCGTTTCTCTGTGGAGAGAGGAGAACCTTCCAGAAGAACAACCATCTCTGCAGCACTCAACCCATCAGGCCTGTATGGTAGAGTGACCAGACGGAAGCCACTCAGTAAAAGGCACATGACAGCTCACCCAGAGTTTGCCAAAAGGCACCTGAAGGACTCTCAGACCATGATAAATAAAATTCTCTGGTCTGATGAAACAAAGATTGTACTCTTTGGCTTGAATAGCAAGTGTCATGTCTGGAGGACACCAGGCACCGCTCATCACCTGTCCAATACCATCTCAACAGTGAAGCATGTTGGTGGCAGCATCATGCTGTGTTTTTAAGCGACAAGAGCTAGGAGACTAGTCAGGATTGAGGGAGAGATGAATACAGCAATGTGGGGTGAAGGTTGATCTATATAGTGGAATGGCTACAAATTTACAAATGTATTAAATAAATCATTTGATTAAAAATGGATATGGAAAATCAAAGTGTACTCCACTGCTTTTTTCCCTAAAGTAGAAAACAAAAAGGAAATGTTCAAGGAGAGAAAATTTGAACTTGTGTCTCTCACATGAGCACCAAGGCTCAATGGAGCACATGGGCTAAACCAATAGGGCAAGGCTCGAAAAAACAAACAAACAAAAATTTCCTTTCCCCTAAATTTACAGATGTTGTGCCTGTGCCAGCTCATCTTCACAGTAAATCCCAGCTCACAGCACAGAATCCAGCGCCGTTCTCAGAAGAAAAGCTCAGTCTGCTTCACACCGAATAGGCCATGCATGGTTATTAGCTCTGTATGTCTCAGTGTTATGCAAAGACTATTAAGCAGACTTCAATCACAATATTCAATTATACAGCCAATAGTTTTTTTCATTAGTCATTCAATGGATGGCTGGGCAGCAGGAGAACGGAGCTTCTTTTGTGGACGAGAGGGAGGAAAATCAATTGCTTTCATATGAAGGAACTGCAGGGAGATTGTAAAAATGACATCTCCAGTCATGCGTCTCTGTTGAGTAATGACGAAGCAATATCCCTGCTGGATAAAAACGGAAGAAGGGGAAAAGCAAAAAAAGAAACACCTTTGGCTGTGCTCCATGACCAGTGGACTAACCAGTGGATTAAAGCTCCTACAAATGCTCTCATAATGCGCTGTACTGCTAAGCCCTAAAAGTTTGCCTTCATGCCAAGTTCTTTAACATTACCTCTACATGTTGAGGAACTAGGGAAAGGTGTCACTATAATATTATAATGACCATGTAATGTATACTAATATATACAGTGGTAGGAAGTAATTGTGCTTCAGGAAGCATCACCATTAGTAACAAACACCTAAAGTATGCTGTATTAAAGGATTAGTCCACTTTAAAATAAAAACACCCCAAGCTTTACACACCTGCAAGACATCTTAGGTGTATATGACTTTCTTCTTACGGTATTACAGTTACAGTATATTAATAATCATCCTGATGCTCCAAAGTAATGGACAGACACCACCCGTTTAAAATTCTAAAAAGTGCATCATAAATGTACTCCTCACAGCTCCGGGGGGTAAATAAAGGCCTTCTGAAGCGAAGCAATGCGCTTGTGTACGAAAAATATCCATATTTAATACATTATAAAGTAAAATAACTAGCTTCCATGCATCAGTTACGCTGGTTTCGCAAGTTAAATACGGAAGGCGTAGGGCGTAGCGCAAGCGTTTTGAACTGCGAGAAGCGTTTCACTTTCTTTTTGAGGGCAAGTAAATCATGGGGCAATTTTCATTTTAAAGTGAACATCCTTTAAATGAGTATGAAGTAATTCTGTACCATTTATGTAACAAACATGAATGATATCCCAAAGCATGCGGCATGAAAAGATATTGAGGTATTGAGAGAGTGGCATTACTTTTCTAAGCGTAGAATTAATATAGGAACATTAGGCTTGGATGTTTGCCAGTACATTTGTTTTTACAGTTTTGTGTTTTGTACAGGTGGTTGCTTCCTTTCTGATGATATTCTTGTCTTTAGATGTGGCTTGGATCTCTCCTTCAAACGTAAGTCAGTGCAAGCTTGCTAGGCGAAAACGGTGTCTAATTGCTTAGAAAAGTAATAGCACACCTCTCCTTAAAAAGCTGTGAGATTTGAGCTGTTTACTACTAATGCCAGGTTCTCACCATGATATAAAAATGTATGTGTGTTTAGGAAATCTTTGCCTCGACTGAACTGGCCACCAACAGCTCATTATTAAACTCATTGACATTCGCATTTCATAGCAACACCTGGATTTTCCTCACGCCAGGGGGAACAGGAAAGCAATTTGATTCCAAGTCAATAAAACAACTTTTCAGAAAACATTTACAGGGACTAGATGGCAGTTCCTTGAGAAAAAAAACAAAAAAAACTCAATTATCGGACAGCGTGGAAAGTCGCTTGTCACAAGCGCTCTCCACATATGCTCATTTCAACACACATAACAGGTCAAGCGTCACTTTCCACTGGCTCCCTCACAGAAAACACCACCACATTTCAGCACCTTCCCGTCTGAGGATGTTCATTTTACACTTCACAGAAGAGCACTGGACCCTGGGGATTGTTATGCCACTCTCCATTCTCTCCGGCATAATTGCTTGAACAATTACAACTGACACGTACTGCGAAGTTGCTCTTTTGATGTTTAAAGGACTTGTTCCGGGGCAGTCAAATAAAAAAAGACCTTGGAGCCTGACAGCAGGAGCTTGCACTTTATGGCCTTATTTGATTCGGCCTTTACTACTCATGTACTTAAAGTAGCATGTCGATGTACAATTAGATCTATTTTTTTTTTTTTTTTTGTACTGGAGACTGGGATCTAGATCATCATGTATGATTCTTGCTTTCTGTTGTTACATTCAGATAATAGGTTCAGAATTTGGCATAAACAAGGCTCAGAGGCATTGAAAAACACCACGTGACGCTCCCATAGACTTCCATAGGAATTGAGGAATGCGGAAGTTGTGGAGTGACCAATTGTTCCAAACACAATAGTTCCAGCATTGAACTACATTCATTTCAGTGTTTCTCAAGCACACTTACTGTTAAGTCCATGAAATTATTGCATTTTTTGACATTTTTACACATTAGTTGACCTTTCAAGAATCAAGCCAGTAGTGGATTTTACGTAGCGCGTTATAGTTCATGTTTATCGTTAGATAATAGATAATTTCAGTTAGCTAATGTAAGCAACACCACCAGTTGTCATATTTTTAACAGTTGTTAGGCATCCTTCTCTCCCTGTAGAAGGCTGAATGAGTTCTATAAAAAACAAAACAAACAAACAACAACAAAAAAACAAGCCCCTTATCTAGCCCCTCATTAGTTATAATTAGAGTTGTCAAAATTACCAACTTCGGAAAGAAGTCGGTACTGAATTTTAAAATATAGATATGTTTGTGATTGGCTTCAATGATCAATGCTTCAAAAACGTTGTAAATAGACATCAATGACACTTTTCACCGAGTGCTTAAACAGATACACACGGGAGCATCCATCGTGGAGCAGTGCGCCTGCTTTCAAACATTCCCACTTTCAAAATGCTTTCAAATTCTGACACTTCCATGTGA
Source organism: Zacco platypus (assembly GCA_038088235.1). Taxonomy (NCBI): domain Eukaryota; kingdom Metazoa; phylum Chordata; class Actinopteri; order Cypriniformes; family Xenocyprididae; genus Zacco; species Zacco platypus. The sequence goes on from CM076070.1 coordinate 16,754,867, forward strand.
TTTCAAACGCTCACATGCACTGATCACTGTAGCCAATCACAGACATATCCGATGAGCGTGTGAAGACAATAGCCAATCAGAGGTGTTTACGAATCCACTCAGCAGGGCTCAAAGCATCACATTTTTTAAATTTCAGTACGGACTGGTACCGAAGTTGGTACTTCTGGTACTCTAAGTTATACAAGTCGATGATAACGTGTTTTGTCGAATGTAGTTGTTTGTTCGTTTGTTTTTTGCCCTATTTTAACTTTTTTCATGGGTTAAAAATCAATATTTGCTTGCTTTATTTATTTATTTTAATTTAGTTAAAATTTCTGCAAATTTAGTGAATCTGTCATCTATCCTTCTCAAACTCATTCAAACAGATTTGTTTGGAACTATTGAGAGCTCCATAAACCACATGACTGTGAGGCAATGAGATCAAAGCTGTCGCAGCTCTCTCTTTCAGAGGCTCTGATGAGGTTCTGCAGGGGTTCTTTCTATTTCCTGTTTTATGTTTTTTTTCCCCTTTATGTTCATTGTACTACGCAACTTAAAAACAATATTCAGAAACTATAAACATGCAAATCCAAATTCAGTATCTCAGAAAACTTGAATATTGTGAAAAGGTTCAATATTGAAGACACCTGGTGCCACACTCTAATCAGATAATTAAAACACCTGCAAAGGCCTTTAAATGGTCTCTCAGTCTAGTTCTGTAGGCTACACAATCATGGGGAAGACTGCTGACTTGACAGTTGTCCAAAAGACGACCATTGACACCTTGCACAAGGAGGGCAAGACAGAAAGGGTCATTGCAAAAGAGGCTTGCTGTTCACAGACCTCTGTGTCCAGGCAAATTAATAGAGAGGCGAAGGGAAGGAAAAGATGTGGTAGAAAAAAGGTGTACAAGCAATAGAGATAACCGCACCCTGGAGAGGATTGTGAAACAAAACCCATTCAAAAATGTGGGGGAGATTCACAAAGAGTGGACTGCAGCTGGAGTCAGTGCTTCAAGAACCACTACGCACAGACGTATGCAAGACATGGGTTTCAGCTGTCGCATTCCTTGTGTCAAGCCACTCTTGAACAACAGACAGCGTCAGAAGTGTCTCGCCTGGGCTAAAGATATTTCCTTTGGAAATCAGGGTCCCAGAGTCTGGAGGAAGAGAGGAGAGGCACACAATCCACGTTGCTTTAGGTCCAGTGTAAAGTTTCCACAGTCAGTGATGGTTTGGGGTGCCATGTCATCTGCTGGTGTTGGTCCACTGTGTTTTCTGAGGTCCAAGGTCAACGCAGCCGTATACCAGGAAGTTTTAGAGCACTTCATACTTCCTGCTGCTGACCAACTTTATGGAGATGCAGATTTCATTTTCCAACAGGACTTGGCACCTGCACACAGTGCCAAAGCAACCAGTACCTGGTTTAAAGGACCACGGTATCCCTGTTCTTAATTGGCCAACAAACTCACCTGACCTTAACCCCATAGAAAATCTACGGGGTATTGTGAAGAGGAAGATGCGATATGCCAGACCCAACAATGCAGAAGAGCTGAAGGCCACTATCAGAGCAACCTGGGATCTCATAACACCTGAGCAGTGCCACAGACTGATCGACTCCATGCCACGCGGCATTGCTGCAGTAATTCAGGCAAAAGGAGCCCCAACTATGTATTGAGTGCTGTACATGCTCATACTTTTCAGTTGGCCAAGATTTCTAAAAATCCTTTCTTTGTATTGGTATTAAGTAATATTCAAATTTTTTGAGATAATGAATTTGGGATTTTCCTTAGTTGTCAGTTATAATCATCAAAATTAAAAGAAATAAACATTTGAAATATATCAGTCTGTGTGTCATGAATGAATATAATACACAAGTTTCACTTTTTGAATGGAATTAGTGAAATAAATCAACTTTTTGATGATTTTCTAATTATATGACCAGCACCTGTATAAATGTATGTTCTTTAAAGAAGTCTCTCCAAGGCTGTATTTATTTAATCAAAAATAATTTTTTTTTACTGTAAAGAAGACTGAAAGAAGACTGGAGAAATGATGCTGAAAATCCAGCTTTGTTATCACTGGAATAAAATACATTTAATTTAATTTGGTTCCAATCTACCACATTACTAGCCAATCAGCAGAGAAAAGCAGCAAACTGAGGAAAAAAAAAAACCTTGACAAATTACAAATTATTCTTACATATACTTGTTCAGTGGTTAGATTATGTGGTCTTGACAAACAAAGTGGGTTCGGTTTTCTTTTTGCGAACTCGTCTCAGCTTTCTACAAGTGTCGACTTGTAGAAGACACAAAGACATAAAAACTAAGAACTGCCTGCCAAGATTTCTACTAAGATGCCAGTGAAAACTCAGAATAGTGAAAAGCCTAAGATATTGCTATGCCAACCGTTGCTTATGTCTTTTCAATCAAAATCTTTCATTTCAACACACACAAGGAAAGAAGTAAATATACATGAGATTCATATTCATACATTTTATGTGAAATAGAAGTTTGTTCTTGTTCCCAGAGTCAAGCAACACCTGCTTAAGATAGCAAAAGCAGGTTTGGAAGCACTAAAAATTATGCAAAGCCAGTAGTGTGTTGTTGTTATTTTTTTCTCTTTCCCCTGTAGGCGCTGCTCTTTGTTCTTCTAATTACAGCCGAAACAGTGAAAAACGATCGCAAAAGTAAGAAGTACTGGAAGGTAGATTTCAGAAGCAACATGATTTAAACAAGGAGCTGGGAGCCGTGTAAATAACCATCAGGAGAGATGCTCATTAAAGTTAAATGCAAGAGTTTGAAATCAAACCCAAGATGAGCGTAAAACTGCAAATATGTATCTAAGCATACTTAAGAAAAATGTAATGGTCGTAAGACTTGAGCCTAAACAACCAAAATGAGTGTAATTATGGAAGAAATATGTCATACTGAAGATCAGAACATCGAAAAAAAAAAAAAAATATATATATATATATATATATATATATATAGAGATATATATATATATATATATATATATATATATATATATATATACATATATATATATATATATATATATATATATATATATATATATATATATATATATATATATATACACACACTTACATTTTTTGTTAAAATAAATAAATTATAATATATTTTATTTAAATAATAAATCTAGAACTGATACAGAAGTATTTATTGTTCAGATTTTTTAAATAATATATTTTAAACATTTCTATATGTTTTCTATACTGTCCTTAAAAGGTTAGTTCACCCAAAAATTCAAATTCTGTCATTAATTACTCGCCCTCATGTCATTCCACAGCCGTAAGACTTTCATTCATCTTCAGAACACAAATTAAGGTATTTTTGATGAAATCCGAGAGGTATATGACTCGTCCATAGACAGCAATACAACCCCCACTTTCAAGTTCCATAAAGGTACTTAAGACATTGCTAAAACAGTCGACATGACTGCAGTGGTTCAACCTTAATGTTATGAAGGGAACAGAATACTTTTTGTTTCTTAATATTGTGTTCTGAAGTTGAACGAAGGTCTTACGGGTTTGGAACGACATGAGGGTGAGTAATGACAAAATTTTCATTTTTGGGTGAACTAACCCTTTAAAGCAATTAGTATCTTGATGGACATATACAATTTATAATATGGTTAAGGGTGGTTGCCAAGGCAGTGCTAAATATTTGGTGTTCTGACTGGTTGTTGGGGCGTCTCTAAAAAAAAATGAGGCTGTGAAGTACAAATAGGCAGTTATAGGGATTGTTCACCCAAAAATGAAATGTCAGTCCCACACTTGTGTCGTTCCAAATGTATATGTAAACTTTTTTCCTGTGGAACACAAAATAAGATATCCTGAAGAATGCTGGTAACCTCGTTGATTCAGTTGGTTTCCATAGACTTGCATTTTATGGACATAAATCACTGAAAACAAGTCATACAGATCTGCAGTGACATTAGAAAGAACAAGTGATAACAGAATATTAATGTTTGGGTCAACTACCCATTTAAGTCATACTATTTCAAACCTGCGTCTGATGAAACCAAAAAAAAAAGTTTTACATTTTAAGTCAAAAATAAAAAAAGATTCAAAGCATCTCAAATATGAATAAGCATTGACTAACTAAGGTATATGCTAAAGGATTCTGAAAAGTGTGGATATAGAGAGGACATACCTTTGAGGTCCAGGTTGCGGGCTCCATTGGAGTGCTGCGTGACCGTGCGGGAGTCGATCTTGAGCGTGTGCACATTGCTGTCATCGCGGGACACCATCACATTGTGCCACTGGTTGTCATTGAGCGGCTTGTCGGAATTGCCCTTCATGAGCGACGGCCCATTGCCCAAGTCAAAAACATAATGGATGTACCTGCAATACATCAGTTTCCCTGTCAATCACACAGCCCAGTGGAATCAGGCAACCCTCTTTAGGATGACAATACTGCCTTTCTGCTTCCAAATCAATATCTGTAATAAGGCTTGAAATACTGGCACAGACAGACTTCCACCCTGTCAGATGCTTGGTGTTCAGCCACAGTAAACAGCATACAATCTTCAGCAAAGTGTCACTTATGCTGAACGTGCTATCGGAAATTTGATACTTCACACTTCTGAAGTCGTGATTACGAGATCATCACAGTTTCGAAATGGGAAGGCGTTCATGTGCAATTTTTACCTAGGAAACTTGTATTTTTGATAATGCCAATAGCATGGGAAGGCAGCATTAAAATACAATACACTGTGGTCCATTCATCATATCTAGTCATTAATTAATGCTTTAAAATTGTTTAGGTGTAGATTTCGATTAACATATGTAAATAGTAATATCCATCCATCCATCTAATATATACATAAATATATTTATATATGTATAGAGAGAGAGAGAGAGAGAGAGAGAGAGTTGATAACTGACATGATAGCCATATACTGTGCTCCACTAGATAGACAGAGTATGTGATCTTTAGCAATAATCACAGCATAGGAAACACGTGTCTTTACCTACATTTTTTGCAGCTTAAATTACTACTGACAGCAAAACAGCAACAACTGATTTATAAACAAATATTTGTGTCTGCATCACATAACCAGCTCCATATTTTTGCCTTTTCCAGGATAGTGAACATGAACTTTCTGTTTTGTATCATTTGGTTTAATTTTCAATTTCATTTGCTTTGCATTTGGTTACTCATTAGCCTCTTTATTTACTCTTAGTATTTATATTGTCTGTGTTTCAGTTCTCCATGGTCGGTTCTTGTTAACATGCAAGCTTACGTTATGGTAAACATTGTGTTAATAAAGTCTATTGCAGTTATCTTCTTCATCCTGCTCCTTACCTGCACCACACCTAGCAAGACGTGACAGAAAAACCGACCACAACAGAAAATGTGCATATTTCATTGACATTTATTGCCTTCGCCAAATAAGATCTGCCTTTTTGTGGAATATTCTCTTTGTGTTTTACCAGCTCGGCAGTGAACTGCATTTGGTGACAAGATGGTGAAATTGTGTGAGCTGGCTAAAACATCCATGCCAGAAGGGGTATTAGTGAGAACTGGATACAGAGGAAAGGCTGATTGACTGGGAAACAGAGGTAGTGCTTCCCACTCGGCCCACCCACAAACCTTCACCACTAGTCCCTTCCAGCACCGATGTCTGTTCGTTACTGCTGTTCCTGCCCAGCACAAAGCCCGCTTCATCTCCTTATGTCAGGTCTGTGTCGTTTTCACCGTCCCCACCCAGCCTCCCTCTCCCCTAGCCTTCACGTGCTATTGGAAATTTGATAATTCACACTTCTGAAGTCGTGATTAGGTTGGATAATCTACAAATCTTTCATGAAAGACCTACCAAAAGCTTTGGGTTGTTAAGCAGTAAAATATACCTTATGAAAAATCATCTTTTATCATAGAGTTATGACTTCAACGAACAGGGCTCAAACGTGACTGCAGAATTTCCATCCCTCATAAAACTAGGCTGTCTCGTAGGCTGTCTTTTTCCACTTTTCAACACCTTTGCTTCCAGTTGAAAGATATAATTCTGTGATCCATCTATGAACTGTTTATGTGGCTTAGAACTCTTTACTGAAGAACTGTCTAAAAGGTCTAAATGTGAAAAATACATACAGAACTAAGGCACTTTTGCGCTCCAATCGACAAAGACCCGCCCCCTTTAGTTACTGTTGCTATGTCCGACAAGCCATGCGCTCTCACTCCACATATCATGTTCTCACGCAGTGAAAAATATATTGCGGAGCAAAGAGGACACTGACAACGACGACAGACAAGACAGAGCAGGTTACTTTTGATATGAAACAGTTTCATATTTAAAATATTGTAATTTTTTAAAGATGTTTAAACAATAAATATACGGTATTGCTCTTTACAGTGTCTCTTTAATGTGTCGTGACAGATCGCTGTAGCTCCTTCAAGCGGCTCGTGAACCAACCATCTCTTCATTCAAGTTTATTTATAGCATCAAATACACATGAATGGACATTAGCTGGAATGTTGTTTCAAGCGCGGAACAATGAGAGTACACACAATTTTTTAAGTTCAAGTTCACCAACGTTAATCTACTAACTCCCCTGACTGCTTTGTCGGACAAAATGGCGGATTCTGGGTTATGATTGGTTAGATCGACTGTCAATCAAATTGCCAATGAAGGGTCAATTCAAACCAATGCTAAAGAATGTGGTCGATACTGACAAGGTCATGGAGATATACAGTACATTTTTAATATTTATTCAAACTATAAACACTAGATTTTGCAAATGCTCATAGTTGCTCTCAGTTCATGCATCAAGATACTGCAGTGAGAGCGCACTCTCATTAGCGCTCTCTCATTTCACATGCTTGTGCAGACTCCGGTGAGAGGCAAGGCCACCTGCTGTCTAATTGCTTACTGAATGACTGGCTTTCTGGACCACTGCAGCTAAGGAAGTTAAACATCTGAGGCACCTTCCCCCTCTTTCACTATTCAGTTTTACCCAATGGAATAAAATGTATAGAGCAAATCAGGTTGTTGTACCTGCTATGTTTGGTATTAGCAGTATGATTAAACTGAGATATCTTTTACTAGGCTGGTGGGAAAAATAACTGATCCGAGACTGCGGATCTCCCACGTGGCGGCTTTGGCATGTGGGCTGAGAACAGAGTGAGCTGCCAATAAATGGAATGCCGTTAATCAAATAACACTTACATTACATGTGATTAAAAGTTGCTCTTTTTTTATCAAGATCACCAGTGCTTACTTTATCTTTTTGAAATGGATTTGTACTTTTCTTGTGAGCCGATTACAGTATCCGAGGAAAAGAATAGCAATCCACGCAATCATTCCCCCAAAATTGCTCTTGGTTGACAAGCAGACACAGTTGTTAGAGCCATATGCTTAAAAGGCAAAGAATAACTTGCTCCTAGTGAGCTCCCTCCAATCAGATACTGATCAGCATTTACGCATAACCCAAAGCAACTCGTGCAAAATTTGTTTAAATTTAAATATGGCCCCTATTCTGTGGTGATTCATCAAGTGATTCTCCTGCTCCTTGTACCTTTAACTACATGCCAAGGAGAAAAATGTGTGAATCTTATAATGCGACTTGACTCACACTCCCACGGCTATGATTCACATCCAAGTAATGTCTCTTAACTAATCGCAAACTTAAACGCGTTGTTTAGCGTGGTGGCTTAACTTCATCAGGATGTCTCTCATACTCTAATGTGTTAAAATACCTGCTTACATGTGATCCTTCGAATTTCTGCTGTGTCTTTAGGGAGTCTCTGCAATATCATCTGCATCTCACTATTCTACAGAAACAACTGTGTGTTAGTTCTGTCGGAATAGGCCTTTGAGCTTCAACTCTCTTGGGACTGATGTTTGCATGCTGACGGATGGTATCTCCAACAATCTGTGTAATGTACTGAAGATGAACTTTGAGCTGTCAGTGGGAATGTCTCGGTATCCATATTTATAATATCATATGAGTGGTAGAGTATAAGAAAAGACTTGTTTACCGTCTCAAGGGTTTTTTCTTCCTCTCAGTGGTTCCTATAGAATCACACTCACCACCCCCCAAAGGTTTAAACCTATAATTGAACTAAAAGTTACAATGCTACTGCAATGTTTTAAAGACTGAATTAATGTATTAACTACAGTATTCTTATTATTCTAAGTAGTTTTAAAATATTTGGTCACACTTTAGATTAGGGTCAAATTCTCACTGTTAACTAACTATTAACTATGACTTTTGCCTAAAACTCCTTTTTAATAGTTGGTAAGGTAGTTAAGTTTAGGTATTGGGTAGGATTAAGAAATGTAGGATATGGTCATGCAGAATAAGCTATTAATATGTGGTTTATAAGTACTAATAAAAAGCCAACATTCTAGTAATATGCATGCTAATACGCAACTAGTTAATAGTGAGAATTGTGTCCTAAAGTGTTACCAAATATTTATTACAAAAAAAAGTTTTCTATAATTGTGTATATCTGTAAATGTCTATAATTGCACATTGTCATACGAACAACGTCTTTCAGTACTGCATGAGTTCAAGACATTTTGAGTGCAGTGGTTCAGTAAGTGAGCCAGACTCAGTGAAGAATTCATCAGACAGATTCAAGCTCTGTTCCAAAACCTATTGAACCATCCTGCTCCATATCGCCTACATAGACAGCTGCCTTCTAAGGCAGCATGCTTAATGAAACACTCCAAAAAACTCAACTCATTTTCAACAGAGTTTGACTAACAACACACACTAATAAGCATAAAAATACATTGCACAAATATTGGGTTAAAGACTTTTCATTTGCATTTGGCCAAAACATGGAGTCTCAGTCGGCAGCATAATTAAGATGACTTCCTTTTGGAAAAGACTTTGCTTCTGAGCACCTATGATACCTTCAAAAGCAGCTGACTAGTTTTTGGAACAAAGCTTGTGAACCATTAAGCAAGCCAACTTCTAAGAGTCATTTGTTTCTGATTCGGACTACACTAGTCATGTTGAATGTCCTTTAGCACAGCCAACAAAGATCACACAATATGAAGAAGTGTTGTCTTAGCATTATTATCATTAGAATAATATTATTTCCTTTACTGTAGTGCTATACAATAGTTCAGGAAACTCTGCTTTCAGCTAAGGTCTCTTTCTCACCATCTCTCGGGCCTCAGGCTTTCCATCACGTATAGCTCTTCTAAGGCTTAACTTTATATTGCACTCTAATTTCATCTCTCTCTCTCTCTCTCTTTTCAGTCAGGTAGTTCTCAGCGTTATCATCATTTCATAATACCCTTCCCATTTCTGAAATTTCTAGATCCTTATTTGTGCTGTAATGTTAAGAAATCTTCAATTCTCATCTCTTCTTTATAGTTCCCATCTTAACTTCATAGTTAAATTAAATGGCTTTTATTAATATGATTTTAATGCTTAATGCTGTTTTTTTAGCAATACGAACATGGCCAATAGTGATGCACTTCTCTGACAAAGCCATAAAGTCCTTTAATAATGAACAGATTTTATTCAATAAGCTTTTACTCTGACTGGTTTAAAGCAGCAGAGGGCAGAGTCAAATGCTATATTCTACAGCTTTGCTATTTAAAGTCCCCATGAAATCAATTGATGATCATAATTTTCTTTCCTAAGCACAATTCTCATTAAAACAGAATGGTTGGACAGAGAATATTTCACTACTTTTTTTTTTTAATGCAGGAGGAGAGGCTTTATCACTCACGACATTGGATTGGACAAAAATCTGTGTAGTGCAAGATGAGTCATCAATATTTTCACAGTACCAAAAAGACTGTAAATCAGTGTTGTATAAGTTAACTAAAATGAAAACCATTAAAACCGTTTTCATTAACTGAAATGAAGCTGAAATAAAATAAAATACAAATACTAGATAAAATAAATAAATAAACTATCTGAAACAAAATTATTTTAAGAACTGAGATTACTAAAGCTAAAACTTATATAAAGCTAACAAAAAGAGTAAATCAAACAAATTAAAATCTGAAAATATTAAAACTAAAGCCATTAGAAATTATGAATGAATATTATAATAGTATATAATTACGACAAAACAACAAATCCAAATGTGCTAAAAGGGAGTTAACTAAAAGCCACAAAATTATTTTATTTTAAAAGGGTATTTAAAAACATAGGTTAAGTCATTCAAACTTTGCTGCAGAATTATAATCACAACTTGATTTTTGTTTTCACCCACTCACCCCTTCACAAGCTCAATCACGATAAAGTCACTGCCATCTCCAGAGTTAAACAGCATCAGACCATCGGGGCTGGTGGTCTTGAACTGGAAGAAGAGATGCATGGAGGCGTAAGCCTGCAGGGTGGACAGCGCCACATAGCTGGCTCGATTTCGGAAGCTGACCGGATCGGCCACGATGCGGCGCATGCCAAAGCGGGCGTTGAGCTCGCAGTTGGAGATGTCACCATTCTTGCACTGGTCTAGGTACGGCATGCCATTGAAAGAGAGGCCCTGCAGGTGGCCGATGAAGTTGGAAGGCATGACTGAGATAAAGCGCCGCTCAGTCATGATGCCCGTCTCTATGTGGTGGAACTCCAGCTGCGTGTGTGCTCCGCTCATCTGGCCTGTGGCAGAACCAAACACGCTCGATTAGTCAGGTCTGGGGGTTGATGATATGAGGGAATGGCGTGCTGCCTGAGCCCATCCCAAGGCAAGTACAGCTTTTGATGTTCAATTCAGAGTTGGATGTGCTGTAACGCTGAACTTGCAATGTGCAAGATAAATCTTAACCTGAAAAACTATTCTATAATCTTTCAGTTGTCATAACAATGATAAATGATACATTTTGTGTCAAGCAAAACATCTCTAAGTGTCAAGCAAGCACTTACAATAACTTTTTTTTATCAAGGATATTTTAAAAGTACTGAAATTTTTAAAATATCCTTGATAAAAAAAGTTATTGTAAGTGCTGACTTTTTTCAGGGTTCTTTGAATAAAAAGTTCAAAAGAAAAGCATTGGTTTTTTTTCAAATATAAATCATTTTTAATGTTAGATATGTCTTTAACATCACATTTTATCAATTTAATGCATGAATAAGATTATTATTATATTTCCTTCAAGGAAAAAAAAAATACTGACCCCAAACTTTTGAATGATAGTGTATACTTGTACAGACAGATTAAGACTGTATAATGGCTTGATTATAACTCTAATAATTGTCCATGTGTCAATGTACAGTACTTGTACAGTGTTTGTGAGGTCTTCTGCTCACCCTCCACGGTCACATTGTCAACAGAAAGCTGCAGGCTCTTCCCACGGCGCACCACCTTCACAGAGTGCCACTCATTGTCATTCAGCTTATGCCCTGCGAACAGAGTCTCCGGTCCTTTACCTGCAGAGAGAGAGGGCCAAAGTCACACATCGCTGCAAGCTTCCTGTCTTATCAATACAGCACAGTCTACCTCACAGGCCTAGTGCTGTCCCAAACACACACATACAAATACAGACACATACTCACAGTGAACTGACAGGACATATCTACAAACTCAAACGTTTCCAGAGAGAGTGCAGACACGCATACTGACATTCATGAGCATACCTACAGTACGTACGCATGCAAACTCATTTACATTTCACACAACCATGCGCCCACACAAAACATACACCCCGAGACACTCCTTAAGGAGAATCGTGACACATACATATGTTATTCTTATAATACTCTCTGTGAGCCTGGATAGAGTATATATAATGCATTCTTTAAGAAGCATGTACCAGTATTTAAATTCTGGTCAGTACCGATAAGCTAAGTTGACAAAAAGGAAAAAAAAAAAAAAAAAAAAAAAAAATTATATATATATATATATATATATATATATATATATATATATATATATATATATATATATATATATATATATATATATATATAGAACCAAAAATTATTAACATTAATTTTGCTTTAAAAAAAAAAAATGCATTTCAGGTATTCCAGGCATTCCAAAACAAACAATACCAAAGGGTTAATTTGTGTTTTTTGGGTATTTTTAAACCATAAGTAAAAGTTCCTTGTGTAACTGTTCTTAAGCCTGTTGATTTTTATTCATGGCGTTCAGCTACAATGAAATGTTTTGTAATAAGTCTTTATAATAAATGTGAATGATATCCAAAATTGCTGATACACGGGGCAACTTTTTGAGCAATGTTGCTGGGCAATATTGCCTGAGCACTTTCCCACTGAGAATGGGCCACAAATTTCTATTTGGATACTCAGTGGAAAAATGCCATAGTAACATTGGCAATATTGCTCAAAAAGTTGCTCTATGTATCATCAAAGTCTTTTTTTTTTTTTTTTTACCTTATTGGAATCGAAATTAGCAATCAATAAGAATCTGAATCAAGCAAAATAGGAATCAGAATTGGAAACGTTAAAATATATAAACTATACCCAAACCTAAATGTGACCGATCGCTGTAGCCACCTCTGATCAAGCGGTACGTGAACAGATCATCACTTCCTCTTTACTACTAGTTACAGCACAAAACAAACATGAATGAAGATCAGAAGGTATGTTACTGTTGTCCACTGGAACATTCAACAATTTTTCATTCAGACCAAATTTCAAAACCTCCTCTCACGTGACTTTCCCCCATTCTTTCTCAGTTACAATTTAACGGCATAGTTTGTAATGTCTGCATTATTCTATTTTTTCTGACAATTTTCATATCTAGTTTTTTGGAGAGGCAAAAGCCAATTTCACACTTGCACGCTTGTTGCTTTGGGATTGGCGCAGACAAGGTATTATTTTTTTTCTGTTGACGTCCCGCTGAAAATCAACTTTTTAATGTTGTTTATGTCTATGTGGTGATTTTAATATGCTTTAAGACAAAATGTGCAGATTTATCAGTCAACACTATTGCCGAGTATTTTCTCCTTAAAACTGGAGTGAACCAAAGACAGTCTCAAAAACGCAGTTTGAAATCGATGGTGTTTCTGACGTCACAAACTACCTTGTAACCAATCACATGAACTTGTGATCATCAACGAGAGGATCTCTCAACTGCTGTGAGTGGAGACAGGGCTAATTTGCATATTCCTAGAACCACTTTTATGAAACAAGGCAAGGATGTAGAGTTACATTCAAGCTATTTTAAGGCATGAAGAGATTTTTTTCAAGGAAAGAACTTTTAAATGTGTCATTTTGGTATTCAAAGATGAGTTTTAAGGAGTACAATAAAAAAGTCTACAGGGGGACTTTAACAACAATCTCTATACCAACAAGAACAAGTTTGGGAATTAAAGACATTTCAAAGTTTATTTAGAAATGAAATATTATGAAAACGTAAACTGCCGGTGCTTTACTGTGCAAAGCTTAAACATTTTACAACTACATGATGAAGACCAAGAAATGTATGAAGTATGAATGTATGGATGTATTTATGTATAAATTAATTTCGGGTCATCACATATGCTAGTTTGTTTAATCCTAAATGATGCCGCTTATTAATTCAGATTCTTTTTCCATTCTAAGTGTCTGTTAGGTGATGTTTGAGCTTTATCATACACATGTGAAAATGTTTCACGATGTGCTTCAGCGGTCAGCTCGCTTCTCACATGAAACTAGGCCGTTTACACCCTGAACACGTATAGTATATTTCTGGACATATCTGTATATATGCACAGTAACATTAATGTATTTACAGCACATCACACACGTTATTATTATTATAATTGAAGTACTATTGTTAGTATTCTGCTTTGCATTATTAATGTGATGGATTAAATGTATGCTGTAATGTGCCCTGGGAAATACATTTTAAACAAGAGATGACAGATTTGTGGTTTAATTCCATCAAGATTACATTGTTGTTGCATTGAGTGTAATACATGCTTCAGCTGGACTAATTTAGAATTGTTTTGTTTAATTTATTATTGGAAAAATGTGCATCTGTACAGGAAATAAATGTTTTTTTTTTTTTTTTAAATGTATTATGATGTGGTGATTGAAGGGAAAATTTTAGGATTTAATATTATATCTTTGAGATAAAACACTCAAATGTACCGCCGGTTGCTTTGTATTCTCTGGCTCCCGTGTTAACAGATGACATTTGATAAAACAACCTTGCTTTTAGTTGTACAAATATACATTTAGTAAATATTGACCTATAATTTTAATAACCTGTGGGGATGGTTTCTGCGGAAGACTGTATGTGTCACTCACCTGTGCGATACTCGTCATATCTGTAAAATATTACTCCGGCTACGTGCGTAAAATGTGGGAGTGGCATAGGTTAGTTATCACAACAAGCAAGAACGGATGAGCACACTAAATCTTGAACTTCTGTTAAATCACTATTAAATTAACTCATACCAGAGGAGGGTCTGCTGGCAAAAAGAGAACACGACCGAGATTATAATAAAACAAGAATCAGCATTGGCTTGGCTATTCAGAGATGGCAAGTACTGAAGAATTCGTAATGTTGTAGTGCCGAGATGGCATTTTTTTATTACTCAACAGGAGAGTAAAGTATTTTATTGAACAGATAAATTGCCATATGTAACTCTCGAAGAGTTCATTGTAAAGCATTTTCTCTTGTGAAGGGTAATTTAATTATGAGTTGTTGTAGAGCACAACCAAAACAATGTTATTCTGCAAAATGTTTTGTATTACAGTGTACCTTTAACTGTAGAGTACTTAGAATTTGTGCTAAAATGCAGTGTCATTATGTTAACAGGGAAATGTTTCATTGAGGCGCTCATTGGCGCCCCCTCCAGCTGCTTTGTGCCCCCTCCGGCAGTCCTGGTTTGCTTCACGTACCTGTGGTTTAATCTAAATAGCTCATATATGCATTCATTTCCTATCGTCTTAACATAGCTCCATTTCCTCAACAGCTACATCTAAAGCATTATTACATTACAACTGAGACCGACCAATATGGGTTTTTGGGGCTGATGCAGATACCAATATTAGGGAGTAGAAAAAGTCTGATATACATATATGGGCTTATATTCTTTATGTGTATATTATAGGGGTGCAGCGGTTTGGTTTTTATGGTTTAAGGTTCATGGTTTTGGTATGGTTCGGTGTGTGCCATGTTCAGGGAAAATAGAACAACTGTCAAATAAAAATAAAGATAATAAGAACAAATAATCAAACTACAAGCAACAGCAGGTATTTCAGGTATCTAACAGTAGTTTTCAGGTATAGAAAATGAATAAAATAAATCAAATTTATAAAATAAACAACACTGCATATCTTCACTGTGTAAATTAAGTAAAGATTAATCTTCAAAACTATTCATTCAAGAGCTGTGAGTGATTTCTTTGCCACTTGTTGTTTGATTAACATTAAATACATAGCCAGAAGGTATATTAGGATTCTTTCCCTTTAAGACATAATTCACGATCCAGTATACTGTTACACATACGCAAGGCAAGGCGTATTTGCGCTGTCTGAGATAAGCGGAAGAGCGCACACACACAAATCTTCACACAGCACGCAGTTCTCTTTGCAAATGAATGTATAAATTAGCAAGTCTTAAATGAGTTTAGTTTAAACACAAAGCAACGTATTCTGTTCATATCTCACCTGCACTCGTGCGCTTTCAACACCCGGGTGCTGACGGCGTAAACGACTGCTCATATTCGAGTATATGGCACTCACACTGAAAGAGTGACTGTTTTGTCCAAGCTTTTTGCTCATCCCTGTTGTAAGATATTGGAAAGCCAGATGTGAGATGACCCACGGTGCAAGTGCGTGCCGAAAATGATCATATCGGTGAAATATCTGCAGCACATATGCCGATGCCGATATATCTACGACAAGCTCAGATAAAATCTAATCGGGCTCTAATCACAACTACACTGTGTGATTTTTAAAAGCTATATTTCTTCAGCAGCTTCCAGCTGTATAAACATGCTTTTTTTCTCCTTTACATTTGTCACTTACAGATACAAACCGCATTGATTCGGTGTCTTTAAACATTGCTTCAAAAACAACTGAAAAACAGTTCTGCTCATTATAACAGAGAGTGACTGGTGATGCCTGAGCATTTGTGTGTAACATGAGACAAACGCATTATACTTAAACTGAATTGAAAGGAAATTGAATTGGCCCTGGGTATGTGTATAATCATCTTATAGGCTCAGGAGTTTTATGGCCGAAGAACAAAACCACACTGTGCCTCAGTACACAGGTTTAAAGTGACAGTGCACACACAGACCTCAAGAGTCCAACCGCCGACACGAAACCAATCAACAGCAGTGAATGTTCGCCGATAATAAGCTAAAGTTTTGAGACGCGCCTGCTGCCAGGCTGCTGCGGCCCTGGTTGGCGTGTGTTCAGAGGTGCCTGGGGTGCGCGTGGAAAAATGGGTCAGGCCGATGCAGCTGCCTCAGCCTTCATCGTGCGGAGCGGCTACCGCCTGACATGGCGGTTCAAAGCCCCTCAGACTGCACTGCTGGCTACTCTAATTGGCTCTGCAGGAGTCAACAGACCCTCCGAGGAACAACTTCAGCCTATTTGTAGGGGTGTTGTAACACTCGGAATCTGATAAACCTTCACATGGATGGCTTCGTATAAGCAAAGCATCTGGTTTTAATACGTTTGGCTTAAAAATCACACTATACTGTAGATACAGTAAAACTCTTTTAACAACAGAGTATGTGTGACATTCTTTGCATCGGAATGTGTCGGTGTCACATCATCCCTCTAATTAGCTCTTCTAGCTCTGAAAAAAAAAAAAAAAAACGCAGAATAAGCGAGCAGGAGGCAGAGCGAGAGGGAGTTGTCTTTCTACACCTTCTGGCAGCTTGTTAATTAAATTTAAATCGTTGCCCATCCCTGCTTTTAAATCTAAGAGCACACATGTTGATTCGGCTCGGCCTCGAATTACTCAGCATTTCGGAAGAAACTGCGACAGCATAAATGATTCGAGCACAAATACAACCTGTTCGTGTAAGCGAATACACGTTAGAACAGCGCTAGATATCAAGAAATGTCAGATGTCAGATCTTGAATAGCTTTAGGAGTTGGAAAATGTCAATTATTCACCGAAACCTAAAATTAATTTAACATTAATGTGTGATTTTTGCATCGTAACGTCATCTGAATCTGTTTCGTATTCATGACAACTCTATGCTAAACTGTTTAAAATGCACATCATGGTGAGGAGAAAAAAAATAGACTTCTAACAGATGGCAGAGGGCCCTAATTGGGTATAATTTACTTTAACTACCAGCATTTCTGTCTATTTAAAAGTCAATTAACATTTTACTGTCATTAAAACTTCCATCAGTCTAAATATGTTCGACATGCCCATGGAGTTAATATTGAGAGCGTAGAGGGGACTGTGAAACAGTTTCACAGGTTAACATATCAAATGGTCATGCTCTCCTGATTATGAATGTACTTATCCACATATGACCAAGCAGAGATTCATCATCCCGTGGGCATTATGCACGATAAATCGCTCCTCTGGTCCTAAATAGCGGGCATGCCATAAAACTTAATAAGTGTCATCAAATGCATTTACTGTAGTTTGTAACATATTTGATGACAAGAATGTTAGCTTCCCTAAAAAGGGATGATTTGTAGATTGAGTCCTTTAAAAAGCACTTGCAGAGTCTGAGACTTGCTTGAGATTAAATCTGAAGTTATAATAGATGGTGTTTGTTGCCACCTGGTGGTGGAAACTGAGAATGAATTAATTATATTATGATAATTTGAAAAGGATAGTTCCAGTCCGATGGTCAATACAGCACTAATATATATGTGACCCTGGATCACAAAACCAGTCATAAGTGTTTATTTTTTTAAATTGAGATTTATCTATTGATGTATGTTTTTTTTAAGGATAGGACAATAATTGGCTGAGAAACAACTATTTAAAAATCTGGAATCTGAGGATGTAAAAAAAAAAAAATCTAAATATTGAGTAAATTGCCTTTAAAGTTGTCCAAATGAAGTCATTAGCAATGCATACTGCTTGCAAAAATAAGTTTTTGATATATTTATGGTAGGAAATTTACAAAATATCTCCATAGTACATGATGTTTACTTAACATCCTAATGATTTTTGGCATAAAAGAAAAATCGATAATTTTGACCCATACAATGTATTGTTGGTTATTGCTACAAATACACCTGTGTGACTTATGACTGGGTCATATATAATACATAATTTAGATTTATGTTTACCCTTTATCTTCATTATAAGGTTAGTTTGAGGCAGGATTTATGAGCAGAAATGCGAAGCTTATAATATTACCAAAGCATTCAGCTTTTTTGTTAAAACTTGTGTTTTATTTGAGCTGTTACCCCTCAATGATTAATTTATGGTTTTGATATTATATAACATTTGCATTTATTCATTTATTCAACAGTGAGTATTTTAATGTTCACAATTATTTCCCTTTCACTTCCAGTGCCAGTGTAACCCAGATTTTTGCTTTTTTAAATAAAAGGGGGGGCAAGCTGAAAATATTTCGAGGAAATCAACATTATGCCACAAGTGCTATCAAATGAGCTTAACTTGGAGATAGCTAAAAACAACCTAAGTAGCCAAATATTTCATACGCAAACACACAAGGAGCTCAGAATGTGTAGATCTTTATGAATTAAGTCTGTGAGGGCCTACTTACTGCTTAAATGTCGAACATAACGGATTAACAGTTTATTTAAACGAGCACATGATGCATCATGCTCTGATACATCTGTTTTTCACTGGAATTATTTTAACATTTATAATAAAAAAACATTCCACAAATCCAAATTTGTTGAGTCATTATCACAGATGAATGAACAATCTTTGATGACGCATTTGAATGGTGAATATGTCAAAATTTTCACTACGCAAAAGGTTTTTATGCCTTTTTGGGAACCGTGTCCTAAAGCGCAAACACCTACTACCTCATGACTAATGAAGTACTAGAGAGACAAATCTCACAATTACAGGCCTAATTTACATGTAAATACTTTATGTGGCACACATTTTAGTTGTCTAGAATTTCAAATGGAAAAGGCTTTAATCCTCAAACAAAAGAAAGAGAGGATTAAGTCACATACTCTACTGTATATGATGCATACTGCCTCGTCATTTTTGTTGACACTCATGAAACAAACAAAACACGAACACATTTTTACTCTGTTATATAAATGACGACATACTACTGCTTATACTGTATAAAGCCAAGTAAAAAATAAATGTACCAATAATAGCTGTCATTTTAGTACTACATTATTAGCTAGATAAATATACAACCATTTAAAAGTCATTAAGACTTTTTGTGTTTATCCAGCGAGGATGCATTCAAGGATGACCAAAAGTGACAGTAAAGGTGGTTATAACGTTACAAAATATTTTAATTTTGAAAGGTGCATCCATAAAATATTAATTAACTGTTTTCAACATAGATGATAATAATAAATGTTTCTTGAGCTGCAAATCAGCATATTTGTGACACTGGAGTAATGATGCTGAAAATTCAGCTTTGCATCACAGGAATAAATTACATTTCAAAATATATTCAAATAGAAATGGTTCACTTAAATTATAATACTATTTTACAATATTTTCATAAAATAAATGCAGCCTAAACGACCATAAGAGACTTCTTATAAAAAAAAACCTTTACCAACACCAAACTTTGAATGATAGTGAACATTTCGATTTTTTTTTTGCACTATGGGAAGTAAGATCATTAAAACACAAAGGAAATATAAATGATAGCTAGATCCACATAATTTAATAAGTATTCCAGTGAGTAGATTAATAATTATAAACCGTACTACTGACGAACCTTAAAGAAAAAAAAAATTAATATAAAAATATACATATTTTTGATACATGGTTTTCCAAATGAGGACATCTTATTTTTATTTTTTTTTTTTACAGATTGTGGACAAATTTGTCTCCAATCTAGCTAAACACAGATACACAAACATACAATCCCTTTTAACTCATACATCTCATTCACACAACTTACCTTCAGAATCACTGCACAGTTAATACTGAGGATAGCACCTTTTCCCAACACATGGATGTAACACTGCTCAAATACAGGCAATGTTCAACCTCACGCCTGATTTGGCAAATGAAGATTTCTTCTTTTATTATATGGTTTATTATTGTATTTTCCTAACGAAAAAGAGTCCCACAGGGACATGAAACAGACTAGAGCATTGGGGGAGCAGTGAGAAACATATGGTGTTGAAATGGAAACTGTTGGGATGGTTATGCTTAATTTCAAACACCGCAGCAAATCTGCATATTTTGCGGAACAAAAGAGATTGAGATTGAAGAAACGCAAGGGGGTGGGGGGTGTTAGGGGAAGAGTAAGAGAGAAAGTGAGAGGGATGCCAACTGGGAACATGTTCAAAAGAAAATCTGTGTTAACGGTGCAGGAAGACAGGATTACGAGGGAGGAGAAGAAACTTTGGATGAATCAGGGCTGAGCATGAGAGAGAGAGAGAGAGAGACAAAAATAGCATTGCAGATAAAAGAATCACTTACTAAGGTTACAGTCTATCCCGATACAATCTGGTGGGAAAGAGAGTGAGATGGTGAGATTTAAAGGAAAAGAAACTAAAATTCAAAACCACATCCTTCAAGGTTCAATCTGCAGACAAACAAACAATTTTGGCATAGAGTCAACCATCCGGGGACAAGATGAGAGTCAGAATGGCCCTTTCTACAAAGGCTCACACCCCACAATCACAGGACGAGAGGCAGCACATCTGAGAATCTATGTGATGACAAGACCAGATCTGCACCCGGCAATTTATTTATATTGTATACACACAAATGATTAAGCCTGTGCTTCGCCTCCTTCCTGTATGTGGGTGGCGCCAGTATGACTGTAGGCAAGGGCAGTCTGCACCATCAGCCAAGAGCTCATGCTCGGTTTAAAAAACAGGTCACCTATAGGCTTATAGGCTGTGTAAGTAGGCTTAAAATACTGATTTTATAAATCGGGGGGGGTAGCCAGTTAACAATCTACTTAGAAATGATTTACTAAATGAACAAAATGGACAATGGTATTCAATTTCATGAACCAAAATGAAAATACATATGTTATACTACTGTTCAAAAGTTTGGGGTTGGTAAGATTTAATGTTTTTGTTTGTTTGTTTGTTTTTCTCTCTAATGTTAAGCCCACCAAGGCTCCATTTATTTGACGAAAAACAGTAATATTGCAAAATACTATTAGAATTATTGTACTATCAGACTATTAGAAGTGATTGTTTTCTATTATAATTTAAACTGTAATTTATTCCTGTGTTGGCAAAGCGGAATTTTCAGCATCATTGAAAAATAATTTCAATAAACATTTCTTAGTATTATTATTGAAAACAGTTATGCTGATAAAATATAAATATAAATATATATAAATATATATATATATATATATATATATATATATATATATAAATATAATTTCATCAACAACTATTTTCAATAATAATAAGAAGAAATGTTTCTTGAGCAGCAAATCAGCATATTATTATGATTTCTGAAGGATCATGAGACTGAAGACTGGAGTAATGATGCTGAAAATTCAGATTTGCATCACAGGAATAAGTAAGATTTTAAAATATATTATAATAGATCACAGTTTTTCCCAAAAAAATGTTCAACACAACTGTTTTCAATATTAATAAGAAATGTATATATATGTATGTTTGATTTTTTTGATGAAAAGAAACAACAAATTTGAAATAGAAATCTTTTGTGACATTACACATCTTTAACTCAGCTAAACAAAATACTAATTTATATATTTTTTAAAAAAAACTGACCACAGACTTTTGAATGGCAGTAGTAGTTGAACCTGGTATGCTTTTCAAATAAAATATCTTAATAAATTTCTGAATGACGATTCAAAGACATTGATGAGTCTGATGTTTTCTGAATCGTGGTCATATTGAATAGCTTCACAAAAATAAAACAAATGCAATTCCATTTTTGAATATGAAGTTTAAACGAAGTAAAGAAACAAGGAAAGAACACAAAATTATCCTAAGGGCTCAATAAAAAGCACATTAAAATCAGATTATTTTAAAGCACCAATAAGTTCATTGTGAACCCACCTAGACTGGATCTCTTCAAAATTTTGTTTTATAGAAGAATCTCTTGTATTATTAAGGCATTGTTAAGCATGGCATTGTTAAGATATTTACCAATAATACTTGTAGACCATTTTTCTATTCAAGAAAGGAAGGAGGTAATTGATCCTACTAAATAGTGCGAGCACTCTTGGCTGTGGTGAACTCTCAAGCTGTCAACCGCTACAGAAGAGTGACCACAGACAGCCAGGGACCCGTCTCACTGTCGCACTGCTCTAAGACAGAAAGACTAGCTCGGACTCGACTCTCCTGTGGACTGGAATGGTCTGTAATCTTCTGTACAAACAGACAGTCTGCCGTCAGAGCAAGAGCCTGAGCTGAGAGGACAGTGAGAGAATTACAATATGGTTCTTATGGTGGGAGAGATCAAGGGGCAATTACATTTCTTCCATCACAAACAAGCTAGACTGCTAACACTTATTCAAGCGTATGATCGATAAAGTTCTCCCTCTGCTTGAAAAAAAAAAAGGGTGATTGGATTACGTTTCATATTTTGATTTTAAAGCTTTTCTTACACTGTCTAATGTTTGACAGCATTTGAAATGAAAATTATATCTATTATTCCAGTACCACTACAGTAAGTTTTATTAGTTAACATGAACTAATAATGAACTGCACTTCTACAGCATTTATTAATGTTTGCAAATGTTAATTTCCACATTTACTAAAACATTATTAAAATCAAGAGTTGAATTTGTTAACATTAGTAAATGAACTGTGAACTAACACGAACAAACAATGAACAGCTATATTTTTTATTAACTAGCGTTAACAAAGATTTACAAATGTATTCATGTTAGATAATATAAACACACACACATATACATACATACATACATACATACATACATATATATATATATATATATATATATATATATATATATATATATATATATATATATATATACACATATATATACATATATATATATATATATATATATATATATATATATATATATATATATATATATATATATATATATTACATCTTTTACTTTTTAAGTTAATATTAACATCAGTTGATATTTCAGTATGGCTGTGAAGTTGATGGACTAATGTCATACTATAGGTCTGAATCTTATAGGTCTAAAAAGTCTGAATCTTTAACATATGTAATGAAATTTAATAAGCAAAATTATTTAATAAAAGTATCTAGTTCAAGACTTTATCGACCAAGGAATTATTTTTCACTTTTTTAAATAAATGGAAATCCCACATTTAAGACATTTACTTTAATTGCATTTTCCTGACAACTCAAATAATTAATTAATATCAGATTAAAGATGCTATGAATTAAATTAAATTATATATATATATATATATATATATATATATATATATATATATATATATATATATATATATATATATATATATATATATATATGCACATACACACATCTATATATATATATATATATATATACCTAAAGATGGCATTTAGAAAAAATGTAGGAAAATTGAAAATTATGTAATTCCCCCTCTATCTCCCCCAGTATTACTCAATGCGTCTTCTAATGAACAAACTACATCAGTTGGTCACTCTGGCTGTCTGCTCTGAAAGCTGCAGAAAAGCTAGCCATTGAAGGCTGCAAAGGTGAGAGAGGAAGAGAGAGCGAGGGAGAGAGAGAGAGAGAGAGAGAGAGAGAGAGAGAGAGAGAGAGAGAGAGAGAGAGAGCGAGCGAGCGAGCAAGAGAGAGAGCGAGAGAGAAAGAGAGAGAGAGAGAAAGAGAGAGAGAGAGAAAGAGAGAGAGCGAGAGAGAAAGAGAGAGAGCGAGAGCGAGAGAAAGAGAGAGAGCGAGAGAGAGAGAGAGAGACAGAGACACAGATAGAGAGAGAGACAGAGACACAGATAGAGAGAGAGAGAGAGAGAGAGAGAGAGAGAGAGAGAGAGAGAGAGAGAGAGAGCGAGCGAGCGAGAGAGAGCGAGAGCGAGAGAGAAAGAGAGAGAGAGAGAAAGAGCGAGAGAGAAAGAGAGAGAGCGAGAGAGAGAGAGACAGAGAGAGAGAGAGACAGAGACACAGATAGAGAGAGAGAGAGAGAGAGACAGAGAGAGAGAGAGAGAGAGAGAGAGAGAGAGAGAGAGAGAGAGAGAGAGAGAGAGAGAGAGAGAGAGAGAGAGAGAGAGAGAGAGAGAGAAAGAGTCAAGAAAGAGATAAAGATGGAGTAATGAGGGTGAAATGCATTCTAGGAGCGACCCCAGACTCGTTCTACGAGTGTCTCACATTCGGAGGTCAGCGGTGAAAGGTTACCTAGGTTGACGGTGAGTCTGACTCTTCCTCCGTCCAGCTCTAGGCGCAGGGTGTCGGCAGACTCTTTGGAGGTGGTGGCCATGAGCAGACCGTAAGCCCTCTGTGACATGAAGCGCAGAGACACGTCCTCAGCTTCAGTGTGAATGGCGTGAGGCATCAGGATCTTCAGAAACATGCTGCCGTCATAACTCAGCACTGCGGACTCTGAGAGATAAATTAGAAAACACAGCTCTCAAAAATAAGGATCTTTGCTGCTGACCCAGTTGGACCAATAGTTCAAATTTGTTACATATATCCCTATATATTATTAAGGTGCATCTTATGAAGTAATAATGTGGTTTTCAATAATAATAATAATTTTTTGTTTTTTTTTCCTGCATGATTTCTGTTTAACTTACAATTTTGTTGTTATTATTATTATTATTATTATTATAACTACAAATATAATAAAAAATTGTTAATTACATTAATTAATAATACGTTATTATACATTTTAATTTGTCTATTAAGTCATATTGTAGTTGAATTATAGTTTTAATTTATAAAAATGTATCAAAATAAATTTCGATTAAACAAATTAAGTGTAAAAAAAAGTATATATTAATAGTAGTAGTAGTACACTGTAAAAATAAATTTTTCATGATTTATCACAACATTTTTTTCTTTTGTTAAATCAACCTAATATGGCTCAGATATGAGCCAATGTGAAACATTGCATAATGTTTTGCATCTCTATTGATTAAATCAATCGCCTTCATTGTATTAACTCAAATTTCTAATTTCAATGAACTCAATTTTAAGGCAACCAGGTAACTTTTTTTATGTTAAACTAACAATTCTTTTTTTTTTTTTACAGTGTAGTAACAGTAGGAGTAGTAGGAGTTATTTCTAGTATTGTTATCATGTATTTCATGCAGTTATACTGACGTTTTAAGCATTAAAATAAATACATAATATCACTGTTGGCCACTTGGTCTGTCAATGCTACATGCTAATTTCTTTATATTACTAAAATAAATTACGTTAATTGCTACTCAAAACAACTAAAGTATTGCTTCAAGTGTACATGCACCCTTTGCTGAGTCACCAGGAACATGTCTGTAGTGGACATTGGGTGGTCACATTGCTATTCTTAGTGACAGGCAGCAGAGGGCAGGAGAGAGTTAGAAACAACACCACAACTGCAAACAAATGCCTAGGCAGGTGGGATTTGATGAATAGAGCTGAAATCCAGCTGTATCTCAATATAAAATGATATGAGTAAAGCACTGGAGCCTTGCACTTCTTTATGAGAACGTTGGTTACTTCTCATTGGTGAGAAGTAATCCAATGTTTAATCCTTTCTCCCTACTGCTATAAGCCCTACTTTCCTCACCCATCTCACAGTTGGGGCCCAGATATCCAGTTCCAGTACAGTCACAGACATGTCGATTCCAGCCCTCGCGGCAGCGGCCTCCGTGGGCGCAGGGTTCAGAGCTGCACCTCCGATGTGTCTCCCTCGTACAAAAGCTGCTGACACCCGGAGAGCTCTGAAGCTCCGCCAACCGCCGCAGGTCTTTGCTGCGGCCATCTACAAAGATGTCCCGCACGCAACCCACAAAGCCCAGCCTGAGGCGGGCGGTCCACACCTCTGGCGGGAGAGTAAGACCGCCGCTGTCCTCCGGCAGACCTCCCAGATACATTTCACCATCGAGATCGAGAATCTCACTGCCCTCGTTGGTGGAGAAGGGCATGCTACGGCCGTTAACGGAGATGGAGCCTAGGAGACAGTAGACCAAGATTTAATAAAGATCAGTGGTCATATGCTTGTGAATCTAGCTTGTGGATCTGCATCCAAATATCTTCCTTTGTGTTCAACAGAACAAAGAAATGAATAAAGGTCTGGAGGGTGAGTAAATGATTTAATTTTTTGGTGAACCATCCCTTTAAACTGTTGCATGCAAGGTTGTATATCATTTAGAATTGAATTTACAGTGTCATTCATGTACAATTCAATTCCTCAATTACATCTGAGGAAGCAAATTTGCAAAAAGGATTTTGGATGTTGATGTTGATGAACGGCATAAAGAACTACTGTTGTTAAGTCTGTCGTTCTTTATGCCATTCATTCAGTTTTCTGTTTCTGTTGGTCAGTCTGTCAATTGTTCATTCTTTCTATACTTTGCTTTAATCAGATAGACAAAACAATAGATAGATAGAACAATAAACAGAACGACAGAGAGAACAACATGTACTGTAAATAAAACAACAGATATACAATGACAAAGAGAAGATCAACTGATCAATAGAATGGCAGATGTGACAGAAGCACAAACATAAAAAAAAAAATATATATATATATATATATATATATATATATATATATATATAGAATGCAGAAAAATAGACAGACAGACATAATTTGATCTGGATTATAAATCTTTAAAGGTGCAGTGTGTAAATTTTAACAGTATCTAGTGATGAGGTTGCGAATTGCAACCAACAGCTTAGTCCACATAGAGAAGCAAGTAGAGAAACTAGGCACAGGCCGGCACAGGACAAAAATGACGCCGTCTGAGACAGAAGAGAGTAGCCACGCAAGCAATGAGGTGGTTTCTAATAAACCGACAACGACTTCTTTTTCTATATAAAACATCATGACGATGCCTCTAAATAAACCAATGAAGAAGAACGACAACAACGTAGTGACGAAACACACTGTCAGTTTGTCCGTTTAGAGCTACCGTAGAAACATGGCAGCGCAAAATAGCAACTTAAGATGTAAGTGGACCTGCAGTGAATGTAAATAGAAATGGCTCATTCTAAGGTAATAAAAACGCAACTGTTCATTATGTAAAGTCTTTATACATCACTGAAAACATAATTATGTATAATATACATTTCAATTTAACTTTCTGTGGGGTGTGGCCAATTTAAAAACCCTAGTTGCTTGTAGCAGCAGTTAATACACGTTAAATTTACAACCCTAGTTAATAATTAACTAAAACTAATTTAATTAATGCCGCTACTAGTGATCCCTGAAGACTATCATTTTAGTAACTCGTGAAATCAGTGTAGCTGCAGTATAATAGCTGTCACAAGTTTAAAAAAAAAGGAGTGAAGTTTCATTAATTTAGCATTAACAATCCATGGTTCTTCCTTTTTTTCCCTGAGCTCAGCTAGTGGAAAGGTCTTCAACCTCTTCCCCGGGGATTTGCTAAATCTCATGCCGGGCCTGCTGCTTTAAAACTGAAGAGTGTATTTGAGTTGAGCTCTTACACTAATGAGAGGTAATGAGAGGTAGAAGAAATGGAGTACAGTAATTTAGCAGTTTGTGATGTATGCATGTCAGATGGACCCTAAACGGGCAGAATGAGGAAGTGCCTTAGTCTAAGGAAGCAGGTTAACAACACAGTTTTAAACAGGCGAATAATGTGTGTGCTGATCTTGCAGTATCCAAACCTTTCCTGCCCTCTCTCTGGAAATCCACGTGGCACCATTCTCCGTCATTGACCTTTTTGTTCCCGACTTTCATCTTGATGCTCCCGGAGCCCATGTCCATGAGTAGGTACAGAAATCCGTCTAGCAGCTCCATGGCGAAGAAGTCCACCTTTGGCCGGTGGTCTTTGGAACCTTGTGGCCGCCCGTGGCTGAACAGCAAAAGGCCGTTGGGCTCGGTGGTTCGGAAGTCAAAGGACACAGAGCCAGTTTTCTTGGTGTTCCAGCGTGGAAGGGTTACGTAAGCGTTCGGCACGTCGAAACTGACAGGGTCTAATGCGGCGACATCCTCGCAGCGGAAGGTCAGGTCGCCGTGGATGTTGACCTTGGGGTCGCGCAATTCAGCCAGGCGGGAGAGCTCCAGTCTGAACTCATTATTGGTGTAGACCACCTGGGATGGGGAGAGAGAGAGAGAGAGGGAGAAAAAAAAAAAAGTACATGAATGCTAACAGGGTGGAATGGAGTATCGCGCTGCCCACTGGTACAAACAAACTGCAGCTGATGCGTGTACCTCGGGGGCACGGTTTTCAAGTCAGTAAACACAGCAGTCTCTTTAAATACTCAAAGCACGAGTGGATCACATAAACCTAGCGACCCCATCCAGAGCGCTACAGTAACCCTCAGCTAATCGATATTCTGTTTCATTAACATGATGAATCATCCTACGTTAACATTAGCTCTGCGATGCAAAAGCTAAGTGCTTTTCTGAATCGCACGCATAAACAGTGCATTCATTAAGTGATGTCTGAGAAATCTTGATTTAGGATATGATGTCTAGCCCACACGTGCCACGATACAACAAAAAGCAAAACTTCTCAGAAAATACCATTCCTACAAACACATGCAATGTGAATGTGTCCCTTGGGGTTTGTTTTTTTGGGTTTTTTTTGTCTCCGTCACATGTGCTGTCTTCTACAGCCAGATGGGCGAATCAGCCCAGCACAGCAAACATGCTTTTCATTTTTACACCAGCCGCTCTCTCTGTCCAAAGATGATGACTGACGCTTTGTTGCTGGGTGTGAACTTGAGTGTCTCTGAAAATAACACAAGACAGCCATGTTTCTCGTCAGCCCCTATGAGAGAAAAATAAAAGGAGAGGTAGGAGCAAAACAAGAGGTGCCAGCTCTGGACGAGAGAACATGAAAAATGCAATTATTGCCAGAGACCATGGACCAAAAAAAAAAAAAAAAAAATCTGAGGGATCTATCAATGAGACGGTTTCAAACCATCGCTGACAGAACAGCCTAAGCGTCTTAATCTTCCTGCTTCACTATCAGATTAAGATATGGATCTTTATGCATTTGCTTTAGTCATACTTTAGTTTTGGGAACACGTATTCACCATTAACTATGACTTTTGCCTCAAACTCCTAATTTACTGCTTATTAATAGTTAGTTGGGTAATTGTTATAGTGGTTATGTTTAGGTATGGGGCAGGATTAAGAGATGAAGAATATGGTCATTTAGAGTAAGGCATCAATATGTGCTTTACAAGTACTAATAAACAGCCAACATTCTAGTAACATGCAAGCTAATTAGCAACTAGTTAATAGTGAGAATTGCTCCACAAACTATACTGTTATCTTTGCTTATTTGCTACGTATTCCCTGCCTTACATTGAAGTAATCAGAGGTCACTATTACTATTGCTCATTCTTAGGGTTAGAGATTTTTCAAAACCCCTAAAAAAACATACTTGCGTTGCACAAGGACCCTCTTTGTACTTCAGCCACCTTAGAAACCACCCACGGCACCCTAGCAACTGCAAGATGAAGCACTAAAAACACCTCTACAACCACTTAAACCAAAAACAACATCTGAGCATTGTCGTGGAGACTTTTTCACAGGCAAGCACCACTTTCATTTTCAACAGAACATTTTCTACAGAACAGGAAACTCGGGAGGTCAAATTAAATGTTATTGTTTTTCACATTCATTTTAAATATTTTTCTTTTCTTTTTTTTAATCTTTAAATCTTTTTTCTGGTTTCTGGAACCATTGTTTGAGAGATTTTTACATTTTCTGATGATAACCATTCGATAAGCATAAAACTGCACAGATAACATGTAGAAATTAAAACAAATTGATTTGTCTTTCCAGCAGGGTCCAAACTGTACATCCAAAATGAGTAATCCGGTATTCCTGTAGCTCAAACAGTAACGCATAGTGCTAGCAACTCCAATGCCATCGGTTCACTTTCCAGAGAATGCATGAACTGCAAAAATTGAACTGTAAATTGAGGGAAAAAAAAAAAAAAAAAAAAAAAATGGGTGTCAATTTTAAGGTACGTTAATTTTTTCAAAATGAAGGAAAACAAAATGATTGGGTACACTTTATTTTAATGTGTCTCTATTACATATAAGTACTGAGTAATATTATTTAGGTACATGTACTTTAGGGTTAGGGTAGGATTAGGGTTTGGTTTAGGGTTAGCTATAAGTAATTATGCCTAATTTATGGTTATTACTAAAGTAAACACAATCATGTGTAATAAGGACACATTAAAATAGTGTTACCAAATGATTTAATCAATAAAAACCATTTTAACTACAATAACTTAACTACTGAAAATGTATGTTATAAATTCATGACACTGTTGTATGTTTTAATTGTTGGACACAGTTGAGAAGGTCAAGACCTCTGAGATGGGACTGCAAAGAGATTTGATTGCTTAAAATTAGCTACTTTGGTAGCACGAAACCCCAACCAATGTAGTTATCTCATTTTACCCAGTACTTTCTTACGCAAGTACACTGTAAGTACACGCAAGTGCACGTACTGTAAATTAAAAGTGCAGCCGCTACTTTTCATGCTAGGTTGATATTATGTGAATATTTCACCAAATATATAAAATAGTGGTTACACTAAGAAAGTCCTGGTAATATGAGGCAACTACATGAGTTAAGTTTAGGATTAGAGGTAGGTTCAGGGTTAGTACCTAGTTATAATATAGAACTCAGTTATTGTAATTACTATAAGTACATGACTGAAAAAGTGGGTAGCACTTTATTTTACAGTCCTGTTCGCCATGTACATACATGTACCTATAGTAATTGCAATAACTGGTTAATAACAAGGTACTAACCCTGAACCTACCCCTAAACCTAACCTTAACCCATGTGATACCTTATATTACCCAGTACACTACAAGTACACTTAAGCGCACATACTGCAAAATAAAGTGCAACCCAAAATAGTTCTCAACAACAACAACAAAAAAAAAACATGGTATTTGTACCCCATTACAAAAATCACAGGATACAAAATGTGCAGTACCTTATTCGTGGAAAGTGGCACCAGTGGTCTCAAATGAAGATCAAAATATATATTTATTTTCCAAGACAAGAACAAAACAAAAACCAAGAAAAAAAAAAAAAAAGAAAAGGCTAACAAGGACCTGACAAATGACTCGAGATACCCTGACAAACTAACCTAATTAAATGCTACACAGGTGGACGCAGTCAACATGGGAGAAAACATGAAGCATCCAACAACAAACATGACACAAAGTACCTGCACAACAACAGAGCAAATGAAAACGAAAGAGCGATGAGACAAAAGACAAAAGGCAGACTCCCAAAAGCGTAACAACATTGTAGATGTGTTCGTGTCTCTATCAGAGGCACGATAAGGGAGTGCTCAGGTTCCTGCTGAAGAGGGCCACTGATACTAACTGTACGGTTGAGCAGGTAGAGAGTGGTGATTAATAGAGTCCGGGGTCAACGAGACAGAGATGGAGAGTCTGGGACAGTCGAACGGGGATCCATAGAGGAAATCAATTTTTAATTTGGCTGTCAGGATAGTAAAGCTGGAACTTCAACGGTATAGACATGACATAAATTATGGGACATGCTCGGAGGGGTGCGAATGGACGTGAAAGAGAAAGAAGAAAGGAAAAGGACAGATAAGAAAGAGGTAAGAGGACAGAACGCCCGCCAAACAAAGAGAACATCAATGGGTCTCGAAAAACCAGGTCTTCTTTGAGAAGGTCTCAACCACCTCACCCAAATTCAAAGGAAAGAACAAAACGCTTCAGAAGCGGACTTACATCTTTAAGGCAGCCCATGAAGTTGTTGCTCACGGGGGAGCCGGGAAGATCCGCTGTGTTTGGACTGCCGCCCACGTAGAAGAAATCATCTGAACCCAGCATGGTGTAGTCCTCCTGGGTGTAGCCAGTGGTAGTCAGCAGCCCATCCACCGATATCGTCACCTATTTGCATAAAAGCCACGGTAGGATAGAAAAGAGACAGAGAGAGGGGAAAGAACAAGAGAGGGAACGTGGGAAATCTTTTGATTAAGCAACAGCCGCAATCCTGGTTGCCCTCAACAAGTTCCTCTACTTAAAAGAAATAAATAAAAAAAACTCTCTTACGTGGGGGTTCCTCTGGTTCTATATGCATACGTTTGCAAAGGGGCCAACCCATTTTTATGTCTGCTATTGCTGCTTTTTGAATGAGAGAATGCTGTCATGTGTGCTGGACTGTGCACTAGTCAGTGTTGGAGAGGAGAGACAGGAAGGGGAGGTGTATGGATTCAGGAACTAAGAGGAATCACTATATGTTGAGTGGGTTAGCAAGTGATGTTAAGGGTGACTGTGCAAGATTAGTATAAAAGGGGGGATTCAGACACAAAAATGGTTGTTAGTATAACAGAGGTTGCATTTATCTATGTTGGTGGTCAGTTCTGATCAACTACTGGATTAATTGTACACATTTTGTAAAAGATGTCTAGAAAACAAATACTTTGGAGGTGTTTTGGTGGCGATAGCTTTAAGTTTGTTAATACACAAGCCATGCATGATGGTTAAGACGTCTTAGGCAACAATTTCAGGACTTAATGTGGTTAGACTCAAGAGTCATTTATCATGTCTCTAGAGAAGAATTATATTTGCAACATTTGTAAATGTTAATACACTGAATTGTGGAAACACTGGCAGACATCCAAAAACAGGTGGTCTTCTTACAGTCTTAATAAATGCTCAGGGTTGAGGCGTTTCCATGCCGACAGACAGAGAGGATTCAGATTCCATTTCTAATATTGTCAAATATTCTGTGAACATTATCATTACTGTGGACAAGTAGGCAAAGCTAGAAAGAATGCAGCTTGTTTGAAGGAAAATGTAGATTGTTTCCGTTGTCCTGAAATTGAAACCTAGTATTTGTCTGAACCTTTATAAGAGGAAAAGAGCAGAGAAAGCAAGACATGGGGGGGAGGGGGAAGAAACAAATAAAATGTACAGCACCACACAATAACAACAACAAAAAAATAGTTACCCTCACATGCAGTGGAAGCAATTTATGCAGGTGCACAATGGCATATAAGCTGCATATTATATATAAATATATATTAAAAAAAAGGTATCAGAAGCACAAGTCCAGCGATATGCAAAACATGTCACACATGCTGGATAAAAAGTGCCACGTCATCGGCTGCTCAATGAAATGAATGAAAAAAAATTATAATGATAATCACGACAACAAAGTGCATGACGAACACGAGATGTTCTCTTTTGCCACAGGAAGAGAAGGGCAAGGGGAGGTCAGCCTTTTCTCTGATCCCTAGACAGAGGGTTAATAACAGCTGTATGGCAGCCGCAATCATTTTTTATCCACTTCTGTCATTTTCCACTTTCGATTCATATAAACAGTGAGTGTTGTGCTCAAGCAGAACACCTCCATTTGTCTGTCCAAGGTCATTCTTTTTAGATTAAAGTGTGAGGCAGCTGGAAATTAGAAAGGACTGTCAATGGCATGTTATATTCTAGCATTGACACGGTGTAAACACTCTGAAAAAATGTTTTACATAGAATCTTATCCTCACAAGGTAATTTGATATCAATCAACGTCTATGTAAAGTCTATTTTTTATATAGTCATGTAATATTTAATATTTATTAAGTGTAGGAAAGGAACTTTTATTTATTTTCTGCTACAAGATGGATGCAAACCAAAAAGGAAGATCGTTCACATCATCAATTATATTTATAAAGGACAATTGTACATTATGCAATACTTAAAGTTAAAAGAATTATACACTATAAATATAATTTTAGTCAGGTGTAAAGCCACTGGAAAACGGTGGATAAATCAGCTGAATTCTATTAATTGGAGTTAAGATGTTGCTTGGTAACAATATGCAACCCACAGTTACACCGTATCTACACAAAGTGTCAAAACTAAATCACTCCCATTATAATCAACAAAAGCTTCACACTGGAATCGTCTGTCTGCAGCAAAGTAGAGAAGAGTAGAGTATTGTTGTTTTAAACTGCATATAGGGGATATACAGTATTGTATTGCAATATTGTGTTATTATTAACTGTATAAATGAATTTATAGACATTTTTATGTCATACCACCTAGCACTAATTACCATTTTAATGCTATGTAATATATATGTAAGTAAATGTGGTTGCATCTACAGTACAACTAAAAGCCTTCATTGCCCTTCTCCCCTGTTGTTCTTGATTAACTTGGCAGATATGAATACAACGTTTGAGAGTATTGCATTTTAAGAGACGTTTCTAAGCAAAAAACTGAATTATTAAATGCTACATCATACAGTGCACCGAAATCTCTGTATGAAATGCTGCAACATTTAATAAAAGCAAACATCAAAGGGGGAGAATGAGGGAAAATGGAGCAGGTGGACAGAAACGCTGCACAAAAGCTGCAGTCAAATGTTTGTTTTTGATTGTTTCTTTTATCTGAGAAATTATGAAATGCTTTGAAAGAGCACCCTCTGCCCTTTTACTCTGACACTGGGTAGTTTATATTTTATACGGACAATTTTATGTAACGGCAAATTTTGTCTGTTCATTAGCTAAAATACCTGCCAAGTGTAATACCAAGGATATGGCTTTGGAGCAATACTTTTGCATTTACATTAAGCATAAAAGTATGATTTTGTCTGAGAAAACAACCCCAGTGTGGCTCAGACTGGAATCTTGTGCAGACAGCAGCTTACAGCATCATTTATGCCCACCATAGAGACTCTCAGAAAAATAGAATGCGTTATTAATGGTGGAACTCATACAACAAAAGCATTTTAATAAGGATATGGGTAAGGAGGATTGTGAGTGGCATCTAAAAAAAAAAAAAAAAAACAATGTACATAACTTGCAAATGGGAAAAATGAACTTTTGCATGGCACCTGGGGACTGATGCCATTTTTAAATTTTTCTTTAGTCGTTTCTGCACAGTAAAAGCAAAAAGAGATAAAAAGAAAGGGCCAAACCAAACTAGACAAATTAGAATGTGATATCTACCATATAATGCAGTTTGTTTACCGTAGGGAGTCCAACCCCTGCGCGCTTCAAAAAAAGAAAAAAACAAGGGAGGGAGAGTAAAATTACATACCATAAACTCCACAGAAGCTTTAAAACGATTGAAAAATTATTTACTAGCAATTTTAAAGCAAATTTAACCATACCACGAAATGATACTAAATTCTCCGCCCTCCATTAGAATATTTCTTCCCAGGAAGAATGAGAGAAAAAAATAGCTGTTAAAATCTGTTAGTTTATACCCAATTTCTTTGGACACTGTTAACGGCAAACAGATGGCTCACATTCCATTGAGGTTTTCATGTTAGTATTTGAAGGGGTAAAGGCAGAAGATAAACAATGACAAATCCACTTAGAGGCTTCAGTGTTAGTAAAAAAGAGAGAGAGAGATCAACTAATCTGTCAAACAAGATGGTTCAGGGAGGGTTTTGAAGGAGGGATCTTGCAGAGGCAGCAGTGTTAGAGTAAAGAATGACAGCAGCAGTAGCGACTCGCTCGTTATTTGAGGTAAATGAATGACAAAAACAAAAATGTCAAAACCCGTTATGGGCTCATTTATGCCTGCTTGGTACTTCGGTACTTCAATAATTTGGCGTGGCAGAACAAAAATACAGCACATTCATTAACGGATGCAAGGTGCGCCCTCGGCTCTGTAAGCAACACATGAACTAAAGGTTACGGCAGTCAAATGGAGAAATAATCAGGGGCAGCGGCGGTAGAAGTGAGCAGGCACAGTGTGTGTCTGTACAATGCGCCCTATCATATAATCATATTTCAGCAATAACGGCACTGAAAAAAAAGCAGTCTTGACTATGAATGCTGCCTTTAAGGCTGTGGTGGAGGGACCCCTTTACGCTTATGTTAAATGATTAATAGTAAACATTCCCCCTTCTCCACAAGATAGAAAGCTTGCTGAATGTGAACAATTTTTTTTTTTTTTGCTGGCGTAATTGGAGCATATTCACCATCATGGATTTAATTACAGGCAAAACAGCTCGGTGCAGTCTGGACTTGAATGGAGTCAAATCAAAACACTCCTCTTCAACAGGGACTCGCACATACACACATCCGTACTGGTTAGTAACAACTGGAAGGTAATTATCACCACTGGAAGTGTCTGTGGCTTAACGGTACTTCAATCCTGCAGGGAAGAAGATCGTGAAAGCCCTCCAAGAGTCCGACAACAGAAATATTTTGCTCTCAATAAAATCACTGAAATGAACGCATCTCAGTGCTTATGAGTGTAAAACAAATCCATTTTACAATCAGGGTTACATATTACTTTAGTTAAATCTCTGATAGCTAGCAATGTTGGGTAGACAAGCTGCAAAACAACTGGCCGGTCCAGTGAAGCACCCGTGAGACCATCTGATTCCACTTCAATTAGCGTATTGTGCAGTTTGTCTCGGGGTAAGTTCCATTCAAAAGTGAGCATCAATTTGCCGTTCTTGGAGTAAGTACTCTGGGGGGGGTGTAGGGCATAATTGCAATTTGGGAAACCCACAAAGTCATGTGTCACTGTGATTTTATTTTGAATCTGAACGTTGTCTGGATAATGGCAAAGCGCTGCTTGAGAAACTGGAGCTGTTAAGACTGTGGTAGATAAAGACACAAACATAATGAAGCTACAGTATAAAACAGTGAGGTAAATGAGTTTTCCTGTTCGGCATGATCACGTTTAATGTCCCTGACAACCTACGTGGTTGTGTTGTCAAAAGTTGGTACTGAAATTTTAAAAATGTGATGCTTTGAACGCTGTTGCCAAACACCTCTGACTGGCCATTGTGTTCACATGCTCATCAGATATGTCTGTGATTGGCTAAAACACAGGGGAGCGTTTGAAATCACATCGAAGCGTTTGATATTGAAAGCGTGCTTTCAAACTCTCCTAAGTGAATCTGTGTAATCATTGTAGCCAATCGCGGATATATCTAATGACCGTGTGAACACAAAGGCCAATCAGAGGTGTTTACAAATCCGCTCAACAGTGCTCAAAGCGTCACATTTTTACAATTCCAGTGCCAACTTGATACTGAAGTCAGTACTTCTGACAATGCTACTAGTCATATTTAGTCATTTGTTAGCTTTCCCAAGAAATGTAAAAGCTTTAAAACATAATAAGTGGGGTATTACTGATGTATTTTATGTAGTAGAATAAAACATGAAAACCTTATGAGGCATTTAACCAAACTAAAAATTAAAAACAACACTGACTACGTCAAGATGGAACCGGAAACTCATTTTCTGGTTTTAGGATTGGTGCAGCACTCAATTGTCTCTTCTGGTAACACTTCAGTATGGGGAACAATTCTCACTTTTAACAAATTGTTAATTACCCTGCATTTTCACATTTATTAGCACTTATAAAGCACATATTAATGCCTTATTCTGCATGATCATATTCTACATCCGTTAATCCTAGCCAATACCTGAGCCTCACCACTATAACAACTACCTTAACTACTGATAAGCAGGAAATTTATTAAGGGAAAAGTCATAGTTAATAGTGAATGTGTGTTCCCTATAGCAAAGTGTTACCTCTCTTTCTACATTTGCTAAAAACAAACATTATAAGAATTTTAAAATGATAAAAATTCTATCAATAAAAATATGAAAAATTCTAAATATATAAAGGGACATATCACATTTAACATATCACATCGGTCTCATAGAACTGCCTTTCCTAAAAGAATTTGGTTGCTCACTTTTGTTTAGAACAACCCACAAGTAGTGCCCCCCTCCCACAGAGTGTAAAAATTCACCTTTTACAACACATAATATACTCTTGCGATCTTGGTATCACAGTATTTGAGGCTAAAATCATATGTGGAACAACAGTTATTTCATAAGAAACACGTTTTATACCTGAAAGAAATGTTTTAGATTTTTCTCACACTACCACACAAATGTTCCCTATTATCTGATGGATATCACTGAAATAGCTGTCCTGAGAGTAACATTTGTCTAAGTGAACATCAAAAATCTGCTCATGACCTCAACGTGTTAGCCAATTGGAAAACTGGTGGAGATTTTTTATTATAGCAAGCAGAAAATGTTAAAAACAGTTTTAAAGACTTTTTACTGCATTTATGCTCTACACAATAACACAAGTTAACTAATGTACAGTCATCAAAAATTTCAAACAGATCAAATGAAGCACCCAGTGGAGCCACGATGCGCAAAGGTGAACGTTACCTGACGCAGGTTGCGGGACACTCGTACAGCGTGCCAGGCATTGTCGTTGAACTTGCCGTCGGACGGCTCCACCAGAGCCTCGAAGGCGCCGGAGCCCAGGTTGATGACCAGGCACACAGCCCCACTTTTCAGAGACAGGTTGACATAGTCGGCAGACTTGCCAGTGTGAAGCAGGAGGCCGTTCCGCTGCAGTGTTCGGAAGGACAGGGTGATTTCATCGGTGCTGCTCTGGATGGGCTTTTGGGACAGGTCGTAGCTGAAGAACTCATTACCCTTGAATGTGGCCACTGACTCCACTTGGCCTTGTTGAAGGGAGATAGAAAAAGGCAAGGGAAGGTCATTAGAGCTTGGATGGATGTGGACCAAGGGCATGACAACTGACTCCTCTTTATATTCTCTGTGTTTTTATAGACTCTCAAAGAACCAACCAAACATTTGTGGATGAACAAGTGAAAACAAAGAATTAATGAAATGGCAATGCATGTAAAACACTCATGGCGTGTTTTACAACCCAGAGAAGGTTCAGGCAAGACTTGAGCCTTGATGTGATTTTTGCTAATGAGAGGTTTAAGGCCACTGGCTCAAATGAAGCATAAACGAACCAGAAATTAACAGTACAAGACAGCTGCAAGCATGAATCATTGTACATGCCTGTGACATGAGAAAATCTCACTGGATTGGCGCGCATGCTTCTTATTCGTGAACCGCAGAGGTGAGTGATGTCACACATGTAAATGAACGAAATCTCCCCAAGCGCCATTCGCATCAGCTAATCGTGAAGGTCATTTATGCATGTAAAGCTTGTCGTCCTGAAATTAAACCACGAGTGTGCAATTAAACGAGCTGAAAACGGGCTGTCAGGAATAATCTGAAATAAAACACAGCCGCACTTTTAAATAACGGTTTGATTTGCGAACGTCACTGTGAGATGTGAAAGCTTTGATGAACGAGGTAGAGAGTTTCAAAATATAATCATTAAGAAAATAGTCGACTGAGGAGGAAGCTTGTCAAAATATCTCATCTTCGTTATTTTAGGTCATTAAAATAAGCACCATCACAGCCTGTTCGGTTTTTTTTCCCCTGCTGGCCTTATGTGCTGCTCACACCTGTTAATATATTGGGATGTGCAATGATACATATTTTCTCGAACAGTTCGTGGGTTGCCTGCATAATGTAAAGGGAAGTCCTGTATAATTAGCCTAGTTTCTTTCGGGTCAGCCTGACCCCAATTGGACACGTTTCTTAAGGCAGAGTGTTTACATAAGACGTGTTCAAAACAGCTAGACTAAGCGCTGTGGAAAATGCAGAAATCTCTAGGAGTGTTAATATCATCAATGAAATCACAGTTGATATTTTGTGATAATTAAACAATTTAAGTTAATACCTATTGTTGACATAAATATGAAAGACAGCAAGATATTAACAATCACAAAAAAAGTAGAAAAAAATGATTGTTTTTAATATTCCAAATGATAAACAGTCAGGGACTGATCGGCTTGAGCTAAACATAAACAGTGAATGAACATCAGTAAAGAGCTTTAATTATAGCTTCATTTACTCACAGAAATACTATATAATTATGATGATTAGACAAATATACAACATACACTACCTTCAAATGTTTCCTTTGAAAAGATTTTTTGATGTTTTTGAAAGAAGCTCACCAAGGCTGCATTTATATAATCAAAAACGTAAAATGTCCATAATTAACAAGTTATGAAGTAAACTATCTCGCTTCCGCCAGACCGCCTTCTGTATTCAACTTACTAAGAAAGTGTAAAACTCACAGTTCAAAACGCTTCCGCTGTCCTACACATTTCCTATTGAACTTACAGAAAAAGCTTAACTGACGCAATGCAGTTTACACTTTCTTTGCAAGTTGAATTTTTTATTTTTACACAAATGCATCACTTCACTTCAGAAGGACTTTATTAACCCCCCAGAAGCAGTGTGAAGTACATTTATAATGGATGGATGTGGAAGCACATTCTCCAGCTCACTCTCGTTCGTATTGCTCACTGCCATTATAAAGCTCGGATGCATTGGGACATTTATTAATATATCTCCAATTGTGCTCATCCAAAAGGAGAAAGTCATATACACCTAGGATGGCTTGAGGGTGAGTAAAGCTTGGGGTAACTTTCATTTGAAAGTGAACTAATCCTTTAAGTTTACAACTGAATCCCTGATTTGGATTAATCATTACTTACAATCTGGTAGGAAACCCTTTGGTTTCATGGTCTGATCAAGGTCTGATCACCTGGACTCCCAGTCTCTGATGGATTGTGTGAATTTATTTCAGGCACGAGAAGCAACGCCATTTATTTATAACAGACTAGTCAAGCAATGCTGTGGCACACTCCCTCTCTCGACTATATGGGAAAAGTAACTGGCCTCGTACAGGCTTATGCTACTCTATATGTGTTGCACAAAATAGCATTTGCCTTCCCCTTTTTGTTCACTCTGTAATTCTAATACTGTGGGGACATATATCTTCATGTTTTACGAGTGTCAACACATCGGTAAATTTTGGGATAAGGTTTTTTCCATGCTGTTACTGCAGCCAAAAACAAAAAGATACATTTTAAGAATTTGGCATGAACCTGCGTTTACAGCAGTTAAAATGTGAAGAACAGTGAAAATGAATAAAGACAAATCAAAAACAATTAAGTCATTGGCAGTTTTAAATGAGAAATTGCTTTATAAAGCAATGAAGAGGCAGTATTGGAATACTAGATCTGTACTGGTGGTATTCATTTTTATTGTCACTTTTGTCAATTGAATGAATCCTTTATTCAATGAGCTTTATGTACTAGTAAGAATGTGTCACATTGTGAATATTTAATATAGAATAACACATAGGCCACATCCACATGAAGCCAGAACTTTCCCTATCCTAGTTCTAAAAAAAAAAAAAAAAAAAAAGTCGTCATCAAGAAATATCTGTGTACACGAAACCACATAAACAGACTCAAAACAAAGTAGTATACATGCCACACCAGTATGTGGTGCTGTAATTCTGCCTGTAATTCGAATTCTAATTTCAACAGAAATTAAACAGACGACTTGGAGCATGCCCATAAACCTTGCGCACTGTATACAAACTTTAGTAAAGCTTAGTAATAAAGTTTTACTTTACTAAAGCTAATAGGCTCAGTAGCTTCTGAGGCACGAACACAAGCGTGTAGTCCGTCGTTGTTGTTGCTGTTACGTAGAGGTGTCTGACTAGAGTTGAGACGTGGGGTGATGACATCGTTTCACAAAATACACAGATTGGCTGTAGGCAACACACAAAAACGCAAGGGTGTCATTTTAAGATTTATCCACTCTGGGACCCGGTTTAAAAAAAGAAGAAGAAAAATAGTGGTTTCAGGCTCTCAAAACACCGGATCCATCGGGACGAAACACTGATATGATACAAAATGTTTACGTGTACAGCTAAACACGTCTCCACGTGGACGGGCATTTAATACATAAATGTTTATATATTGTGTAATAAATTGTTTCAATTTGCACTAAAATTTTATTTTTCTCAAACTAAAATAGTTTTAAAAACAATCATTCAAACTGTGCAACAATTAGCATAGCATATAGCACACTAACTTAGCTACACATAACCACATCAGTTCTTCTGGCTTTTGATCAGGCATTGCAAACACAACACTCTGGGGTCCTAGGTGGACTCGATTCAATGGGAGAAGCGAATTCTTTATGACACTGAATGTAGTCATTTTTCATATAATTGATACAAGTCTACAAAATCTATCAAGTTTCCACCAACACACCTCAGACAATCATGTTTTACAGCACCGGTATAACAATATTCGTCCTTCAGACATGCATTCATAACCTGCGAAGCTGCTAAAAATAGTATGAAATATTCCATTCCAGGTTTAACCAGCAGAGCATATCGTTAATTTGAAGACTTGTGATATTTCATCAAGCAAGAAGGCTCAGACCATCAGTTAGGAAAGAAACGATTGGGCACGAATCAACCAACCAGACATCTTCACCATGAAAATGTGACCTTGCAAAATTACAGTGGCAGAATCTTATCATAGTGCCACTTGGTTCAGTGGAGAATAAACAGCCAGAGCGTGTTCCACAACAAGCAGACCTACCACGTAGCGAGGAACTCTTAAAGAAATGACAGAAACGAAGCCCCCGCTGAGCGGTGTGTACTTAAAGAATCGTTTTTTTCCTTCTTCAATTTCTCACTGACTACAGAGTGACGCAAAGAGAATATGACCCACAAAACACAGGGCTATGACTAAGTATAAGGTAATGTTTCTAACAATAAACCGACGTGACATGATGGGACTCGACAATATCAGAGGAGCTTTAAACTTTTCAAAAATGCAGTCTGAAAGTGCCTCAGATGTCACTGCTGCAGAAACAAATGTTCTCAGATAGTTACAACACTTCTGACAAATGAATTGTGACTCAAATATATTCACAAAAGAAAGCTTTGTTTGCATTAAAGGTGCAGTTAGCAATTTCTTTTGTGAAATATAAAAAAATCCATACCAAAGACAGATTTGTTCTTTAGCCAAATAGAAGACTTTGAGGAGCTTTCTGCATGTCAATCATTTCACACATGTAAAGGGAAGCCCACACTGTAAATGAGCAGCAGAAAACTGAGACAGAAGTGGATAATTGAAGTTCAAATGGAAAATTCGGGTTCTTAAGCAGCTGATAGGTTGTCATGCAAGAATTATATTTTGATATAACTTTGACATGCTATATACAATCATAGAATAGGATAGTTTTTCATATGGTATCTCAACACACATTAACATCCATAGTAATGCAATTAACAACTACTTGTGACTTGATTTGATGAAGAACTTGAACACATGAATTACATCACTACAAAAATCATTGCAGAAGCAGAGAATGTTATTACATTTTGATTAAATATAATGAATAACATGCAATAATGGATCAGGCACAACATTTTTATTTCATGTTGTCTTCTAGGAGAGGTGAGTGAATCATCTGTGTCAGGATGGTGTGTAATGCTCCTACTGAGCGATTTTAAAGTTTAGAACAAATGACCAAGGACTAATTTTAACATTGTGTTGGAACATTTTTTTTTTTTTTACTCTGCCAACAAATTGGCCAGAAACACTCCATTGGCTCTGGGCCATACACACATCTTTACTGTTAAACCTAATAGTCTAAAAATAGTGTAAAAAGCAGGTTTAGCATTAATTTGACAAGTACGTATTACCTGCTAAATACCAGTTCACATTCACCATGGTCTACATTTGAGTAAATGGAGCTTAAAGAGGTGAACAAACACATCCCAATGTTAGAGCATTAATGATGCTCTCCTTTAGGCCAAGCCACAGGAAAAGAAACCAAAACAACAAGCACTGGAGTTACCCCTTAACACAGAGCCAGCAAAGCCAGCTTTAGTTATGTGCAGATACGTGGTGTTGCTGATGAGACGTCTAAATCATCATGTCCAGCCTCCGATCTATGACTTCAAAAGAGATGAGAAAAATAAACAGGGTTTACCCCAGACCTTCAGAGCACGCTGGCGGGATGCTCTCTGTGTAGGCAAGAGCAGAATAGCCTGATTTATTTACTTAAGACTCCTTTGTGTCTTTGATATGACAGGACTGGAGCAATCAGTTCTTTAGGCGTCAAGACTTACTGTCATTACGCACTAATGTCCATGTCTCTGATATGAAAACACTAACACTAAATGAGAGGGGGTGTGAAATCCACAGCGACAGACTGGGAGAAGGAAAAGAAAGGCAACGAGGTTATGAGCTGGAGAGAGACAAGGAGGGAGGACATGACATGGATTGTGGGGACTTATGATCAAACTAGGGGTGGGTGGAGGGAGAAAAAAAAAGTCCATTCACAGATTAGTTCAACAATTCTGGATTACAAAATTTTCATAATCAGAATTATAAATGAATTATGAATAATTCTGTTTATTGAAAAAGCAACTGAAGGACAAAACATTCAGTGTGGATCACTGCAAAATGGCACTGAGGACATTTACTGACTGAGGATGGACTCGGGCTACATCTGAATGAAAAAAAAAATCATGAAATCATTGGAATCATTTTGACTGCTGTTTATATGAAGGATGGGAATCATGAATAATGTAAAAATTCCGATTACAATTGCATAATGGTTTATAGTACTATTTTTGTATACGTAAACTTATAGTAAAATATATATATATATATATTTAAAACAAAAAGGTGTTCACATGATACTTTTCACAGTCTTAAATGGCACAAATCTAAAACTTGGCCTAAACTGTATAGTTAAAAATAGTAGAATATTTCATCAATATTTATAAAATACAACAGAGATAAAAGCCCTGTTTCCACCTGGTATTAAGATGCATTTTGGTTGATCGGATCACAAGTATATGATGCTAAATTGAGTGCAAAATGTTTTGAGCTTGTCCACTTTCGACCACTCGAAAACACATTCAACCAAACAGCTTTCG
Organism: Zacco platypus; assembly: GCA_038088235.1. NCBI lineage: Eukaryota > Metazoa > Chordata > Actinopteri > Cypriniformes > Xenocyprididae > Zacco > Zacco platypus. Next base: position 16,799,637 of record CM076070.1, read on the forward strand.
TAGTGTAGACTCTCATGAGGTCAAATGCGTTTAAACAGCCACAAAAGATTGCGTACTCTCCGCCTACTGACCTAACGCATTACATTATGTGTAAACATTATGGGAAGCACGCTATCCAGACGGGATTTAAACTTTAGGGATTTCAAATTTGGTTTGAAGCCGAAAAAAGTACAAAGCAGAGAAGAAATCAGAGCAGAAACAAAAGCTGCTGCTCTACATCTCCGGTCACGTTCATATGTAAATTGCACATGCATATTTTGTTTTTTAGATCAAATTATAAAACCTATACATTTACTCGCTGATAGACCCTCCCCTCAAAGAAATTAGAACAGAAGTGGTTGAAAGTGGACAAAAGTGATGGATTAAAACCCAGGGTTAAGGGGAATGTTTCTTCCTTTGTGATGCACCATGCATTACATTGGAAAGGTCACGCGTGACACAGGTGGAAGTACCACGGTAGGGTGAAAAAACATTTTCTCCTCCAACTTGTGTCTTACCACAGTCGCTTTGTAAACACTTGCACATTACTTCTGCCTATGTCACACGTGACCTTTCCAATGTGACTATGTAATGCTTGGGGCATCGCATAGCTAATGCAAGATGAGCATTTGCGGTTAATTTTTTTATTATTTTTTTTTTTAGAAAAACGATCAATCCGCTAGATAAGGCCCTTATTCCTTGGTTGGGATTGTGTAGAGCCCTTTGATGCTGCATTGAAACCGCATTTTGACCTTCAACCCGATAGTAGCTGTTGAAATCCACTATATGGAGAAAAATCCTGGAATGTTTTCTGAAATTTCTGTTTTCTTTTTTTTTTTTTTGACTGAAGACAGACAAACATCTTGGATGGCATGGGAGTGAGTAAATTACCTGGACATTTTAATTCTGAAGTTAACTAATGCTTTAAACCTTGAAATTCAACAGTCCTTTTCTTCTGAATTAGCAAGGCCATGCTACTACTGAAATATATATACTTTCACATATACTGATAAATACCATAATAACACAGGAGGTAAAGAAAAAAGGCCATCTGATAAAACAAACAAATTGGAGTATCATTTAAGACAGCCGACTTCATTTTATTATATCCAAAAAATGATTAATGAAGTTTATAGTTCTGATAATTAAAAAAAAGTCTACACCAAAATACATCAAGGATTGTTTCATGAATCTAATTGTGACTCCATTAAAACTGAATCATAAAAGGTACAATTCCCATCAAACATTACAATTTTACCCTTTTTCCGGCAGACACCACACACTTCCAAATAACAGGTAGTCGTTTTTGTAGCATGTGGATTGTACCAAATTACTACAGGGTGTTGAACAGCCTAAAAATTGAAGCAATTGAAAACAATGATGATAAAGTCCCAAAAATAAGCAGGCGGTCGATGGGAAAGAAGACACGGGGCACAACGTAAAGGCCGACTGAATGCTGCCCAGTGGGAAGTAATGGCAATCCAAATGTAATCTTGAGAGTGTTATTATTCCAGAAAACTGTGTCCTCTTACGAGGAAGCAGAATCTGAGGCTCTCTCCCAGCTCTCATCACGACCTCTCCCTCTGCCTGGCGGAGCTCAAAGTGCAGATCTGAAGCAGACATGTCCAATTAAAGATACACACATGCTCCAACCTCACCGCTTCTGACGAGACAACAGGGACAAATACGACACAGGACTCATTTTTAATGTCGTCTGCGGCAGTGTGTTTATGTGTCTCTTTTTCTGACAGGTTGGTTTGTCTGCGATGCTTGTGGAGAGTGAGAGAGAAATATCAACAGCTGATTAAGTCAAGGCCCTGCAGCAGCCGAGGCAATTTGCATTAGCAGATTAAACATGGCTATGAGAGAGAGCGGGGAGCAGGGAAAGGCATATCTTTTGGAGTTAACTGTGCTTTTTCCCCCTGCGTGCTGACAGAAGATGACACTGGCCATGACAGTAATGTTTGTCAAGGGACACTGGCATTCAGAGTGCTAAATCAACAACAATAAAACGAGCACCTATGTTTTCAGTGGGGGCACCCTGGGCTAAAGAACACACGATCAAAAAACAAATAAATTAAATGCAAGGGGACCTTTAGTAATGACTAAGTTTATTATATTATTTTGTATTTATATATTTACACATACAAACACAAATACACATACACTGTTAAATGTTGCTGTAGATTTAGCAGCACATTACTGTAAAAACCAACAGTACAATACTGTATTTTTATAATACAGTACAATACTGTATTTTTATAACACAGTACAATACTGTAATTTGCATTGCATTCTGGGTAATTTTGTTGTTAGTGTTGCTGTAACTTGGCTGTGATATGCCATGTAATAATACAGCATTGCTGTAAACAGTGCCCCCTTACTGATGTCAGAGCACAACTGCTGCAGCTCACTCACGGATGTCTTGACGTCTCACTCGGTGGATATCTGGAAGTTTGGTAAGTTAATTTTAAATTTTATAATTAGGTTTTAGTATTTTACACTATAGTGTATGTAGCTTTTAGTGTGAAATGACAGTGGAAGTAAACTTAGGTGTTATTCACTGTGTCCCGCTTGTTCCGACATTTTCAATCTCAATCAAAACTCTGTGAATTACTTGTTTATTTCGACCAAACCAGACCTGGTGATTGTTAAAACGGTGAAAAGATTCATTCAAGATGGTTTGTGTGAGTTTTATTTTGTTTCTATCGAGTTTGAATATATTTTTTTACGATGGTCTGCGAAGTAAATTTACTGTGTTTGCTAATGGAGTCTGGTAACGTTAGGTTTGAAGGATCATATGATAACAAAAATGTCTATTTCTGTGGGGATCCTTTCCATAATGTTCGATCCGAGCCTGTCAGTAAAAACTGATATAAACTGTATTATAATAGACGAACATTGACTGTTCTCAAACACCTAAAAACATTTGCAGTCAGTTTCCCGGATGACGGCTGCCGCGGTCGCGTTCAAAACTGGACCTGTTTGAACAAGTTGTTTAGACACAAAAATACGTGAAAACAAGGCTAATATACTTTCCTTTGCAACGTAAACGGGTGATTTGGGCTCAGAGAGATTGGCTATTGGTACCAGTTTCGCATTTTACTTCGTTTGATTTAACTTCGACGGAATAACCAGTGTGATTGTAATGACAAATATTGATTAATTAAAAATATGAATAAAGGTATAAATTACCGTTATCATAGTTAATAATTATCTATTACTTAACAAAGACCGATGCATGCCAAAAAAAGTAAGTTAGAATTTTTAGAAGCAGAAGCTTATCATTTTCTACTATAGATGTGTGGTTGGAGTGTATGAAATACAGTGATGTGTAGCTTATATGACCTCAACAAGCAACACATAACTGAATAAAATGTATTTTGATTTCTTACAGCTCTACAGTGTGAGACAGTTATCTTTGCAGCCTGGGAATGAGTTTTCTGTAAGTATTAGCCATATTAACACAATGTTTTAAAAGGTTTGTTCACCCAAAAATGAAAAGTATATTAATTGACTGGTATAATATTGCTAACAGGTTCCTGGTCATCCCTGAGGATGGAAATGCCAGACAGAAGAATTGTACTGCCAGACAAGGAGTCAGAAAGAGGACCAAGAGGGTGGTGCAGAGGAAGGTGAAGGCCATCAACCCACATGCCAATAGTTTTATTCGGTCCTTGATGGAGTTTGAATGGAAAACTTCAAACTGAAGACTGCACCCACCGTTAGTGGGACACTTGTTGTTTTTTTAGTTGTTGTTGCTCACTTGTCAATCTTTTACCCAACACAATCCTCATTTCTCATATGTTTTTTGTTTTATTTACAGATTTGTGCACACTTAAAGGGATAGTTGACCCAAAAATACAAATTCTGTCATCTACTCACCTTGATGTTATTCCAAACCTGTACAAGTTTCTTTCTTCTGCTGAACACAAAATAAGATATTTTAAAGAATGTTTGTAACCAGATCAAGTCAATGGCTACAGTCAACTGTCGTCTGGTTACCAGCATTCTTTAAAATATCTTGTGTTCAGCAGAAGGAAGAAATTCACACAGGTTTGGAACTGTTTGACGGTGAGTAAATGATGACAGAATTTTAATTTTGGGGTCAACCATCCCTTTAACAGTCGTTAATACCTGTAAATTGCTGATTCACAGAACATGTAAATAAAATGGTTTTAATAGTTTAATTGATTGAATAAAACATATTTTTGACAAGAACATTGATTGGATTGTCTTTTGATTTGCAGGTATTCTGAAATAGCATTATAATATTATGTCCTATAAATGTATATATTGTAATAACTACATATATAATTATAATATTAACATTATTAGTAATTATTTTGAATATTATAGTAATATTTTGCAGTAATGATCAATATAGATATTACAGTACAATATTGTATTATTAATTACAGCAGAAGCAGACTAAAATTAGAAAATGCTGTAAAAATACAGTAAAATACTGTTTGTAAAATTACAGCACTCTTCTTGTGTACTGTAAATTAAATTACAGTATGCTTACTCTATATGAAAATACAGTAACTTGCTGGCAACCGTGCTGCCAGTACTGTACTGTACTGTAAAAATACAGGAAAATTGTTAACAGTGTACATAATATCTGTACGTGTTCACGGATCCGCAGAAACGACTAATAATTCTGTATTATGCGGGCCAGACAAGTAATTTGGTGGTGTTACTTTGTAAAGAAAGACTGAGCATCTGCACATATACACATTCAAATGTGCATACCTACATACAACACATAAATGAATGGCAAGAACGGATTAAAAGACTTCTGTTTTTGGTTTAAAAGGTGTCATTTAAGCGCCCGCTAAGTTAATAAGTATTGATTTTTACAACAGAAGTGATTCAATAAAAAAAAAAAAAAAAACCTTACGTTAGCTCAATAACTTTTTCTTAGAGCTGCTGTAAAGCCAAAACAATCTATCCATTCATTTTCCTATTATCACTGTGAAGCTGCTTTGAAACAATCTGTATTATAAAAACTGCTATATTAATGAAGATCAGGCATAACATTATGACCACTGATAGTGGAAGTGAATAACACTGATTATCTCTTCATCATGGCACCTGTTAGTGGGTGGGATATATTAGGCAGCAAGTGAACATTTCATCCTCAAAGTTCATGTTTTAAAAGCAGGAACAATGCGAGTTTGACAAGGGCCAAATTGTGATGGCTAGAGGACTGGATCAGAGCATCTCCAAAACCGCAGCTCTTGTGGGGTGTTTCTCAGTCTGCAGTGGTCAGTATCTATCAAAAGTTGTCCAAGGAAGGAAAAGAGGTGAACCGGCGACAGGGTCATTAGTGGCCAAGGCTCATTGATGCACGTGGGGAACGAAGGCTGGCCCATTTCTTTGGATCCAACAGACGAGCTACTGTAGCTCAGATTGCTCAAGAAGTTAATGCTGGTGCTGATAGAAAGGTGTCAGAATACACAGTGCATCTCAGTTTGTTGTGTATGGGGCTGCAGATCAGTCAGGGTGCTCATGCTGACCCCTGTCCACCGCTGAAAGCACCAACAGTGGGAACGTGAGCATCAGAACTGGACCACAGAGCAATGGAAGAAGGTGGCCTGGTTTGATGAATCACGTTTTCTTTTACATCACGCGGATGACCGGGTGCGTGTGAGTCGCTTACCTGGGGAACACGTGGCACCAGGATGCACTATGGGAATAAGGCAAGCCGGTGGAGGCAGTGTGATGCTTTGGGCAATGTTCTGCTGGGAAACCTTGTGTCCTGCCATCCATGTGGATGTTACTTTGACACGTACCACCTGCCTAAGCATTGTTGCAGACCATGTACAACCTTTCATGGAAACGGTATGTGGCTGTGGCCTCTTTCAGCAGTATAATGCAACCTGCCACAAAGCAAAAATGGTTCAAAAATAGTTTGAGCAGCGCAACAATGAGTTTGAAGTGTTCGCTTGGTGTCCAAATTCCCCAGATCTCAATCCAATCAAGCATCTGTGGGATATGCGGGACAAACAAGTCCGATCCATGAAGGCCCCACCTCACAACTTACAGGATCTGCTGCGAACATCTTGGTGCCAGATATCACAGCACACCTTCAGGAGTCCATGCCTCGACGGGTCAGGACTGTTTTAGCAGCAAAAGGGGGACCAACACAATATTAGGAATGTGGGTCATAATGTAATGCTTGATGAAATAAATTCAAAATCCACATGCACCTTCTGCTTTACACCATTTTTGCATTAAATCCCATTCTACAGTGTACCTAATGGCACTGCCTACACACATGCAGCGAACATAATCTAGTTTCATAATATGGGCATGTATATGCACTAGCTTGACGTGAAATACATATGAACTTAATTGATTTGTGTGAGAAATAGAGCAGAAATAAATTAACACAAGTTTCCCCAGAGGAAGATGACAGCAGACTCAAAGCAGAGTCTCACTGGTCTTTACTGAGCAAGTCTTCTCCTCCCCAGCCCTATAGTGTCATTAAACCTCATCTTTAAAATATTAAAAGCACCCACAGGCCGCTTTGCTCTGCTGGATTTCACAGATAAAATCTGTCCTTAGAGAAAAAAGTGGGGCATTACAATACAAACAGCATGTCACTATATTGAAGACTATTGCCAGAAATCTGATCACAGGGCTTAAAACAACTGTTAAAAACACAGGCCTACATCTCACTGTTTGAAATATACCTAATGAACGTTAAATCAAAAGGAATTCATCTTAAATTGATGTTTAAAATCACAGCAGAGTTCAGAAATTAATTCAGAAATTATTTGAGAATGCCTTTTACAAATTCCAACTCAATTTCTGCACTTGAACTAAATTTGAAACAAACAGGATGTATAACTGATTAAAATTAATGTATTAAAAATATATAAGGCAATATAACTGCTTCTTCATTGTAAGTATGAAATTCCTATAAATATTTGTAACAGAAAATCATACTTTCATCCACAAAATAAATAAATCTGATGTCAATCCTTAAAATATCATCTATGCAAATTTATACTAAATTTAAATGCTCTTTACCCCCAAACCCTTGATGTGTGTCTCAGATCTTTAAGATATAAGCATGATAAGAATGTCAATATTTATCTCTTTACTTGCCTCAATATATTTTTTTATTAATATTTTATATAAGTTACCTGAAACAAAATGTATGCTGCAGTATGTCAGAATTACAACTGGTTTAGCTGGCTGTGTATTTTAATAGGTTTTGAATTGCTACATAATAGAACACATCTAAGCAGTATAACTGTTTAAAATTGCTTTGAACTGCAATTTCATAAATATCTCTTTATGTCATTCAAAATGAACATCATGTGGCCTGTGGCCAATTAGAATCAAATTCCAATGCATGATCTGAAAGGAAGCCAAATCTTTAAATTTGGAATTTTTTCTAACCCTGTATCACAGATCAACCACAAAAATCTCTAATATCTTTAAATGCCAGTTAAATAACCAGCCAGACACAATGTACAATACAACACTAATCTAAAATCTAAAAAAAAAAATCAACCATTCTAACTGATTACTGTAAAAAGAAAAAGGTTTCCCATCAGAAATATTCACTTATAGAGGACCTACTATGCTGAACACTATAAATAAAAGTCCCAATCGTGAATTCAAATCCCTCTCTCTCACATTTTGTCCTGCACGGTCAATAGACATTCACAATATTTGTTCCACGCGCTGCCTTGCTCAGCATCCTGGGTAAAGCCCCGTATCTCCAAAGCAATTCATCTCCCGCTGTAATGCAGCATATAGACTTGCAAATAGGTTATCCCTTGATCTGGACTCTTGCTGCGAAAAAAAGATAATCCCTGTCGCAGGCCACGGGCCTCTCATAAATAAAAGTTAATAAGCAAAAAAAAAAAAAGAGAAAAGAAAACAAAAGGCCAATTTTGTAGTGATGCAATCTAGTTGCAAAACAATACAAACTGTTCTAGCAACCTTTTATTCTTTCTTTCTACAATGGTGTTGTGTTTAAAAAATGCAGGCAAGAATGATATTCCATTCCTGCAAAATTCCAGCACTATCATGCGGCTTTCTCTTGGGGAGCTTCAATCAACAAACCGTCATTATCGTCGCATGAGCATATTTCACAGGGAGGAGAAAAGATTCTCACAATTTCAGCCTCAAGGGAAGATCACTATCTGTCGAAAGAGAACAACCTGTGCAATTATTTTTATTCCAAAGGACTGGTACCACTTGCTGTTTATCAGTTTAAAACTGATAAAACTGAAATAAAGAAATATATATACACATTCATTGTACATATACACTTTTTCTCTCTCTCGTAACAATTAATATATACACAAAGTGATAGCACTAAAATTAAAGAAAAATTTGATTTTTTAAATTTTGTAAAAATCATGAAAATCTATTAAAGGTGCACTGTGTAGTTTTTTCGTCTGCTATGGGTCGCTAAACAATTCAAAACAACAACAAATGCATAGATTGATGAAGCAGTGAATGGGTGGAACATGGAACTTGTCGTCATGCCGAAAAATGATAATAACATTTATGGGTAAATAATGTTTATGGATGAGTGAATGCACATTTTTAACATGACTGTGGTGTGATTACTAATGAGAGACAGATATCAGTGGTACACGCGAGTCCCGGGGGGGATATAAAGAAACGAGGAAAAGTACAATTTTATTCTACCAAACTACTCATAAGTGCAGAAATACCACTCATACAGGTCAGTATATTTGACAAATTAAAACTGTGAGGTAACGCAGCACTGTTTCACTTGGTCTAACGTTACACTATCATACTAAACTGTATTTGATAATATCAGTGTTTTGAAAGTTGTAATGTTTAGTATTAGTTTTTTGGCTGTATGAGACTTAACAGTAAGCTAGATCAACATTAGATTATCATACTGATGATATAACACTTCGTCGTGTTGAGAAATATAACATTGATTAGTCTTATGTAGCCTACATTTGCTGACCTTGTCTAATAACATGCAAGAGTGCGTCTCTGTCAAGTCAAAGTTTGTCGCAAAGCTCTCGCCAACTTGGAAACGCCATGGTCCATAAAGTTTGAACGAAGCAGCAGCATGCCGCTAGCAGTTACGCAGCGGTCCGTGTCCGTTGCCATGGTTACTGTGCAGTACAAGCGAAAACCAGGGATAACGCAGATATTACGTCAATGACATGAGCAAGTGACAAGAGAGGGACGGGCACTATATAAAATTCTGATTTTCTCTGAATTTACAAATTTTTGGAAACATTTAGGATAATGTAAGTACACTGCTGAACGAATAACAAATATATAACACTGTGCAAGTGGTTTTTGGATATTTTAATATAAAAATTTTACATATTGTACCTTTAAATAAAGTAAAACTGCATATCAAGTTTGATAATCATGCTAACAACAAGCAACTACAAATATGTAATATTAACATACATATATTGACAACAACTTGAAGATTTTTCTATCACAGCAGTGACAACTGTAGACTGAAAATCAATGCTCATGGCGAGGCTTTCCTATATTAAAGTGTGTGTGTGTGTGTGTATATATAAAGGAGGGGGCAGGTGCTGTGGTTTTGTCCTCTGAACCTGTCATCACTGTGGAAAGCTAAAGAGATTTTGTGACTGGCAGAGGCGCTCTGGGGAAAAAAACAAGGTTTCCAGAAGTGTCGGAGGGTAAATGGAATTTCTGATCACGGCAGACTAAACGTGGTGAACCGAGAGACAACAGAACTGCCTCAAACAAAGCTTGAGCAATCATTGCTCTTCCTGCTCCATACAGCTGTGTATTATTGCACATCATACTGGAAGACTGTGTGCTACCAAGACAAACCAATGAAGCCATGATCAATACTTCATAATTGTTGTGTGCGATACGTACAGGGCATCAAAATGAACATCTACACAGTTGGTGTCTGAAAATGGAATCTACAGGCTTTATACTAACTACTGTCCATCTAGAATTGCCGCATCAGGAAAAAACAAGGCTAAATACATTAGTAAACTTATTCTATCACCTTTATGTACTACATATTTTAAGCTTATTAAAATATTGCTCTGTTAGCTTAACAACATGCTAACTCGATGCAATGACTCGATTCTCCTGAGCAAAGAGCTATTTAGTGAGTATGATCAGTAGTCGCTGCCTACGTAGAGCATTCCAAATTAGTCACTTATGAGATTGTCGTTGGTCTGTGACAATTAGGATGCTCCCTTAGAAGGTTTTAGAACCGAGCACACGTCAGTAAACCAAATATATTGACAGCTTCGATTATTATGCAGAGCAACATGTTAGTCACTCTTGTCTGCCTGATAAGATGGAAGCAGTTCTCAAACAAACGTCATCTCCACCGCAGAAGCAAACATCAGTAGACTGACTCAGATGTGCTGAGAGATGAGAGTAGAGAGATGAAACGGGGAGATTCCAGACCTCACAGCATCCACACAGGCTTGTGTCATTAGCAGGGACAGTACTGCCTGTGTGCAGGTTACATAAAGACATTGTAGGATGACTTGCTGAGGCTTTGGAAAAGGTTCGACAGAGTAAGTGGTGTAGCTTGTTTGCAGTAAAGCCGGTTGTGGTTTGTACATAATCATCTGATCGAGATGATGTGATCTAATCGTGAGACGTTCCACAGTTAAATCACAGGCTTAAACTGTGGAACGTCTGAAGTAAAAATGGTATACAGTGGTTACTGTGAATGCAAAGCGCCCCAGGATTACATCTTAAAATTTGCTTAAATGGCAAACAGGGCTGCCCCGTAATAGGCTAAGAGGCTTAGACGACCAAGATTTTATTAGTCGGTTAGTCGCAGAAGGAAAAAAAAAAACTCCACAGGAAGTGTCAGATCGTTAATGGCGGGTCCTTGTGGTAAATAGTTTGTCAGACAGGAAATCCAAACATTCGCCTATTGTCCATCGACTTCAGACATGGCTTATCAATTGAAACATGCAAGTAGTAGCAACTTTACATGGCTGCTCGCTCTAACAACCTAATGTGCGCTATTATATATCCAAGTGTTCGCGCGGAGCGTGGAAGACAGCTAAAGAAGGCAACATACTTTACTGCACGACATGTAGGATCCGGTGCAATCACTTGCATATTTCAACTTAAAATACTCTGTCATTTTTTTGTCCAAAATCCAAAACAAGTCATTTTGGCAGCTTGGCTTCAATTGCACAATGATCTTTTATGTCAAAAGATCGAATAAAGTTTGATTTGTCAATCTATGACGCCTTCAAATCATATTTGTATGAACTATTAGCCAAAATTTCATGACCACCATATATTGTAGTTAACTGCTTGGAGTGAAAAGGACAACAAAAAATAGAAATGTACAATGTTGTCCTGCAGTAAGTACAACTTGAATCTTGTGACACTTCCTGTCCTCTTACATTTCTCATATCAATAAAAAGGGGAATCAAAAATATATTTGGTACCACAAATAGGGAAGCACTGAATAAACATTTAAATATTTGAATAAATCTGTCACAAAAACAAGGTAACAAAAAACAAAGCAAAAATATAATGAATATGTAATATAGAGCATATATTCAGCAAAATGCTCTTCTCTAGAGTTATTTTTTTAGCTCACTAATGAGTTTATGGAAATTAAATAGCTTTCTTGAGGTAAATGTAACAACATATGTAAGCTGTTTTATTGACTTCTTTCTCCAGTTGAAACACTCATTGACTGATTGATTACCTGAGACATGATTCATTTCGGTAAGTAATGTATCTTTCAACTTACCTCCTGGTATTCACCCATGTTTATTTCATAATGTAATGTAGTAAAGATGAGATGATCAGTTCACGTACGGTTGATATGTCCTGCCGCTTGAACTGAGGTGGCTACAGTGATCTGTTACGCCATATTAAAGAGTCAAAACGACATTTGTAATGTGAAAAGTATTCATATCATATTAAAAGTAACAGTAACAAATCAAAAAGCTTAATGCAATTATTAGATGACTGGCACACTACAAATGTTTAGTAAGGTTTGTTCGCATCAACAGAAAATCGCACCAACTAAAATATTTTAGTTAAGAAACCATTCAAAGCCACTACAAAGCCCCTAAAGGGACGTGGTGGTGGAAAAAAATTGGGATGGGAGGAATAAAAAATCTTTTGTGTTCCCTCGCAAAGACATTATCGTTCCCTTGCAAAACCTGTTGTTAGCTCGGACAAACACTTCCAACCGCTGGCTGGCAGTAGTGTTTCAGTCAGACCAAAACCCTTTTGCTCATTTTATATTATAAAAAATACTCAACACGTCTGTTACCAACTTCAGTTCATACGTCACCGCTCTCCTGGTGGTTGTACTGGAACATTTAGTTTGGTAAAAATATAACTTTTATGATTATTATGAAACAAAATCAATAACTTCACTGTTATTAGTAAAACATTTAATATTGTAATACCATCAAATATAGTAAGCAATTATCATGCAAAAGCTGGTTGTAAGTATGTAAGCTGAGTAACACGTGCTACTTGCCAAACTAAGTGTTGTAGTATAACCAGCAGGAGAGCAGTGATGTTTTAACTGAGTTTGGTTACATTACAGTGTGTAACACTGAAGTTATTAATGACTGTTTTTGTAGTAACGCTATTCGGATTTTGCAGTTTTCAGACAGTCCCTTCGGACTCGTCTCACCACCGCCTGCTAATAGAGACCAATTTATATTATAAAGCTTGTTTAAGGAAAATTGGGTTGTTGTAGCTCGTTGTCTAGGTTACCATGATTGGAAATAGCAGTCATTTGTGTTATAACAATGTTTAGCTCATGAGTTATTGATCCAGGATGTTCAAATCTGTGAATATATTAAACGGAGTACTTTTATTTATATTTTAATCCAACAAGTTCAAATTCTATATGAGCCGCGCATTATGTGTGTATTAATGCATGGAGCTGACTGAAACACTACTGCCAGCCAGCGGTTGGAAGTGTTTGTCCGAGCTAACAACAGGTTTTGCAAGGGAACGATAATATCTTTGCAAGGGAACGCTAATATATTTGCGAGGGAACGTAAAGCTTATTGCATCCCAACTTACAAGCCCTGCAAAAAAAAGAAAAAAAAAAGAAAAAGAAAAAGCATGAGTAATGTGAAATAAAAGAGAAATTAAGCATTTATCTATATTGCTGCTGATTGAGGCCGGATTTGTTGAGTGTACTCTCTGCCCACACTAACAGCAATCAATAGGTAACACAACGAAACAATGAACCCGTCTGAGGTGAATCATGACTCCCTCACAGTCTCAACATATGTATCCACTTATTCATTAAATGGCTAAAGAAACACATAAAACATATTGAAAACAAATTTGAAAACATATTTATCCCCCTCCTTTATTCTGAGATCATTTTAACCCTCGTATGCATAGAGTCCAAGATCGCAGACAGATCTTAACAGCCATTTCAGAGTGTGATGTAACATCTAAACAACCATAGGCAATTAGAAATGACCAGATTAACCTCTTTATTTGTCAATGGGTTATCAAAACATAAATACATTCAAAAAGGATTCCAAAAGGTATGATGAACCAAGAGTAGAAAAAAATATTATCTTTACAGTAGTAGAAAAATGTATTACTCTTTAGAGGGGGGAGGGCATTATAGTTCAGTTTTGTATTTTAAATGAGTAAATATAATATAATATAATATATCTGGAAAAAAGATGATTAACAATAACCTGAAAGCAACAGATACATGTAACTGTACTATAATAATACAAATAAATTAAAAATAAATAAATGTCAAGCTTAAATGTCATGAAATGTCACATGAAAAAAATAGTCATAAAAATAGGCTTTATGCAACATATAATTTGTTGATTTAGGAGTGAAATACGGCCTGGACCTTTTCTGACAGTTTCAGTGCAATTGGCCCGCTTATCTCAGTGAATAAATGAGCTCTTAGCCGATCTGACACTCTGATTGTCACCAAGCATGCAGCCAATCAGGTGACCTTTTCAAAGATCAGAGCGGTTGGTTACGGCTGCATTGATTAATGTCCTCTTCAGGAGGTGATCTCTCAGAGAAAAACCACAGGGTACCCTAAACAGTGTCGACCAATAATGGTGTCACTACCACCATCTGCTGCACTAGAGAATAAAAAAAGCTTCATCAGCATTCAGAGGGTTAATGTTATAACAATAGAGGCCAAAAAAAAAAAAAAGTCCTCCAAGGTCATGTGGAAAAAGGAAACTTTTTTTTTTTCCTCCGGATCCTTTGGATTGGAGAAACGGCATGGCTCATCTGAAATGGGGATGCTTTGTAGATTAGGTCTTGGACTTGCTCTGAGCCCTGACCTTGCCAGCAACTTTGGCTTGGATTTCTATACGGATGAGATTCAGGGAGGAAAGAGGCACGGAGATTTACTTGCATTAATTCACCTTAAAAAATGCAGCCTGGTTTACTCGCCACAGCAACAACAGCTGCGGGTACCGAACCTCTGAGGTGAAGGCAGAGGGATCTCGTGTTTTGTTAGTTTGTGTTTAGTATGCAGCACATGACTTTACAATCAAGGAGCCCACAGTCTCAGGTGAATAAGTGTGGAGTAGTAAAAGGATTGTGTCTTTGTGATATTTACTACTGTGATAAGATCTTGCCGACAGAGGGGGGCAGCTGCATACTTCAAATACCCGCCATTTAACAATCAGATTATGGTAAATAAGCGTGGATGTTTGCGCCTCTGTTTTCTGCTGGTTGTTGACAAATGTACGAATAGGAGAAGGACAGGAGAAAAAGAGAGAAAGTGAAATGAGTGCAAGATGAAAGAGAAATGCAGCTGCCTGCGAAATAAGCACTTATGAAAATCATGATTCCTTCTATTCCTCTTTTTCCTGTTCTGCTGAATGCCAAGGCCACGTCAAGGACATGATATGCTCATTTAAGCTCATTGCAAAGCCATTATACATTCAGGATTACGAATTAGCTTAGTTTGGGGCCTGGGTCATTAGTGAGATAGAGAATCTTTCTTCTGTGTGTCTGTGTGTATGTGCGTGTGTGTGCGTGTGTGTGTGTGTGTACACACGTTTTGTTAGTGGGCCTGAAATGAATAATCAGGGTTCAATACAAGTTTAGATCAATCTAGAGCATTTATGGCATAATGCTGATTACCACAAAAACGACTTGAAGTTATGACATAAAAAATAAAGTTATGAGGCCAGTAAAATGGGAGTATTTCAGGAAGCAGAAATGTGAAGCTAATACTTTTATAAAAGCACCTACTTTTAATTATTTTATTAAAACTTATTATTTGAATTATTTAAATCATTCTTTACAGTCATTTTAAGACTTGTCAGGGCAAAATATGTAATATAATTTCATATAGAGCTTAATAAGTGTCAACACATTTATATCTTTTGACTATACTACTGAAAGTAGTAAGTATTTTAAAGCTGCAATATGTAATTTTTCATCCGCTAGAGGTCACCTATTCAAAACAAAAGGCGTAGCTTGATGATGGCAACTTTGAGTGTGGAATCTTGGGACATGTGGTCTTCACCTCACAGCCAGTGTGAAAGAATCGGAATAGGACTCAAGAAATGTTTCATGTTCACGGATATGATTATTAATGTTAAATGTAGTATGAAGGTGAGCAGGACTGAGTGTTGTGGGAGCTGAACAAGACCGCTGGAGCGATTGTTAATGAGAGATGAACGCAACACACGCCTCACCAGCAGCCGAACTTTTATTATGCCACAGTCGCCGGCGCCGCTTCTGCTTTTCCAGTCATGAGCATGAGGTAACGCAGCTCCGTTTATCATATTGCATACATTTGAGTGTGTTGAAAATTATGTTACAACGTTGCTCTGTGCGTTCACGCAGCGGCTGCTGAGAGACACTTGTTGCACACAGCAGTACGTTTTTTTTTTTAATGCTGTGTTGATAAATGGCATGCAATTAATTTAAAACTTATTGTATGATGAAGAAAATTCTGTATTACTGTTACTAAAAATAAAGCTGCATCTGATTATGCCATGTTAGCTAACGTTACTTGACAAAATGAAACCGGAGGTTAACGCCAATATGACGCCATTGGATCCTTGGTTAAAACAGAAATTCTCACATTTTAAGTACTCAACTGATCAAATCATACAATCAGGTCCCTGTGCATCTAATAACTCAGAAAACGTGAAAAAGGACAACCCCGTAAGTTTGTTTTGGTAATCCTTTCCCTGCAAGCATGTGGAAAAACGAGCCGTTCAGATTTCGCTCCCGTTGTGACGTAGGAAGGGGATCTTATTATAATATAACCACCCCCTAAATCTGTATGTATTTTGTTTTCGCAAGTGACAATGGTGTACCAGCTGTACTGCAGAGTAAAAACAACCACTACAAGCCTGATCAAACACACCTGAATTTCCCCAGGATCACTAAAGCTAGGTGAAGGAAGGCGAGTTGGATCAGAGCAAAACTCTGCAGGACAGCACAGAATGACCGTCCCTGAGCTTGTGACATGTCTCAGCTATGTAAACATTATCACTGATCTGTTAACGTTATTAGTAAACATATGACTCTCCATAAACTCCTGGCAAATGAGCCACTAAGGACGCAGGTGTAACGTTAATTTTATTTATGAAGGGAAAGTTCTAGATAAATTCATATACCGGTATTTGCAAGTCATTTTACACCAGAGTGCTTTGCACAATTAAAAACACAGGACTCACAGAGAAGATGATTCTCAAAAATGGATTGATACCAACGGTTCATGATCCAATTTCATTTATATTTCGTGATGTTTGAAATTGTCTTTCTGAATGTGTTTCGTTAGCACGTTGCTAACATACTGTTAAATGTGGCTAAAGTTACCATTGTTTCTTACTGTATCCACAGAGACGAGAGTCATGCAGTTCTTTTTATTTTTAAACCAGAAAACGCTTGCAGACTGTACAATTTATAAACATCTTCATTCTTATCAAGTCTCTCCAACAGTGTGTAGCTTTAGCCACGCAGCACGCTATCAAGCTCATTCAGAATCGAATGTTAGCAAACATCCACAAAATACATGCCATTCCTACGTGATCTGATCTGCTGCATCACGAACAGTTTGTAATGATCCATCTTGAGTTATATTTGCTGGGTGAGCTTCTCCTGTATTATTTATGTCTGAGTGTATTGGAATCGCGAGCTTGGGGGCGGGGAGCACAAGCTCACTTGCATTTAAAAGGTACACACTAAATCAGCACATTTTTCTCCCACCCAAAAATTGGCAGTTAAAAAAAATGGTATAATAATAAAAAAAAAAAAATCCATGGGGTATTTTGTGCTGAAACTTCAGACACATTCTGGGGACACACGGGACTTGTATTACATCTTGTAAAAAGGGGCATAACAGGTCACCTTTAAACAAAAGTAGGGGCAAGTGGAAATGTCTGTAGAAATCACCATTATGCCACTATTTTACTGAACCTAGAATATTCCTTGAAACATTGCCAAGATATATAATTGAAAATCAGCAATAGGCAGGTCAAGCTTACCGTTTCAAATGCAGACATTTCTCTTGAACATAAAAACGGATGTTAAAATCAAGTCATCTGTTCTGCTTTGCCACTAAACTCACCATGATATATTACCATTCCCACCACCAGTGCCGCATGTGACTGCATCCGACACACTCATATTACACTGCTGACCTTACAATTGTGGAAATCCACTCCAAAAATATCATGCGGGTTCATATCCCTACGTAAAACGGCATCGAAGTGTCCCGCTGTGCTGAGGTCTAAACACGGGTCTCTCTCCGGAGGGTTCATGGCTAAATCATTCCCGTTCACAGGCTTCAGGCCCGACCTGTACAGCCTCTTCAGTGGACCAGAGAGGTGATTAATCACTAGCCCCTTAATCATGCCCAAAGGTCCCAATTTAATTAAAAACAAAGTTCTCTTTTCATTATTCCACTCCAACTGAAAGACGATAAGACCCCCTTCCCCCAATACATATTACTGCTGGGGCACCAACCTCTGTCTCTTTCTCATACAGAGACTGAGAGAGTGTAAGTGATGAGGAAAGATGCTAAAGCCACCTATTAGAGCCAGAGAGGAAGCCCCAGAGATGCACGGGGAGGGCAACGGCTAATCTGAGCCGTTGAACAGGCAAACAAGAGCTTGCAAACAAGATCTTCAAAAGTGATGTGGTGAATCACTGTAAAAATATAGATCAATACCTTCATTTTAAGTTAAACAAGATTATAGGCAAGATTAAAAAAAATAAAGACTTGGGTCACAATTTACAATAAGGTCTCATGTGTTAACATTAGTTAAAGTTGTGGTGAGTCATTTTTCAAAAACACTGTTTGGAAGTTAATCGGGCCGACACCAACAACAAACACGTAACCAATCAGCATTGGGGAACTTATGACTGTCGAGGAGTGAGAACGAGCAAGAGGGAGATTTTAGAAGAAAAAAAAAACTGCAGGGAGAGACATGAGGCAATACAAAAGGTGGAGCAAGAGAGGGGTAGGTTTGTTTGGGTTGATTTCAAATTTCAACAAATGTCCTTCAGCATTTTTGGAAAAACTACTTACCCCACCTTTAATGTTTTAACTAACATAAGCCAACAATGAGCAATACATGTGTTGCAGTATTTATTCATCTTTATTAATGTTAATTAATAAAAAATCCAGCTGTTCATTGTTTGTTCATGTTAGTTCACAGTGCATTAACTAATGTTAACAAATACAACATTTGATTTTAGTAATGTACTAGACATGAACATTAACTAAGATAAATAAATGCTGTAGAAGTATTGTTAAGTCTTGGTTCATGATAACCAAAGTAGTTAACTAATGAAACCTTATTGTAAAGTTCTGCCAATTCTCCAAGATTTGTAAAGCCAATCTGAATATACTTAATTTAAAAGGTACACTATGTAACTTTTTTCAAAATTTAAATAACGAGTGAATATATCATCAATCCTTCTTCAAAATCCTTCTTTTTTTCTTACCCTAATTCACTATGGTAAGCCTATTATACATTAAGGGTTTATATTTTAGACCAGGCGGGGTGGTTTTCACAGGAAACCATGTACGTGTGTCACTCGCCAATGTGTGTCTCGCCATATCATAGAGAAAAGCTGTTCCAGCTAGGTTAGCTGCTGCAATGAGTGAGAAAGTTTGACATGGAGGATGCTAAATCTCGAACCAATTATCGGTTAAAAAAAAAAAAAAAAAGAAGCCAAACAGGAGGATAGTTTGCTGGCAAAAAACCAGAATGCAACCAACTTCATGATAAAACAAAAATCAACATTGGCTTGTCTTTTTGGAGATGGCGAAAATGTTGAATTTGAAATGTAAAAGCGGTACGGAGATGACTAGCAACTTGATGCTCGTGTTCCCACTCATGCACACGTAGGACCTGATATACGGCCAAGTTATTTTTTGTTCTTCACTTAGAAGTAAAAAGAAATTGGAAACACTATTACAGCGATATAATATTAAAATGACACTGTTATGATAGTTTGTTTGTAAAGTATATTTGAGAGTATAGACTATATAGATCTGGCTATGTGAGACTATATAGTTTGAATTAATGTGTCATTCAATGAAAGAGAGGCTCTAAGGGGCGCGTGTAATCTTCATATCCTTTTGATATTCCCAGCAAAAACGTCCCTAGTCCTTCACATAAAAATAAAAAAAATAAATAATCTGTCTATAGGCTTTTATAGACAACCTAGGAAGTTTCGTGACGAGATGTTCACACACTGGCAATAAAAAAGTGATTAAAACATTAAATATTTACATATTACATATAGTCCCTTTACATACTGGTTATATATTTAAGTATTACATGACTTATACACCAAGTTCCAGTCCTAGATATTAAAATAGACTCTGTAATAACACACGTTTAGTAGTGTGTGATCAATGATTACTTCCTTTTATATTGAAATCATGATTATTAAATGAATAAACCTAACATTACAATAATTATTTCTGTTGTGGAGTGTAATATATGTCATATCCTTTAGGTTGGCTACACATTCAAAACAAGCTGAGAACTGTGTTCCAGAAATGACTGCTTACTTAGACAAGCATGATTTTCAGTACAATATGCTGACAGAGAGGTAAAATTGATTGAAAATCAACTTTAAAAAAAACAGTTTCATAAGTGGTTTGACTTTAGGATATCTCAGGGGTGGGAAAAAATCCCTGAGGCAAGGTATTTCTCTGAGAGAATTGCAACAAACTCAACTGTCACCCTTACCTAAGTGTTTAAGATAATAGTTTCTGGCAAAACACAGCAATGGAAAGAAAAAAAAAATCTTTCACAATAAACTGAACATAACATACTACTGACTTTTAAACAGGTTTTACTTTTACTACATACATACAGCCATCATAAAATATTATTTATTTTACAACTCCGGAGGCTGCTCAAAATTCTGACGCACCAAAGAGGCCCGGCCACTAGTGCAGTTTTCCATTAAAATTTCACATTTGTTCCAAATTGTTGTTTTTGTACTCGCTAACCTCACCTTAGGCTGGAGGATACATTGTTTATAGATATTTTATCGTTAGTAACGAGTTTATTTTGTTGTTTGACAGCTTGAAAATGCATAATCTATATTTAATATATTTAACACAAAAAAAAAAAACAACAAAAAAAACAAGCCTAGCCCAGATGAGAAAGAGTAACGGAAAAGTAATGTAATGCATTACTTTCCATAAAAAGTAACTAAGTAATGCAATTAGTTACTGTTGTAGGGCAACACAATATTGTAACGCATTACTTTTAAAAGTAACTTTCCCCAACACTGCCCATCAGTCACTCCTGGACACAAGTCAAAAGCCTGGCCTGAGATAATCAGCTTAATTAACTGTGTGCAGTAGAACTGTTGAAAATCATCTTAATACAATATATAATAAAGAAGAAGGGGTAGGCGACGAGGAAGAAGACTATATATATATGCACAGAACCTTTCAAAATTTGGGGTCGGAACAATTTTTTTGAAAGAAGTCTCTTAAGCTCAACAAAAATGCAATAGTATTGTGAAAAATAATTACAATTTAAAATAACCGCTTTCTCTTTTAAGATACTTTAAAATGTAATTTACTCTGGTGATACGGAAGCACCATCACTCCAGTCTTCAGTGTCACATGATCCTTCAGAAATCATTCTGATATGCTGATTTGCTGCTCAAGAACGTATTTTCTGTCACTTTTGATCTCATCCTTGCTGGACAAAAGTATTCATTTCTTAAATCAATAAATAAATAAATAAATCGTACTGACGTAAAACTTTTGAACTGTCTTGAAACTTTTTTTTTTTAATTATTATTATTATTATTATACTAAAAAATTCAAACGTAGTGGTTTTGAGTGCTGAACTATGGGGTTGAATAACAAAGCTGGCGCTGATAGTGTAGAGTGTGTGCGCTTAACTGCTGTGGCTAATGGCTAATGCATCCCTAGGAAATGTCTGTCAAATCACTGAAAATGTTATTTTATAAAGTGGTTCGTCTTTCATCTTGAGTCACCTGGCGGGGAGGATATGGTGAGTTCAGATGTGTGATACAGTTCTCTAATTAAATGGAAGCCGTGTGCAGAAATATGACTAAGCTCCCAAAATACAGCATGACGAATTTCACTGGAATATTTGCCTGGGATGGTAAATGTGGTTATTTCAGCGTGGAGAAGCACAGATGTGAAAACCTGACATGTGTGTCAATCACCCCAAATAGATTTTTATTTTTTATTTTATTTTTTTTGTGCCGTTGTCTAACGGAAAACGTGTGTAAGAGTTCAAATTTATAAAAGCTTTCACAGCACTTCAAAGCTTCCTGGCCACTCTAGCTGTCTGTTCTGATGTAATAGACAGATAAAGGCAACCCGCACTCAGGACATTAAGATTCAATTCGTGTGAGCGACCAAGCGGTCCACGTTACCACAAAAACCAGCTGCAGTTAAAAAGACAAGACAAAAGTGAGTCCAAATGTTAATGGCGAGCCACATGTTTCCTACTGCCTCAAATCAAAATTGCTTGTGAAACTTGCTCGTATCTTGAATGGATACAAGCTGAACGGCACATCTAGGCCCCTGCAACTATGAAGAACGAATGTGCATATCAAAAAGCTTTCAGCAGCCATGTGCTCCCTCAAGGGATGAGGGTTGAGAATGTATTATGAAAATTGAGAGAAATAAGAAAAGGATTCTTACCTGATTCCAGATCACCTGTGGGAAAAAAAGTAAAAAAAAAACAAACAAAAAAACACAAAGTCAGAGGCACAATTCCAGAACTTGGTTAAAAGATTACAGATGCATAAAACAGAAGCTCAGCTCATTCTCTTATTTAGTCACATTTTTGGTCTTTACAGAATGTAAATCGCTAATATCTCAAGACGGATCCAATTGAGACTTATTTGAACTGGCTTGCATACCGATTTGCACAAGAATACGAAAAATGACATCTTAATACCAAGAAAGAACAAAATCGGAACTGTTATGTTATGGAGAGCGCAAAGGAAAATAAATGGGTTGAGCTAAAAATAAGGAAATTAAATCATAATGGATTATGGGGTCCTATTAATCACAAAAATGAAAACATACATTTATAGTATATTACAGAGTTTTGTGCAATGACTGAATGCCTACAGTACAAGTTCTTTTAGTGAACACTGAAATATCACTAATTTACATAGCACATTACTCACACTGAATGAATTCATTTTGCTCTGTTTGCAAACTATGAATACAAAAGCACTATATTTCCACTGGCAGCCAAAGTAGTTGTAATTGAGGAAATGAGTTGAATTCTGAGCACTAGTAGTGAGGGTGCAGGCAGTACCAGGAAAACTCCCAGAGTTAAATAAATAAATAAATAAATAAAATAAAACGACATATCCACTTTATGTCTAAAACACTTCAAGTGTATAACCAATATTTTATAAATTCAGAGGAAAAGTAAGTCTGCCTACAATAAAGGTCGTTTCTAGTGCACTGTGATCATAAATATCAACCAGAACTCAAAATAATTCTGCCAAAAACATAAAGAGAGTTGAAAACATGAATATTGATCCCACTACAACCTTTTATGGCAAGTAGAAAATGTTGTTTTAATTGGGAAACCGAGACAAGTTGAGTCTAAAGTTCAACAGCACTACTGGGTTTTCTCTCCAGGAATTGATCTGCATTTTGATTTCAAATGCCACAAACTCATCTTCAAAATCTATTAAATTTAAAATCTCTATATAAAAATTTTTGTAAAAGCTATTTGGGAAACAAATGAACAGTACAACCACAATAACATGCATTCATATTATATTTCAGATGAGGGTTGATGATGGTAGATTTTGATTGAAAAGTTAGCAGAGCGTCAGGTCAGGGACGATCGACACATTTTTCCATTTACACGTGATTTATGTTTTGTAAAGTTTCTTTCTTCTGTTGAAAACAAAAGATTTTTTTAAAGAATGTCTGTAACTGGACAGTTGACAGCACCCATTGACTTTCATAGTATTTTTTTTTCCTACTATGAAGGTCAATGGGTGCCATCAACTGTCTGGTTACCAACATTCTTCAAAAATATCTTCTTTGTTCAGCAGAACAAAAACTCATACAGGTTTAAAACAACTTGAGAGTGAGTAAATGATGACAATTTTCATTTTTGGGCGAACTATCCCTTTAAGGTGGGGGGCCTCAGGACTCCTCATCAAAAATACCGGAACGGTTGTCACAGAGCAGATAGAGTCAGTACATATGAATGGTGCAAAATGCCAAAATCAATGCAAATATTCGTTAAATAGCCTTTAAATTATGTGTTAAAGCTGCCTCAGTAAAGACTTTGAGCTGTTGTTGACGCATGTAATTACAAACATGCTTTTAGTAAATGTCACATTTTCCCTATTCCATATGAATGTCTGCCTCAGCTGGAGTCACGGGAAATGATGAATGTACTGACTTTAAGTCCAGCTTGTAAAAACAGGCCGAGTGCTGCCAAGTTTAGCCATCGTAAAGAGAGCAGTCTTGTTGTTAAACAAGTACATTTGCCACGAGACTCAGACATTATAGTTTAATGGTTTGTCGGTTTGTCTGTGTCTGTCAATTATAAAATATATATTTACATTTATGTTTATAATGCTGTGAAAAAATTATTGCGTTTTTTTTTTTTTTTTAAACAATTGCATTTGAAATTCAGAAGTTTTTCTGTGGACATTTATTAACATTGTATGAAATCAGATGTTTGATTGTTGTTGATTACAGCAGTATATTGATGGAGTCTGGTAGTAAAATGGACAGAAATTGTGTAACTTTATTTTTCTGTGGCGTTCAGGGTTTCAATTATGCAATCTTCAGATGTGAAAGGTATTTGTCAAATGTCAACGACATTAAGCAGTTCTGCAAGGAGCAGCAGGTCAAAAAATCCTCTACAGCAAAGTGAAACATTCGAATGGGAATTGTTTGGTTGCAGTTATTGCTACTAATGGGTGTGTAACTAGTCATTGACTCTAAGAGGGCAATCTCTTTTCTCCCCACTGGTACACTAAGAGTTACATAAATACATAAAATGGGTCTATTTTTTTTTCTTTCTTTTATTCACATTAAGAAACACTTATGTATTTAAAGGTTTTGGTTGAAAATCTAATGACATTCAATGTAAAAATGTGCAAATGTACAAAAAATAAGACCAGGTGTGCTTAGATATATGTTCTATTGTATACTCTATTAGAAATATTATTTGTGTATATTTTTACAACAAGGTTGGGTTGACAATATTGATTAATCAATTTCATTTTGAAGAACCCATATCGATTTATAAATTAATATAACAATTTGTAGTTTGCATCCCGTCCAATAATCACAATAAGCTTTGTGCTTTGTTATTCTGATATGTCTCAGCTTTCAAATTCTATCAATTTTATCATGAAATTCAAACTATAAATACTTTTGACGCTCTTTAATGTGATGTGACAGATCCCTTTAGCTGCATTTGAACCAATCATCTCTTCCTCTGCTATTAGTTACAGCACTAAACATAAATAAACATGAATTGACATCTTAAGGTACAGTATGTTGAAAGAAACACTACGACTTACTGAAATGTATCATGCCTTATATAGCTGCTCTGTTTCAACCACAGAAAGATTTCAGTAAAACAACTTAATGCGTTATGAAATGCTACATTTACCTCAGACCATTCAATGTCCATTGTTCGATAGTTAGATAGAAAAATGTGCAATGCAAATGCTTCACTGCACAATTTAAATGTTTGTAAACAAAAGTATTTATTTGATTGTTGATCATCTAAAAATAAATAGTAACTGAATTTGGACTGTGTTTTTTACCTTTAATGTTATAGTACCTAACTGACCGGATTCTTTGTATTGATAATGGAGTTAGTTCAGACATTTATTTCCTTAAGATTGTCATGTAAGGGCTTTTCACATTTGAAATAGTAAACCCTGGGTCAATATAAATTGAATCCTGGGTTATCCATTTCAGGTTTCACACTGCTCATATTTACTTGAGGATAACAATCCTGTGTATTCATACACCACCATTTCCCACTGTACATTCCTAAACCCTTAACATTAACCATTTTTTTGTATATTTGCAATAAGTCTCATTGATTGGATGAATGCTGCATGCAATAAGTTTACATAAAGGCTCTAGTTTTGAACATTATATATTGCCGACTGTACACTGTAAATGATCTGTTGTTTTCACAGTAATATACTGTGTTCTCAACAGTTCCCTACTGTAAAATCTGAGTACAGTATGTTACTGTACATTTTGTCTTTTACAACATTACTGTTTTCTTAGTTTCAAACTGTAAAAACTGTGTACAGTACATTTTTGTAGATTTTCAATCCATTATGGGAAAATATTAGCCTACTGTAAATCTAAATACAGTATTAAATGAATGCGAAAAACAACCACACACCTCCTTACACAACAGCTCTGTGACAGACTTATGAAGACTAAAGCCCGCTATGGTAAGTTAACTTTTCATTTTTCCGCTTTATATTATTTATTCTGACGTTATTCGCCTTTTCCTCCAGCAGCGTCATGAAGATGAAAGTCATAAAAGTACATTCAATTGGTAGGTATACTTTAAAACACATGTAGTCGCATTATGTGTTTTATACAAATGTTATTTCCAAAGTATATATACATTTGAGTTTTTAAATGTACATAAGAACACCAGAGCGGGTGCTCATTTCCCCATTTAAGCCGCGCTAACTATCATTTTTCTCCCGCAGCGGCACTGGCAGACCGGCTGGACCATCGTGAGACAGGAGGGAAGAGTACCGCAATACAGCATATATATATATATATATATATAAAATTCTGTAATATATTAAATCTGTACATTCTATTGATGTTCAAGTATAAAATGTACAAGATGAAACCAGAATAAAACTGTTGATATGAAGCTATAACTTGTTATTGAATATTATAATAATAATAATAATAATAATAATAATAAACTATTTAACAGTATGCTTAAAACTACTGTATTTATTTTAACTGTAATTTTACTGTGGTATTAAATGCAGCAACTACTGGATAATTGTTGCCAGTAAGTTACTGTTAATTTGACAAACATTTTACAGTGTACTATCAAGTTCCCTTTCGAGGGAACACCACTGCGTCCAATGATTTTGGGGAATGGCTCTGCTTGACTGCGTTTGAAGCGCATGTGCAACTAGTCCAATCTTGATTGGTGCCGTATCAACTTGTGACGTGAGACAGCATAAGGCGAAGCTACAAAAGGCATCAGATTCTGATAGGCTGAAGCAAGACGCTCACAGGCATCCGGGAAGTATGGCAAGGGGACGCAACGTCTCGTTCTCCTCTTAGGGAACCATGGTTATATGCATAACCTGAGACGTTTCTTTTCGAGAGAACAAATGCTGAGTCCAATGATGAGATGGTACAGATGCTACGCAGAGGCTACGTGTTCGCTCTGCACCTGGGAGTTCTAGAAAGAGTTTGCCTGGATGGGGTTCGTCGTCTTGTGATAGCCCCATTCTGGCTGGCCATAGTATGGTTCTCGTACCTTACAGCCCTCCTAGATGGTCTCCCATGGGAGATTCTGGTCAGGAAAGGCTTTCTTTCGCAGGCTGTGGGCGCAATATACCACCCTCAGCCGGAGATGTGGAAGCTTTGGGTCTGGCCTAAATCTCTCCACAAAGGTGGTAGAGATCATTCACAATTCTAGAGCTCCCTCCACAAGTAAACTGTACACCTTAAAATAAAATGTATTTACTTCATGGTGCAGAGAACATCAGTTGGAACCAGTTAACTGCCCAGTGTTTTCAGTGCTGGAGTTACTTCAAGACCTTTTCTATGCCGGTCTTTCGCCCTGCACACTTAAGGTCTATGTGGTGGCCATAGCTGCCTTCCATGTACCCCTTTGAGCCATTGTACTCTGCATCTGATTTAAAGATGGCATTTCTGTTAGCAATCACATCGTTTAAAGGAGTAGGAGAGCTGCAGGCCCCATCGGTTGTGTCTTCCTGCAAAGAGTTTGCTCCAGGTAGGATGAAAGGGATTCTCCACCCAAGGCTGGGTTATGTACCTATGGTACCCACTAATATGGCCCGGTCAACAGTCCTTCAGGCCTTTCATCCTCCTCATGTGTTGGCTGAACAAGAGAAGCTACATTTACTTTGCCCTGTCAGAGCTCTAGAAGTCCATTCGCGTAAGACTTCTCAATGGAGGAAAACTGCTGGTGTGCTTCTGGACCCCCGAGAAGAGCTGCCTGGCCAGCAAACAGACAATCAGCAGGTGGATTGTGGAAGCAATTCCTGTGGCTTATGAGGCAAGCTGTTTGCCTTTGCCTCTACAAGTCAGAGCACTTGAAGAGTCGAAGTCAAGGCAGAGCACCACTTCCTCCAGAGCGTTACTGTTGGGTGCCTCCCTCCAAGAAGTTTGTGATGCAGCGGGGTGGTCCTCCCTGCACACATTTATAAGGTTTTATAGCCAGGACCTGCCAGTGACTTCACACCAGGACAGGGTATTTCGTTCCCAAAAGAAAGTTCCCTCAAACGTGAATGTCTCAGGTTACCTATGTAATCATGGTTCCCTAAGAGGGCAACGAGCACCAATTATATTGATATACTAGTTGCACACGTGCTTCAGACGCGGTCATGTAAAGGCGTCCCCCAAAGTGTCATCCCTGGATGCAGCGCAAGTTCCTCTCTCAGTGAACCATGGTTACATGAGTAACCCAAAATGTTTTGACTTTTCTGACTATAAATGAAAGAATGAAACGTTCTGTTCTTCACTCTAATTGATATATTTTCCATCGCCATTTGATATTCAAACGACAGATTATACAACGCACAATGCGTTTCCGTGACTGCCAAAAGCACATGTATATCAGGTGCACGATTGGCTGTTCATTGCTAAGTATCTAATCATAACATTCATAACATCATTTCACACTACCCACACTTTATTTCACATATAGTCAAACTTCTGGAGTTTATGCAAATTGAGTGCTGCTGAGGCATAATAAAATTAAGATTCATGTAAATATTAATATTAATTTTTCAGTTCAAATTTTTACTGTAATTGTTATGCTGACAATATAATTTGTAATGATACAAAACTGAATATTAAATAAAACAAAGAAACATTTTCACTAGTGGCCTTAGACTGGTCCCCACTAAATGTTCGGTATACATGAAAGATATAGATTTCTTCCAACAGGGCAGAGGCAAAACCTACTTTTATCTTTTCAGGAAATGGAAGCCATCTGAAAATTTATATCAGACATTTTTGTCAATGCCAGCAATAGAAAGCTAGCAAAAAAAGCAAAAGAAGAGCTAAAGCATAACCACTAGCTGACAAATGTGTTTATTTTCAAATAAAGGCTCTCCACACTGCTGCCTGTCATGAGGGTGGGCAAAAGACTTTTGCTGAAGGTGACATTTTGCTGTGATGAATTAGAAACGTTTTTATTGAAGAGATGGGGACTCGCATAAAGTGACTGGAGTGGAATCAAGGCACCATTACAGTGCAATGGATTCAGGAAAAGTAAACATCATTGGAACGTTGTTGCAACCATGATACATTACCGTTTACCAAAACATTTTCTTTCCAATTAGCAGCTTGCGCTCATTACTCTAGTTTTGGATGAATAGACACATTGAATAAGGTTACGGCAGTATCATGTAGGGAAGTTTCACAAGTGATGAAAGGAAAGCTGTGAAAAAAAAAAACACTTTCCATCTGTTCGTGTTTCTGTTGTAGACCTTTAATAGTGCTAAAGCACCCCCACCCAATCCTTCCCCCATCACACCCCAAAGACAAATTATCTTTTACTTAAAGACATCAATCTTTTCATTTATCAAAATATATATTAGTTCCTAACTCATTTCAGGAAAAATAATGTTTAATGATAATGTATCTGATACCAAACATGGTTAAGGAACAAAACAAGAAATTGTTCTCAGTCTGATTTTGTCTCAGACTGATATTGTTACAGGGGCTCAGCGCAGCCAGCCCATTATGATGAATGCCTTGAATCCGCCGTTATGTCTGACAAAGCAGTCAGGGGAGTTTAGCTAGTAGATTAATGTCGGTGGACTTACACTTGAAACATGGTGTGTACTGAAATCTTTCCGCATTTGTAACAACGATTCTTCTGATGTTCATTCATGTTTATTTGACGCTATAAATTAATTAGTAGGAAGCGATGATCGGTAATGTTATTTATTGATTAAATTTCTTTAAAAATTACAAAATTTGAAATTTGAATCTTCGTTTCATATCTAAAGTAATTAAAATAGCCAATACAACATTTTAAAGGACTTTTGTTTAAGAATAAACTAAGCAGTGTTCTATTTTCGTTCTAACCGCTACCTGGGTTTTGTATGTGAACAGGTTGTAGTTACAGTTTTGGGTTATGTTGACACTGTGCACATTTGAGATGGAGATGTGGTAGTTTTACTATGCCTTATAATGATATGTATGGTTTATTTTTCTCTAAGATAACAAAAAAAAAAAGATTGAAATGACCAAAATATTGAGTTCATCTGTTAGTTTACATGGAAGTGCCTGCTCACATTTGCCCAGGCCCGACCAAAAATAAAATTCTGCCTAGGCCACTGGTAGGGCAGGGCCGGTTACTTTTAAATGTATTTCACTACAAAATTACAAAAAACATGCTTTAAAAAGTAATTTTTAATGTTTTTCGTTAGATTACCCAAGTTTTGTAACTTAATCTAAATACTTTAGAATACTAATAAGTAATAAGTAATCGACCCTTCACTGGCGGTTTGATTGACAGGTGATCCAACCAATCATAACCCCGAATCCGCCATTTTAGCCGAAAAAGCAGTCAAGGGAGTTAGTAGATTAACATTGGTGAACTTGAACTTCATGTGTTACGCAGCACATTTGAGCCTTCGTTAGAACCAATGAGGTTCGTTCTCATGTGTTACACAGCACATTTCAGTTTCCCCAAGAACCAATGAGGTTTATTCTCATGTGTTACGCAGCACATTTGAGCCTTCGTAAAGAACCAATGAGGTTCATCGTGGTTGAAACAATATTCCTTCTGCTGTCCATTCATGTTTATTTGATGCTACAAATGAACTAGTATGAAGAGATGGTTGATTTACGAGCCGCTTGAAGGAGCTGCAGCGATCTGTCACGACACATTAAAGAGACACTATACTGTATTTATTGTTTAAACTTCTACAAAAATGGTTTGTCAGGCATTGCTACAACAGTAGCTAAAGGGGCCGGGTCATTTGCAAAAGGTCAATTGCAATTTTTTATCTCACAATTCTGAATTTTTTTCTAAGAATTGCATGATACAAAGTTGCAAATTACAAGTTATAAAATGAAAATTGTGAGATATAAACTCGCAACATTGAGAAAAATCAGAATTGCAAGCAAAGAAGTTGATTCGCAATTGCAAGTAAAAAAAAAGGTCAGTACTGCAAATTATCACGTTCAGTTATCAATTCTGACTTTATAACTAGCAATTATGAGTGTATATCTCCCAGTTCTGATTTTATAAAACAATTCTGAGTTTAAATCTTGGATTTCTTAGAGAAAAAAAAAAAAAGTGAGAATTGTGAGATGCAAACTCATAATTGCCAGGAAATAAAATTAAATTGTGAGATAAAAAGTCGCAATGACCTTTTTTTACATTTACAAGGGACTTACAAACAACTACCACAAAACTTGAAAACAGTCGTGGATTATTATCATTATTTTGTTAAAACTATTAAAAAGTTGCATATTCTGCAATGGTATGAAACTTATGAACAAATGTAGCTTGGGATGCTTTTGCAGACTGTTAGAGTGTAAGAGTCACCAATTTCTTTTTACATTAATTGTGCGTCAGAGTTTATATTAATGTTTAGATTGAAAGTATCTATGTAATGTCTATGGATGTAACTGTAATTTGACTACCACCCATTTAAAATGTAACTAATGAAATATAGTTACTCAAAATGTGTTTTAAATACATATCTACGTTACATGTATTTCGTTACTCCCCAACCCTGGCCACTGGAAAGTCATAAGTAATGGATAATATGGATAATACACAGTCAGTTTAGAAAGTATTTTTTGATAATGACCATTGATAATAGCCCCTTTCACACATTAAACCCAGCAAATTACCTTCAAATTAACGTTACCAGATTTACTTTTCCAGTAAATACAGAAATGTGCTGATCACATGGCAACGGCATTACGCTTTTTTAAAAATTTTTTATATACCATTCACACATCAGTACCAAAATATGGGTAAACTCTGATGTCAATCATTGGAAATGACCTTTAAACACAGCCATTTTCTTCATCGACCTGCAGGAGGAGAAGGGCTTTAGATTCACTATCTGTCCAATTTAACAACATTTTTCTTACTTCTGTGTGACTGGCATAAAAGAAAAGAAAACCATGAGACATGAAAGAGATAGTATAGAAGACTGTCGACTGTCTGGTTACCAACATTCTTTAAAATACTTTCTGTTGTGTTCGGCTGAAGAAAGAAAATCATACAGGTTTGGAATGACATAAGAGTGAGCAAGCGATGACAAAATGTTCATTTTTGAGTGAACTATCCCTGTAAGACAAGCTCACAGTACAAGACTTTTGGCTGGACTTTGCAGTTGCAGACAGCGGCTAAACCGGTGCTCGCCAAGTATGAGCAGATCAGCGTTGCGAAACATGATCTGCGAAAATGTTTCTCTAAAATGTGTCAAATTATATGTACAGAGCACATATATAGCAAAATGTACATCTCTATATATATATTTTAGCTAACTTAAGAGCTATGGACTTTTCTGATAGGCCAAGTGTAACTGTAAGCGACTGTATTGAGATCTTTCCCCAGTTGAAACACTGATTGAGAGATTACATAAAACATGATACATTTCAGTAAATTGTACAGTATCTTTCAACACACCTCCTGAAATTCATGAGTGTTAATTTTGTGATTTAACTAATGCTTGAACTGCACTGCCGCCTGAACTGAGGCGCTACAGTGATCTGTCATACCAGAACAGCACTATGGATTAAATACAAGAAAAATCAATGTTGTCAATCCAGCGTCCACATAGCTGACATGTTTACCTGTTGTAGTTTATCAAAGCTGTGTGCAAGAAATAGTCGCTGACACAGGCGAAACGTGCCATCGGAGAAGTTCTAATTAAACATCACTGATTTTGCCCAATTTCGCCCAAATACAAAAATTGCCGTTTCGAACGGAAATTCTCAGTAGCTGAAGTTTCGGTGCATCAAATAATATACACTTCAGGAAAACTCATGTCTGCACAGTAAGAATAAAAAATACAATGAAAGAACAAAGACCTCAAAAAGAACTTCAGTATGGGAGCTTACTATTACTGGCAGTGCTGTTGATGGGGTTAGGCAAAATTAAAAAAAAAAAAAAAAAAAAAAAAAAAAAACTGCATATTTTATTTGATCTATTTGTTTGCATCAGCACGTCAAGGCCAGCGGGGCTGTAGCCTACTTTACAAAAGGGTGAGGGAAACAAAAGTGAAAATTCTGTAATTTAACACCATTTTCTATAACCCTTTGCTAATTTGGGGCTTCACTTAGATATTTTTCTTTAATCTTCAGCAACTAAAGTTCAGAAGTTCAGTTCTAAAAAAGTCAAATTCTACTCGTAAATCGGTGAATCGGAACCACACAAACCACGAGGGCAGCGGGGGTGACCTATATACCCATGCTTAAATGCCGATGCTTTCTTGCTGTAATTGTTGTTGACACCAGCTACAGTAGTACAAAATATTTGGTGTAGGAGCAAAACATATCAGGACTGGCATCTAAACTGCCTCCAGTTTTGCGGTCAATATAAGACCCCAGCAAAGTTGACAAAAAAAAAGTCCCTTTTTCCTCCAACTGATCAATCTTGCAACGTTTGATCTGAAAGCACAGCCAGAGGCCGAGCTGAGAAAAATGAGACCCTATATCCCTTCAGCAGCAGTCTGGGCTGCATTAGTTTCTCTGTGTCGAGCTGCAGCTCAAAAGACAAAGGCTGGAAGCAAAGACAGCATGCTGGTTCATCTGCTACTCTCGTTCTTCTGATTTATGGGCTTCTAGTTTTTTTTTCTTTACTTTAAAGGGTTAAAAGTGCAATGTAAATAAAGTCTACTGAAGACTACTGTCCCGCATCCTTGCTAGTAATTAAGGTCACTCATTAGTACCTAATAATTAACAAGCTGGGTCGAATTCCCCTCACCCACACTCTAATTAAATATCTCTATTACACTTCAGAGCCCACAGGGGCAGAGTCTTCTTTCTCTGCTGTCTTTCGTCTTGACCTCAGCCAACTCTGGAGCCTAGGAAATTCTCTAATCCTTCGGAAAAAAAATAAACTCCGTTAAGTTCATCTGAATAATATGAAGGACCTGACTGTCTTTAGACTGTCTTCAGGGGTGTAGATGGCATGGTTTTGAGAGGCGCTCTATACTGCCATCCAAATGTTCTGTACCAAAACATTAACATGCCCATGTAGGCAGCATTTTAAGGCATCATCATTGGCACAGTGTTCTAAAAGGTGGACAGCATAATGTTTCTGATTGTTTACTTTGCCAAATACCAAGGCAGCACAGCATGAATCCTGTGGAGAGAAAGAAAGCCCAGCTTCCTTTGTGGGGACAGAAATCCACGATGGCAAACAGGGCTAGAGAAATGTTGATTAAAAAAAATACTTTTTTAATTCAGTATAACTGTATTAATATAGAAAACATTTTTAAAAAAGGCTATTAATTAAAATAAGTGTGTACCAGTCAGTAGCTTAGCAATAAGCTAAAACTAAACTAATGAAATCAATTGTGATTCTTGTCTCCAGAGTGCCATTTATGTGGCTATGCTGAGTTTCCGCCTGTGCAGAGAGTTCCAAATCAGTCACTTATGAGGATCCATTATGGTTGGGATGCTGTCTTGGAAGGCAGCTGTTTATGTAGGCATTAGGCATCAAGAGAGCTCACTAGGTCTAGGAATAGAGCCAATTTAATCCTTAAAAATCATAAGCATAAACAAACATGATGAATTACAGCATGTTAGTATTTTGAGTTCGCACATTACAAACTCAAATACAGAATCCAAACTGACTTGACTGACAAGCTATATTGGAAAAAAAAGCTTTCAGCATTGAAATGTTGTGAAATAGTACATAAATCTAAAAATATATATTTAAATTTATATATACACTGTTCAAAAGTTTGGGGGTCACCCAGATTTTTGTTTTCTTTCTTTTCGAAACAAGTCTTTTAATGCTCAACAAAACTAAAAAAATTGCTGTAAAAATGCAGGACATTTTGCATATTAATTTACCGTTCTTTGTTAACACGGTTGAATAGTGCAGATAATGCATTTGAGGAGCAAAATAATAACAGCAAGCTTGTGTTCAGTCTTATGGAGTATTTATCTTTTTAGTCTAGTCAGATGTGAGACGCCGTTGAGCCTGCTCATAACCCATCTGAGCAAAATCACAATGCATCTAATCAACAGCCAATGTATAGTCAAAGGTTTAAAATGACAAATCTACAATATTTTATGAACTTGAGAAGAAAGAAGTGACCCTGCGAGCACAAAGTATGGATGGCGCATGTGACTTTCCTCCTCGTTATGTGTTAAGTATTCATCTCATTAACCTATGCGCTGAGGAAAACACGTCAGAGGCATTAAACCGAACATGCATTTGTCAAAGCAAGACAAGGCAAGCTTGCTTTTGTTTCAAGAACTTAGATATATAAAGCATTCTCATGTTTCAGACAATGTGAATCATGTACCTTTCCAGCAGAAGCCATCTTATGTTTTGTCCATAGAAATAAGTTAGTACTACTTTAAAGCGACGTAACTTGCTAATGCTTTCCCGCAACTAAACAATCAAATTCGCTGTTGATTATTTTTCATTATCAATAATAATCTAATTTATTGTTTAGTTGCAGCCCTACAGCAGTATAACTTAGGACACTCAGTGCGATGCTATGCGACGAATGACAGGTTATAGTCAATTACGGTCTAATACTGCATCGATGCAGAATCGTCCACATTGCGATGCATCGTAGAAATGATTAATGCAATAGTATTTGCAGACGGACTGTCTGTTTGGTTGTTTGCTAAAGTCAAATTTAACAGGAAGAAAAGAACTGCCAATAACACGAGCCATGCACTCCTCTCCCACTTCTCTCCTAAAGTTTCATCACATTTCACAATGTCCCATCAGATGTATTTGTTAGAAATAGCATCACTGCTGTTCCTGAAAGGTCAACGAAAAACACTGTCTGCAGGGTTTTATTACTGGCAGTTCTGTTCTTCTTTTTAAACTTGAACTATATTGCACCAGCCATGTGTGGAGCCCCATGCCACAGCACAACTAGTCTGAACAATCCAATCGAATAACATGGGTAGTTGCTTTGAGGCACTTTGGGAGAAATAAAGAGAGAGAAGTGGCGGGAGGGAGGTAAATAATGAGATTTTTTTTTTTTTTTTTTTTACATTCAAAATACTACTTTTAATTAATTTAAAGGACAGCAGATATTTGTATTTTGATATTTCCACACAATAGCGTGATGAATCAATTGATTTTGGCTTCCAACGAATATGGAAACAAGATAAACAAGGTAAAATGATAACTGTGGCGTTGCCACATTCCGTCCAGCGTATCCTTTTCTTCACAGCGGTGCACTTTCATTCCTCCCCAAGCCGAACTTAACATCCAAATCAGCCGAATAAATGGGTGTTATAAAGCGCAGTCTTCTGTTGCTAAACTGCGGGACGTGCTTGATATTCAACGGTGATATTAAAAGCTCATTAAGTCGCAAAGGAGATACTGTTCCTAGGCGGCTTTCTGTGCGTGTGCTACAAGACGGGGCAGAACGTGCATCAGCAAAGTGTACTCTGGGCTTCATATACGCGCCTAAACGGTCAAATAGCATACATAAAATATAAACAGTTGGGAAAGAGAACGTATGTGTAACAGTATATTGGATCCATGCAGCTCCTAATTAACACGCAGCAGTCATTAATGTTAATCAAACAACAAAAGACAAAGATAAAATCACTCCCTGCTCTTGAATGAATAACTTTTGTAGTTTTAATAAGAATTAGTCTATATTTAATGTATACAGCAGTGTTATTTTACATTCGATTACTTTATTCAATTTCTGTTGTTCTGTTGTCATCCTCCATAAAGTTTTAATTTAATTTGTATTTTCCTTCTGTTGTATTTATTTGTCAGTTTTGTTTGAATCTTTGTTCCTATTATATTGCCGACTGTTTACTTGTCTTCTACATTTGTTAGCCTAGTATTAGTTTTTGCTGAAGTATTGATAATTGTGATATTTCACTGATATTTAAAATGACTCATTTCATGAAATAAGACTTTGAACATATAACCCACCAATAATCGTGTTAAACAACCATGATTTCAATTTTGACTAAAATGATCATGATTTTCGTCATAATCTAGCGCCCTACCTTAATGGCAAAAACTTAGCATATTTATAAAGTGAATGCAAACCCAACTGCCATTCATTTACACAACACAATTTTTCTTTCACAAAAAATATGGACGACCCCAAACTTTTGAACGAACGATAGTTGCATTTTTAAAATATATTTTCTTATACTGCATATATTTTAAAATCATGAAATAAAAACAATTATTCATTAAAATATAATTGTAATACAGATTTGTGTGTGTGTGTGTGTGTGTGTGCACGTCTTGATGAAGACATACATCCTCATATGAGCTTCATGAACCAATCATTAGCAAATCCTGCAATTAGCAAACCCTGCTTATCTCACATAGGCCTGTAATCACTTGAAGTAATTTAGATTGACAGGTCAGTAAGGGAATCAAGGAATCAAGCTGCCTTCTGTTATTGCTGCAGACAGGGAGTGAGCTCTGTCTAAATTTATTAGATAAATACGTCTGACTGAAGGGTTTTTGCATTTCAAGCAGCATAGCAGACTACTCTTATAAAAAAATAATTGCAGTTTTAAAGCTTAGCCTGACTAGACTGCAATTCAGCGAACATGCAGATAAAAGAATGTGAAGTGTATAATAGATAGTATAATGACAGTTATCAGCAGCCACAATGAGTCGCTTCAGCTGAAAGAAGAGGCAAGAAACATTTCAAACGGGTACATTGTTTGCATTTCAAGTACACACCGATAATAAAGAAAGAAAATGAAGCAAAATCAATTAGGACATTTAAAAACATACACATTCAATCGGCAGCTTTCAATCAAAACCACTCTGTTTTTTATATAGAGCCAAACAGCTAGAATGTCAGCAGAGCTCTGGCTCTGTGCATTCTGGGTACGGTTTGTGACCGCACAACACCAGGACCAAAACAAACATGTGAGGGAGAGCGTAAGAGCGTTACCTGCTGCAGGAGTGGCCATCAGAGGAGCTGCTCCTGGGGCTGGGCCAGTGGACAGGACAGGGGTGAGGAGACGCACATGGAGAACACACAGATAGCAGAGAATGAAAGGGCACAGAAACCAACGGGACAAAGAAATGGAAGGAAAAAAAGTAGATTAGATGAGTTGTGGTAGCAAGGGTTAGGTACAAAAAAGGGGGGAGTTGGGAAAAAAAAGAAAAAAGAAAAAAGAAAAGAAATGGGAGAGGCCCCATACCTTGGCTCTTTACCGTCAGGTGCGCCAGACCTTGAAGGAAAAAACAGGAAAAAGGAAAAAAGAAATAAGAGGGTCATAAAAAAGGCACGGGCGGAAACAAAAAGCATTGTCACAACGTTTGACTGCAGTTTGTGACAGACATCCTGAGGCAAACACGGATGCCAAATTTGAAGGAAACCAAAGGGGAGGGGGGGAAAAAAGGAGGAAGGTAAAATAAACACACACTTTTTCAAAGGAAGGGGGCAATAAGAGGTGTTGAAGAGGGAAAAGAAAGGGAGGGAGGGAGGGGAAAGGGTAAGGAAAAAAGCATTTCAATTGGCACAAGTGCCAAAAAGGCACTTGCTCACAAAAAAAAATGCTTTTTCTCCTAATGGAGCACATATTTAGTGTTTGGCAGATAACATTCCTTAGATCATACGCTTCTATACTATAGCAGTTACACCCATAAATGTTGCATTCGAAAGCCACAGTCTCATAAAATAGCAAAGAGAGATCAGAAAGCAGTGGGGAAATGTCTCATAAAAAGCAGCGGAGACCAAGATAAATTCTCCCAAGCGCACAGAGGCAACCAGTCCCAGACGGCCTATCGTCTTACTAACAGACAAAAGCCTGCGAGTTGATTTCAGCACTGTAATAATGTATGCAGCTTGACAGCTCAATACCAATCAATTACACACACCGATGCGGGAGCCATTATCCGGCAGTTTGAGTTCTGTAATCATGGTGCAGTAGTTGCTGTTTACTCCGACTAATGGGATGGAGAGTCGTACAGAAATGCAGAAGACAATCAGGAGGAATTGCTATGCAAATCCAGATGAGAGCCAACCAAAATGGTGGGGTCAGGCACGGGAAACTGGTGAGATGTCGATAAGGTTGTATTAAATATTGAACGCAGTAAACAATCTGGAAAGCAAAGGCACACCAATAATATTTGAAAAACAACGCACCAACTGAGAGCTTCGCGAAAATCCACATTAACTCCATTTACGCCTTTACGCGCTTATTCCGTGTTGTGAGCAATATGATTACCTTCAGGAATGCCACACATTAGCTGCGAACTCTCTCTGGTGAACTGAACCGCATTCAAGACGATATTTAATTGAAAAGGGAGAATGTTTCCTTCAAATTCCAAATGCACCTCCAAGGAACCACATGGCAAAAACAATCCCGGATTTGAAGAGGCCGGGCCTGCTTGGAGCTCTCACTGCCTATGCGTTTCATTTCCGTGAAACAAAGGAATATTATGATTATAGAAAGCAGAGTTATAGCACCATTGTTCTCTCTGATGTTCCTGTGTGATTCCTTGACAATTACCGCGGTACCGTCGCTTGCCCTGCTACTTCTATGCTGCACTCTATTAGGGAGATAACACGACTGTAGAATAGATCATTGTAACTGGGAGTTACTAGTCATTGTGCAGCCAATTCCATAAAAAAATTATCACAAATGAAGGGAGCGAGACGATAAAAGATGCTTTGCTTTTTGAGAACAGAACAAGAACTGCAACTCGTGGAGAATTACAATGTGTGGAATCGCAAGGGATACGATAAAACAATGATGCACAGACAATATTTAAGAAAAGCACAATGGCATGTATCTGAACACTGTGCTAGACTAATGCAAGTGCTACAGAACAAGTCAGGGGTTATTGTCTTTGCTTATTTAAATATGCAAATATATGGCTATTCAAAGTCATTATATCATTTCATTTTATATTAATATATTACCACCAATTATAAATATTCAAATATATATACATCAAATATATATTATACATTATATTCCAATGTTAAATATGTGCAGTTAAATATTATTAAAAGTCATTTAAAGTACAATTATATTATAGTATAATTATCATATTATAGTATAATTCAGTGTTGCCCAACCAGTCAAGTGTGCCGTTGAAAACTGCCAAAAAATAAATAACATAAATTCTATATAACCTCGTATCTCATCATATTTGTTTTATTTTAATTTTAAAATTCAGTGCTATTGGTCATCCTTTACACCTGTATGTGGGTTTTAAAAATATTTAGCCAATGAAAAGGATTTAAAAGAGCTTAAGAGAAATCCTTGAAACTATATTGGATCCTCAAACTGTCAGCTAGCTAAAATAAACTTTAGAACCTGTAAGTTGATGAACGTATAATGCGAAGCGATATGGTCTGATATGCGGCTATTTTCATAAAATGTTAATATTATAATGACACATACACATGTTTGACATATAAAGCCATAATACCAACATTGACGACGCTGCATTTAGTTATTTACAAAAGGTTTTCAAGGTTTCTGCCCTACAGCGATAGTATGTAAATGTGTTGTTTTATCATCACCAACAACATCATCACATCACTACCTATATATACACTATGCCCTTGTGTTCATACCTGGCTTAAGATAAAATTTCAAATTAAATGCGATTACTACTTTGAATATAATATACAGTTTTAATAATGCCTTTGGAAGAATTGCATTTTTTTGCAATTTTTTTAGTGCATAGTGGTGTGCCGTGGGATTTTTTACTTATCAAAACTGTGACAAGAACGAGGCTGGGAAACACTGGAATAGCATAACCTCATATTTTAGCACATTATATTAGTATCTATGCATTACAAGTGTTTTAAAACAAACAACAGCCTTGGGGTATTTCCTTTGCTCACTTAAATATTAAAATATATGACTATTCAAAGCAGGCTATATTATATTATTCACACAATACAATACAGCATATTATATTATATTATATTATATTATATTATATTATATTATATTATATTATATTATATTATGGCATCACTTTAAAATAAGGTTAATTTGTTACAATAAGGTTCATTAATGTATTAACTAACATGAAATAACCATGAGCAATACATTTTTTATTTGTGCAAAGTGAATGCAATGCACTGTGAACTGACATGAAAAAACAATGCACTGCTGTATTTTTAACTAACGTAATGATAACAAATACAACTCTTGATTTTAAAAGTGTATTAGTAAATGTGGAAATGAACACTAACTAAAATTAATAAATGCTCTAGAAGTGTAGTCCATTATTTTATATTAACTAATGAACCTTATTGTAAAGTGTTACCTATATTATATTATATTATATTAAATTATATTACATATTATTAAATATTATTCCGTATTATAGCTAAATATTTTATTACCTACAGTGTGCAATACTTCATGCTATAGCTGCTCAAAAAAGACATTTTGTCATGGCAAAATTGAAGAAAAATTTCAGGAAAGGGTTAGCTGGCATAAAATATTTTTTTGCTGATATGTCCTGCGGTGTGACGTGCTGTACTCCATCTAAAACCATTTTAAACAGCATTTCGCTAATTCTTTTATAATTGCAATTTTTATTCATGCAGCTTTTATGACTTTATATTAATGGAGAGGGCGCATGGACTATTTGTACATTTAAAAAGTCATTTGTCACACCGCAGAGGCATTCAAAAAGGTTCCAATTTTAAATGCCAGTGAAGGCAAAGGGGTGACAAAAATGGTGAAATTTGTGAACTTGAAATGTTGACCAGCGAAAACCATGTTTATTAAAAAAAAAATAAGCCACTGAAATACTACCTTCTAATTACCACTGCATTTGAACATCAGAGTACCTAAAATTGCCCATTAAAGGAATCGAATTCAGTTCAGTCCTATTTAATCCAAACATTTTCAAAACAATAAGACAAATTTAACTGAAAAGCTATGATTTCCATAAACCTCAAACGTGAAAATCAATGAAGCAAACTTTAACCAAAGCAAATCCAACTATATACACACACAAACAAACCATCTAACCATCCATCTTTTCTGTCTAATCTATACTTTTATTCATCCATCAAAAACTGCAAACATGTCGTTCCTCAAGTGTCTGGATGCAGTAGTTATCTGGTCTGGAGAGGTGACACCTTATGTTATAATGCCCATAAACTAAGAGGCGTCGCCTTTGAAGATCATACATCATTTATGTGCCTCTCACACTTTTAGATGCATAAAGTGAACTTCTTTTATTCATAAATGACCCCATATCCAGACTGTGCTTCTGCGTGTGTTTTAGCAGTTTTTTCTGCCACCTGAAATGGTGTTCTTCTGCCTCATTCATTCTAATTTCAGTCACAAAAGCCCATAAAAGTGCCATCCGTCACTAGTCACATCTCAGCTGTCACATCTGTTTCGCATAACAGTTTATGCCACAGTGACTTCTCAAATTTGAAAAATGAAGATGAAATTACCTACAAACTGGGACGTAATGGAGTACAGCGAAAAAGCCAACTGCATCAACAGATAGCAAGGGAGCACACAACCACCCGGGAATTAAAAAGCAACACACACCTTGTTAACATATATTTAAACAACGGTCGGCACAGTGAAAAAAGCTTACGGAGCCGCTCTACTGTGAAATGGAGGCATTTACACTGTGTTTACATTCAGATTTCTTGCTCAACAGCCTTAACTAAAAGGAACAAGCACACAGTCAGAAATAATTATTAAATATTAATTGATTTGGGTATGGCACTTCTATGCTGCGTTGCATTAAAGAACGGTTTCATTCGGCCGTCAATCTCCGAAAACT
This sequence comes from Zacco platypus, assembly GCA_038088235.1. NCBI lineage: Eukaryota > Metazoa > Chordata > Actinopteri > Cypriniformes > Xenocyprididae > Zacco > Zacco platypus. Next base: position 16,842,290 of record CM076070.1, read on the forward strand.
GTCAGTTTCACTCGCTCTCTCCAATTTGTGAGAGGGAACGATTTATTCAGCTAATTTAACCGAGGGACACAAAGACGGACAGTAATGGCTCATGGAGAAGCCTCACTCCCCTCCCAGCGATGCGCATTTTAATATGAAACAGGTAGAGCGGCTGCGTACCCAGTGAGCAGAACAGCGGACGGAGCAGCGCTAGCCTTGAGGTGTTGGTATTTTAAAAAGCAGCGTATGCTTCATGTAAACATTTATTTTCTGAGAATGCAAATGCCAGGCGTCATTGCCTGCACAGTTCCGTCTGACGTGGAGAGGCCTGCTGCGGACGTCTGCATTGAAATGCGGTGGCCCATCTGCGTTGGCATAGCAACAGGCTCCCGTGTCTCCCTTTGGATGACGTTGGCGGTGCAACTAACCCACTCCCTTCCGTTTCTTTCCGTCTGCCTGCCTCAATCACTCTCACGCTTCTGCTCTTGTTCCTGCTGTGTTATCATGGCTGTTCACCTCCACCTGTCTGGCTTAATCTGGATGAAAGTGGTTTTCAAGAGTTCAATTTGTTTAAATGGGTCAATAACACAGCCATAAAAAAGTGTTTACCTCATAAATGGTTTTCTGGAAGAGGGGAGATATTTTTTTAAACAGCAAGCGAGTATCAACTTGCATGCAGGAATAATGTTTAAAGCGAGCAAATAAAATAAATTAATTCATGCCAGGCAATCAAACAGCTTGTTTAGGTTAACGTGTTTCCATTACAAGGAATGTTTCGGCCCATAAAATGTATATTGCAAAATGTATAGCATGATTTAATATGCATGCTTTGTGAAAATGGTCAAATTCAACAGACACTCAACTAGAAATATCATTTAGAATATTGCCTTTGCGGTTTCCTAACATTCATCCAAACAGAAAAAGTAATTATGGGATTTACTCCACATAATTCCATCCACAACATTTCTGTACGTTACTGTGGAAACAAGGCAAAACGATGCTAGCTTACTGAATTCCATGGAAGTCAGTTTCTGCCACATCAACATAAATGAAAAAAATATATAATAATAAATAATAATAAAATACTAAAAAAAATAAAAATGCATAAAATGCAGTATATTTATATATTTATATATATTTATATTGGTATCTAGTTGTAGTATACATTAAATAAATGTAAATCTCCTAAACCATCTCAGAATATTGACCACATTATTAAAAGCCTGTTAAAATAGAGATATATTAGAACATTTTAATAATCTGAAGAACCCTTTTTCACTATTTTCACTAAAGATTGAAAGATCTATACAATCTTTACACTTTATATATTTTACAGTCAATGGACGTTAAAAGTTTATCATAGAACCTATTTAAAAAAAAACTTTAGGTTTTAAAAGATTGTGTGCTGGATTTATTGCAAAATCATAGCTTGCCATGTGGTAGAGCATAGGGGTGCAACGGATCTCTAAAGTCATGGTTCTGGCTTTTGAGTCAAAGAACGGATTATTTTTCAGATCAGCCCCCTCAAATATAAATATACAGCAAATATAACTTCGCTTTCCATTTATTACATAAAGAACACTTACAGCAAGGTACTATACCCAATTATTTTAACACAAAACATTCAAAATGCTGAAGTACTCAATACTCATTTGTTAAGTATGAGACATGATGGTATCTTTTTCTTTTGATTTTGTGGCGTGGCCAAGGATTTTTACTTGTCCTCCCACCATTTTCAATATCCCCACCACAAAAATAAAAAAATAAATAAATATAATAAAACGGTTATTATTATAATTGTTTTTGATCCATGTAGCATTGAATTGTAATAAATAACGTAATGACACCAAACTAGGGCTGCACGACTTGGAGAAAAATCTTACTGCAATTTGTCTGGTTAAAATTGCAATTTGAAATGTGATTTATAATGCAAAATGAAAAATGTATAAACAATACCATGTCTGTTTTGCTTGTTTGTAGGACTGCACAATTTGGCCCATAATTTTGTGCCAATATATTAATACTATCAAAAATGTATTATTATTATTATTAAAACATGTTATTTTTATTATTATTATTATTATTTATTTATTTATTTATACCATCATCATCGCTTAATAAAAATATTAAGCCAAGTAAAAAAAAAAATATTACTATTGATAAGTAATAACTTTTAAAAATAAAAAAAAGAGTATTTAATGATAAATGTCATGACAGACGGCAGCAGTTATATTAGGCTGCTGTCACTTTAAGATCTAGCGCATGGGTCCACTATACTGATACACCTGGGTTTTCGTTCAACTTTTTACGTTTACTTAAGACATAAGACAACTTAAGACAACTCCAGCACACAACGATCCAATCAATTAACGATGGACAAAAGTCCTGCCCTATATTTGTTCTTGTTTGAGAAGCCACTTCCCTCAATTATATCTCACAATAGGGAAGAAAAGACTGTCGCAACTTTCGTTTCGTTTCATGTCGACTTTAAACTTCATTTACCACATGTGTGCCGAACCATGGAACGGGATCCGAAAGGATCGCAAATGACCTATGATCCGCTACACCCCTATAAACATTCTAAAAATAAAACCACGTTACTGCCTTAGCCAGCAAATACTAAGATTTTTCATGAAGCGAGCGACTGTAAGAGTCTCATAAGCTACTGGTGGCAAGGTGCTTTGCAAATGCTCAGCATGTAAAACTCTGAGCCGTAACGGATTCTCTATCTACTGCATATCAAAACTTGATCTCTGATTAGCTCCAGCGCGGCACTGAATAAAAAAAAAAACTCCTGAATATGCGGTGAGGGATTAGTCTGAAACTCCTGGAGGTTTTCCTTCAGATGCAGGATTATGTCAAGGTCACTAAGGCAGTGGGAGGATTGGGCATGGCAGAGCCAGCTGTACCCTCTCTTCTCACGTCCTCACATGCCTCTCACGGGGCGCTGACGGTCATGGTCACTGCGGTCAAGCCTGCTCTGCGTTGCCTAACTGGAACAAAAGTTGGATGCAGAAGAGCCGAGCTTTGGATTACACTCCGGCTCTCAAGACTGGCGCCGATGCCAAAGTGAGCAGCAGCAGCATAAGAGCTTTTCCTCCAAGGATGGAAGTAGAGGTATGATAAGGCTGTAAACATCCTGAAGCTCATGGTATGCATGAGAGCACAGACGGCTAACGGAGGCATCTCAATGTCCCAAAACATGCTGTCTACACGCACACCGTCAAAAATGATCTCAACACTCAACACAAAGTAACAAGTGTAAATGTGAGTAAAACACAGCATCATGCAGGCATCAAGAGACTTTTAAACCCTGGCTAAACGTAATTCTGGGTTATCTATCTGCTTCTCACTGCTCATGCTTTACCCTGGGCTAGTAATTAATCCTGGGTAGTCATATTACAAAATTTCACACTATACATTTGTAAACACGGTTATTTGTATATTAACAGTCTTATTTGCATTTCTGTTGCATATTTATGAGGTCAATACCATTGACTGGATGAAAACAGCTTGTGCACTGTAATTGTTGTCATCTAGTTTGGTGGTTTTAAGTCTTGTTTGTGTATAAAAGCAAAAATAGATGCTGAAACTAAACAACATTTCTGTGACTGTACAAAGTGCACTGATATTTAATGAGAAGTTCAGTTGGTAATACTTTAGGAAGGTAAATAAGTGCTATTTTAATAGATAATTCATGTTCATTCGCAATTCATTAAAACGAAGAAAAAAAAGAATTAAAAAAAAATGTATCATGAATGAATGTGAATTAACTATAGGGGTGCAGCGGATCAAATTATTCACGGTTTGGTTTTTAATCACGGTTCAGTATGTGCTGTGTTCAGGGAAAAAAGTACTGTCAAATAAAAATAAAGAGAATAAGAACAAATAAACTACAAGCAACAGCACAAATAAATACAGTAGAGCAAAGATACAAATAAAATAAACCGTGCTATTCTGGTTTTTCCAGGTATCTAACAGTAGTTTTCAGGCACAGAAACTGTAGCCAATCAAATGGGAAACGACATTGCATATAACCTTTACTGTATAAATTAAATAAAGATGAATCATTATTAATTAATTAAGTTACAAAAGCTATTCAGTCAAGAGCAATGAGCAATTAATTGTCTTTTGTAGTTAGATTAACATTAAAAAATTACAGACGTCAATAAAACCGCTTGTAAACAGTGTCATGTAGCATTTACCTCAGAGGAGTCCACAGCTTGTTAGTTCGTCAGAGAAATTAACTCTTTCAATAAAAATATATGCCCTAATATTAGCCTATATTCATAATATTTTACTTAACTTGTTAGGGATGTTTTGATTTAAAAACAAATTGGACTAAAAACAATTGTATAATTAGATTTAGAAGTTAATGCAAAAACTGCCTTATGCGCAGTTTACGTTTGCATACAGTTTGTTATTTAAATGTTATTATTATATCTAAATTAAATAACTGAATTTAGGCTAATAGTTTGAGATATTTATATATAAAAAAACAGTAATATCATGAATTATTGTTACAATTAAATTTCTCTTTTAATATATTTTATAATGTAATTTATTCCTATAATTCTCTGAGTCATTCTAATACGCTGATGTGGTGCTCAAGATAAAATTTCTTATTATGATCAATGAATCAATATGTTGATCAATAGAAATCATGTGTAACATTATAAATGTCTTTACTGTCACTTAAGACATTTAATCCATCTTTGATCAATTAAAAAAATGCATTAATGAATTTCTAATCATTTCTATTTAAATTTGAGGTTTAATTATAAATAAACATGAATGTGTAAAATATAGTGAATCCCTGCTGAAATGTTTTAAGTGCTGCCTATCACCTAACTTTGAATGCTTCCCAACCACCTCAACACCAGCCAGTTTTGCTTTCAACCAAAGCAGCTTTACTGTAGTCCTCCAGCTAGACTAGTGCCAAACCAACAAGAACCATCACAGAAATCGGTCTAATCTGGTCATTTCAGTGACATGGCTGAGGCATCTGACCCAACATATATATATTTTCTCATTCCTGCTTTCTGCTACATCCCTTCCTTCTTCCTGTGACCACACAGACACGAACAGGCCCATCCACAGACGCTCACTGAATCTCCAAGTGACAGAATTATAATGCTGTGCATACACAAACTGATAGGACACCTAAATTGAGTTGTTTAGATGTCACACTACATTCCAGAGAAGGTGATGAAAAAAGCATGGTTGCGAGTTCGCTTGAATGAGTGTCATTTTTGTTTTCATGCGTTCTGCACTGGAAACAAAGTGCTGACACTGTGTGAAAGCTTTAATCCAATAAAGACACAAGCACTTGCTTTATATGGCACATCCCCGTCCAATTCTTGCCATTTGATGTTCGCGTAGTCCTAGCACTTGAGCTCTTCACAAGGGAAACGGAGGATGATTAAAAGTCTAGGCTAAAAGCACATGTTGTAAAAGAAGGCCTCTGTCATCCACTAGTGTCAATGTGGCCTATAAGATAACCTTCTTCTGTTGAGAATGAATACAATACAGACACTGGCAATGATCACAGTCCTTCAGTAACATCAGTGAGTGTACATTTTAAATAGAGCAGACCTTTTCACAATAGACTTGCAAGACTCGCGCCACTATTATATTACATTTTTCACCATTTCCTTCTCGTCATTTTAATTTCCAATCTGCTCACAAAAAATATATAAATAAAAAACAAGATTTTTTTTGTGTGTGTGTGTGTGTGTGTATGTATGTGTGTATCTGTTAACAGTGCTTTAACATCTGCTGAATAATGCAGAACATCATTTTCAAACCCAGACATCACATCAGCTCTGAGGCACAATAAAATACATTTTAAATAACCAAGGCATCATGGATCTCTTCGATCAGAGAGACATTTTTCATCACTAGCTTTTGAAAATCAAGATCGAGTTGATGAATTTCTGCAGGCCTCAGACGTAACCCATCCATCCACATAAAATATAGAGGTCCTTGGAGCGAAAACAAAAGGACGGACATCACAACCCGTAGCGTTAAAGTTTTATCATTCACAGAGAAAGTGTTGGAAAAATAATATATACTTGGGATATTCTCCAGCATTCAAACTTGTGAGTTGTGAAGTGTCAAGCCTTGCAGGATTCATCTCCTACGCTACTCTCGCCCTAACTGCGCTTCAATTTATCTTCCCCATGAGCTGTATATGGCAGAGCGGTTTTGCATGACCACTGCCAGCTGCCTTAATCCCAGCCTGGGTTGCACTTACTCGGTCTAATTCAGCAGATCTAATTCAGAGATCATTTAAAAGCTACAGGGCTGGAGCCCCGAGCCCGCGGCCTTGCAAAACGGAGAGCGATCATTATAAAATCCTCCACAACATAAACACTTTACCATCTCGCGTTTACTCGCCTACTGCCGGGGCAGCACGCAAAACGGCACGTGTCGCTCAATTACATCTCGAATCTGGCCTTTTTCTAGTGCAGGTGAGTGATTTTAGTCCAGTCGTGTCAGTCAGCAGAACTGCAGTACAAACTGACAATGCGAGGAAGGATGACACCGCCATCACTATCAGCTCTAGCTTATCAGATACGAAAGATGAAACATTGGTCTTACCTCCCAAAACTTGCTGGAGAGCTGCAGCAGGAATGATCGGAAAGAAAGAGAGAGAATAATAAAATCAACAACACAGAAAAACAGCATTTGTCATTCAGGGTGTTGCGAACTATAATGCGCATAATAAATCCCATTGCTGAAAATAGTATACATGTACGTGAAATTGCTAGGGGAGTCTATCAAAATATCAAGTTAGACGAGGTTTTAGGTTATGGCTCATATCTTGTTTGAAATATCAAATCCTACTATTATGAATCATTTAAATGAAACGTTGCATGGCAAACAGGCTAAATGCATACTACTATAAATATACATTTAATAAAAGTATGGTAGGCCTACTTGTAATCCTTCACTTCATGAATATTCAGGTGTAGGTGCAAAACATCATGTGCATCCAAGAAAAATCATATGCATCAGTAAGATAGCAAGCATTCAGAAAGTAAACCAAGGAACTCAAGGGGGTGAATGTCATTTTAAAGTGGTTAGAGAATATTACTCGCAAGCATATATGATATCTTTGGTGGCATGTGGAGTAAAATAGCACCACTTGAGTATACAGTAAGTACTTACAAATGTTGTTGGCAGAAACTTTAAAAACCTCATAATTGCATCCTTGGGAGTCTACTGTAGATTTCAGTCTGACTAAAACATGATAAAACTTCACGCACCACTTGTTTGAGTCATAAATCAAGCCATACACTCAAATGTTATTGTCATTACTGCAGATGACTGTTTATAGTAGATGTCTAGATGATTAGACTCATGGGAGCTGGGATGCATGTTGCTCGTGTTGTTTTCTGAGATACAATGATTAAATCTATAAATGGGAGTTTCTTCAACTTCAGAAACTTTTATTTCCCAGGGGGTTGATTTTTATTAAACCTAACAGATTTCAACTTTTTCCTTTTGTTATATGAAGGTCATATTAAAACAGTCTAGAAACTTCTAACCAACTCTGCATTCAAATATGCCTACTTCCCTACGAAATCTATTTTATTTCTATTTTGGGTACTTGAGACTACAGTGTAAGTATAAGATCTTTTTTATTAGACTTTTGATGTGTGAAGACAAAGAAAAAAAAAAAAAGGAGCATGTGTCATTTCTAATCTACGGAGCCCCTAAAGTGACATGGACAGGGGAAAAAAAGATGTCAATGCTTTTACATTCAGTCTTGCAAAAGTTTTGTTTTCCGAGAAATGTTGCATTGCTTTGAAAAAACATTTGGGACATTTGCGAGACTTTTTTTTTTTTCTCCCATTTCATTTTTTTTTTTTTTTACATCATGTCCCTTTATGGGCTCAGTACTAATCAAGCTATAATAGAAAATTCAAAAAGTGACTATTTGAATACATAAAATTGCCATTTACATAATTCGCCTTAGAAAGACAAAAGAAGTTGGCCGTTTTATTCACACACACACACAAAAAAAAATATTCACCATTGTCATTTCCACCATAGAATGCAATTAAAAACAATACATAATCTGAGACATGGAGCAAATGACACTGGTACTTTATGACTTGAGAGAGAGAGAAAAAAAAAGACAATTCTCCTGCATGTATATCAACTGTTGGATATTATCATTAGACAAATTAAAATTGTTTTAAAAGAGTCATACAGGGTTTTTCCCCTTAAAAGTCTACATAATTGAAAATCAAGTTACTTTTACTTGTACAGCACGTTTCACTTTTTACTTTTTATTTATTTTATTTATTCATGTGCACTTGCAATCTTCAATCAAAACATTAACCTCTCCCTCTCCCTCAAAACGGCATCTGTTCTCTTTATGACGAATGTATCGGCAGAGGATGGGGCTATATATCCTCCACAACTGATTGTTGATAAACTGGAATTGAGATCTGGCTGAGAATTGAGATCTGAGAACATACTACACAATCCAATCACTTCCCACCCAACATTTTTTTTCTCCACTCTTTTCACTCGTATATACACTATGTCACAATAGGGAATTCTATCGCAACTTTTCAATTTTATCACAACTGAGCTTATCCTCCAAGGCACACATTTTAATACATGTACATAAAGTCAAATATTATCTACTTACATAATATGTATAATACAATTACTTGATCATTGAATAAATCAAATAATTATAAGTAATTTGAGACTGATTAATACCACAATTTGAATCTGATGACACTGATCCTGCTTCCACAGCAAGTTCTCCAAGAGGCCAAAAGGTCAGGTGCTACCTTAATGACACACTTGATACCACAGGACAGACTCGGGCAAGCGCAGGCCCAAGCCCGGCATGGAAAAGCCTTTACTGTGAAATAATAGGAGTCAGGGGAGGGCATCAAAGGCTTGTGAGGTGGAGCTTTTCTGGAGCTGGATGGTCTGGTCATGGAGGGTGAGTCAGATCACAGTTGCCACTGTGATAATGAGGAAAATGTAGCTGTGAGAGGAGCTGTTTGCAGCTCTTAAAAAGGTGGAGGGCAACAATATTCACTCTAAAACACTAATGAGAACACATGGCGCCTTCCACATGGCCATTGAAAACGGAGACCTAACCCTATGGCCAATTAAAGAGGAATCTTTGTGAATGTTATTTTGCGATCATCATTATGTGGCCATGGAGACGTCAGCGTGTAAACGAGCACTCGGGAGAGAGAGCACTGATCTATTATCCATTTTCCTAATCTCGGTCGCTCAACGACTACAAATTAAATCAGAGGCTTCCAAGCAAATCTTAACGGACTGCTTTATCAATTAAGTAGTAATTTAGACTATGTCTGTAGGATACCTCAGGTGTATTACATGCGGAGGGGACATTAGCACACGCCGACAACGTTCGCTAAGGGAAGCTGAAAGCACAACAAAAGCCAGGCCAAAAGATGACACAAAACCCTCAGAGCGAATGCTGCTCGATTGCCTGAAGCGAGACAGTAAATCTCTTAATCACACTGTGTTTGTGAGAGATGCTTGCTTGGCTCTGGATAGCAGGCCACGCAAAACTGTCCGCCGCACATAAATCATGAGGGCCGCTTTAACCTTTACAAGTGCTCTCCTCGGCTCCCTCAAATTGGTCACGGCAACAAAGTCCCGGAGAATTGTAATGAATCGAGCATGGCTGTGAGAGCTGACACGGTGACAGCATCTGGAGCTTCTCAAAATGAGCGTGCTAGGCTAGTGCCACGCGGGTTATTAGCATGATCTCAGCCTGTCGGTTTGAAAAAGCTAGAGTGGCATGTAATCTGTCTCTATTTAGTGAAGTGATGCTAATCCCTCTCTTGATCTGAATCAGGTCCTCCAGTGTGAACTCGATTGTCAAATATGACAAGGCATCTCCATCAACCACAACTACAGAGAAAGTGTTCACAGCAGCTAAAATATGAAATTAACAGTCATTTTGATTGGTACTGCAGTAAATCAATGATAAGCGTCACCCACTTAAAAGAGCTTCTCACCTGTAAACTGGCTTCTCGCCAGCATTTTATCGACAGCTCGTTTTGCAGTTCTCTGTTTTTCTATCAAGTCTGTTTGATCATCCTACGTGAGTAAGTGTGAAAGTTGATTTTTAATCAGACATTAAAGAACACAATCACTTTGCTGATCTCTCGCTTTCACTGCACCTCAATGCTGGAAAGATTTTCCCAATCCAAGTAGCCGAGCTAGCTTCAAGAAACGCCTGAGGACACATCTCCTCTGAGCACTTGTCTCACAAATGTTAATGTACTCTTTAGTAAAAATAAATAAATAAAGAAAAAACCTTATTCTTAAACTTATTTTACTGTGCCTCACTTCCATCTTTGTTCTACTCTGTCAGGGTTCAAAAGCTTTTTCAGTTGCCACAGTCAGTAGTTCAGATTTTAACTTGCCTTGCCAATGTTTTTATTGTCCTCACAAGAATTGTAATTGTAAATATGGACAAATAATATTCTCACACTTTCTGCATATTAAACACAATGTAATAACTTTATTCATTTTCTTCACTTGACTATACTCCTCACTGACACTGTACAAGTACAGTAACTTCATTTTAAGATCGAAAGTCTACAAGAAAATTTATACATGGAAGTCTTTTTTTTTTTTTTAAAGTAGCATAAAGGCTAAAATATGAAGAAAAGGTTAAACCTTTACAATTAATGTGATCATATTTTAAAACAAGAGAAAAAAAATTAAATCTGTAAGCACACACAGATTTCACACACAGATCTAATACATTGGAACACACCCAACTTCTTTCTTAACTGTTCACATTCAATTAAGACATACCCGACTGTGTTTGTGGATACTTGCCGGGAGTCAGAGTCACAAAAATCATCTTAAGAAAGAAGTTTAAGAAAATTGTTATGTTGTATTTTGAATGCAGAATGTCAAGTTAAAATAACTTTTAAAAGAGCCTGTTTCAGGAAGATGCAGAATGTGCACTGACATATTTTTGACAACTCAACCCAAACAATAAGGCTTACTGCACTTAAAGGGGACATATAATGAAAATCTGAGTTTTTCCATGTTTAAGTGCTATAATCAGGTCCCTGTGCATCTAACAACCCAGAAAATCTGAAATAGGATGACTCTGTAACTTTGTTTTGATAAGCCTTTCTTTGCAAGCAGGTGAAAAAACAAGCCATTCAGATTTCAGTCCCCTTGTGACATAGGAAGGGGATCTTATTATAATATTACCACCCCTTAATCAGTATGTTTCCACCCACAGCGCCACCATTTTGTTTTCGGAAACGACAATGGTGTACCAGTAACACTGGTCCTGGGGGGTATTCCAGAAAGCAAGGTTAACTTAACATCACATATACCCTGAACTCTCGGTTGATTAACCTAAACCTTGCTTACTCGAGGTATGTTGGTTCCAAAAACGCATCAGGGAGTAAGTTCAGCCAACCCAGAGTATGTTCCCGGTTAACACATAAGACATTCTCAACAGAGCAACGAATCAATGATTCGACCTTGGAAACAGACGCTAAGAAAAAGCGCTCCGTTCATCTTCCTCCTTTTGTTCAGTGGAAATGTACATAACCTATTAGTGCACATCACCACCTATTTATTGAATGAGAAATCTTTATTCACCGAGAATAAGAATTATATTGTTTGTTTAATGCAAAATATTTAATAAAATATGACATGTGTTTTATTATAGAAATTATAGTATAGAAAATGTCCTGTTATAATAAGGAAAAAAGCACATCTTATTTTGTATTTTAAATAAATACATGTATTCAAATCCATTTATTAAATATTTAGCATTAAACATACAATATAACAAATGAAGATTTCTTATTCAATAAAAAGATTGAAAAAAATGATTACACAACCACCAAATAGGTGAAGATGTGTTATGTAAATAGCCATTAAACAAAAGAAGAAAGAGGAAGATGAACGTAGCGCTTTTTCTTAGCGTCTGTTTCCAAGGTCGAATCATTGATTCGTTGCTCTGTTGAGAATGTCTTGTGTGTTAACCGGGAACATACTCTGGGTTGGCTGAACTTACTCCCTGATGCGTTTTTGGAACCAACATACCTCGGGTAAGCAAGGATTGGGTTAATCAGCCAAGAGTTCAGGGTATATGTGATGGTAAGTTAACCTTGCTTTCTGGAATACCCCCCAGAGCCATGTCTGTTATGGAATTTGTGGTAATAACTCAGACAACAAGGAGGAATGCAGAAAGGTAAAGGTTTTAATGACTGATTTCCAGGAGAAACGGAAATGTAACCACATCAACAAACAAATGAGAACGGACGAGGACTGAGGGAGAACAAAAGGAGAAACAAGGTAATTGACGAGACACAGCTGATGACGATGGACTGATGAGGGTAACCAAGGTAAGAAAGGAGTGGGAAAATCAAAACAAAGAACACATGTAACAAATGACGCAACAATGTTGTCATTTTCATTTTTAACCATAAAACGCTTGCAGACTGTTTAATTCATAAACGTCTTCATTCTTCGAGTCTCTCCAGCAGTGTAGCATGCAGCACACTATCAAACTCGCTCAGAATCGAATGTTAGCAAACATCCACAAAACACATGCCATTCCTACGTGATCTGATCTGCTGCATCACAAACAGTTTGTAATGATCCATCTTGAGTTATATTTGCTGGGTGAGCTTCTCCTGTATTATTTATGTCTGAGTGTATTGGAATCACGAGCTTGGGGGCGGGGAGCACAAGCTCATTTGCATTTAAAGGTACACACACCAATCAGCACATTTTTCTCCCACCCAAAAATAGCCAGTTAAAACATGGTGTAATAAAAAAATACATGGAATATTTTGAGCTGAAACTTCAGACACATTCTGGGGACACACGGGACTTGTATTACATCTTGTAAAAAGAGGCATAATAGGTCACCTTTAATAACTCTTTTTCAAACATCAAACGTGTCCCATGCTTTACTTTCTCATGCGATGCACGGATATATTTTACTACCTGCAGGGAGTGGAAACGGAGCTCTGCTCACACGTCGCTGTCACACATTGATGCAAATTATGAAATACAGCCTTATTAGAATTTTGTTATTCTACCAGTTGATAACTGGTACTGATAACATTTGGATCTGTACAGTTTTTATACATAAAGTGCTCCTAATTGAAGAAAGTCAAGAAGAACTTACTTATACTTAACCTTTTTTTTAGATAAATCATTTTATTTATTTTTTTTTACAATTAATAATGAACTTATTTTATGAGAATTACTTTAGAATTATAAGTAGTAAGTGTATTAAGTAAAAGACAAACCTGTACTGACATTTTGTGGATAAAACCATGAAAACATGCATTCCAGAAATTTCTCATTGTCTCTCTGCAGTCTGGTTTTATTTTCCAATATAAGGATTTTGAAAATGCAAAGCCACACAGGCAAACCAGCAAATGCACTTGAGTGCACAGGGATGGGATTTGGGGTGTCTTTCCTACGTCTAAAAGCAAATCTGACAAGCTCCAACAAGCTCCTTTTATTAAACAAAGAAAGCAAATGCAAGCAATATCTAACACGAAGATCCTTTCCCCTCTGAGAAGGAGAGCAAGCATTCATTTTGACCTTGTCGTAAAAATCAGGTGGTGTGTTGACAGATCATGTGGACCTGCTGATAACTGAGTGTTCATTGCTTGAAAGAAAATAAGTGGGTGAATCATGAGGGACACTGAGTTGGAAAATTAAGTTTTATATGAATTCTCATCCTCCTGCGCAGATTGATTCTCCTGACACTAAAGATATCCATCCATCCTTCCATCCAGTCACACCACTGTAAAACAAAGTCATTCCTTCTATTGACCGTAGTTAATGGACAAATCAAAAAATTATTATTAAAAGGAATGTTTCATAAATGTGGAATGTCAGATAAAAAAAAATAACGTTGTCATCTTGATTTGGTTAGCAGTCTCAAGTTACAGCTCACTGAATGTGAAGATCATCAATTAAAAAAAAATAAATAAATAAACAACATCAAATTTCAGCCTATTCCTCACAGGAAGCCATTATAAGGTTTGAAAAGACAGAGACTGTGCTGTATTGCAAAAGGCCACCAAGCAAAATTAACAAGGCAGCTGAAAAGACTCCATGTCCTGTTCTAATTACTTGCTGAATTGTTGCCTAGTGTGTAAACCATTATTTGGCTTCTTCTGCCCTCTGCAAAGCACGGTAAACTATTGTACTGATTACCGTACAACCAGCTACTGGCAAAAACATGCAAGCCCTGAGCCGGATGAATGTAGCTAACCTCACTCGCTTGTATTTTGGCCCCAAAAGAAATACAATGGCAGCAGATGCCTGTTTGAAAGGGAAATGCAGACATACTTGCATCCTTGGCACACACAGCTCGATGTTGAGGGCAACCCAGACTAATTTGTGTTGATAAATAAGACAGACTCTCAGTCTACATTATTTAATCCTGGAGAGCGGATGGCCTTGTTTTCACAGTAAAAGCTTGTTCCCTGTACACGTTCCTACACACTGTGCGAGAAATTAAATTCGCAGAGGCTTTTCTTTCAGTGTACAGAGTAAAAAGACCACAGAAGGGATGGACTCCAGCGCTACATGAAAAGGTTTTTGTCTGATGCAAACTAGACCTCTTCAGCACTTTGCCCTTGCTTTTATAGAAATAGTCAGTAGACTGTATGGGTGGGCGGTACGACCAAAACCTTATATGACCGTATGAGTCATTTTATATCATGGCAGAGGTGTGACGAGTAAAAAGCAGTCTCGCAATATCAGCATGTTGGAGTTGAGTTTGTGTCTGCATATGACAATTAATACTCAGAAAGTAGAACTGAAGTGAGACTCATAGATAGCATTATTTTGACGCCTACAAAATTTTTTCTAAATCCGTTTTCTAAGACCATTTAAAAATCTCAAAGCATAGTACTATTGCGAAATCACACATGCTACGATTCAATGTGATAAATGTGCTGTTGCGCTGTTTCCATTTACATGTGTGGAGCTTACTCTGCAGCTCGGTTGACAAACTATCTTTGCATATGCTGTGAGTTTGAGAACACAATGTGTGCCATTTCACCAGATTCGTAAAGAAATCATTTATAAACATACGCCAACAGAGGAAAATACATCAGTATACTTCCGATTTATGCGAATTGGTGATTTCAAAATAAAACTTCAAACCCTTGCTCTGAGTTTGCATGTTTTAATGTTCACATGTTTTTGCTCAAGAAATTATAATGGTTGTAGCATAACTATCGTAAAGAAGTGGCCAAATATTAAAGATTAAGTGGACATTTGAATGAAATGTCCGGCCAACATTAAACACGGATTTAATCATTCATTAAAGTGAAACAACAACAACAACCACATGTACGATCTCTGTAATTGCAAACAAAGGTTTCCAAATATGAAGTTCTGCTTTTCTGATGCATCAAATTCATCCAATAAAATGCAAATTAATTATTTAAAAATCATACAATGTGATTTTATGGATTTTTGTTTTAGATTCCGTCACTCACAGCTGAAGAGTAGCTATGATAAAAATGACAGATTTCTACATACTTTGTAAGTGGGTAAACCTGCAAAATCAGCAGTGCATCAAATACTTGTTCTCCACACTGTAAAATAAAAAAAAGTATATATATGCCTTCAAATATATTAAAATATATAAAATATGAAAAATGTTATATATATAAATATTTTTTAAAAATCTGTGACCATCTGAAATTTTATTTAATCTAATGTATCTAATAAACAATACATAATCTAATATAATTATCTCAAACAAACAAACAAAAGAAAGAAAGAAAAGCTGTATGCACTGGAAGCAGCCATCTTCAACGGTTTGCAACAGTTTTAAGTATAGCATTTGTGCTTGCTGTGCTTGGTGTCAGATTCTTCAAACCACAATGAGGATATACCACAGTATAACAACACAGCAGAATCTCATCCAGCCCTACGAAAATGTACAAATAAAAGTAAAAGCCTGTTTTCGTCATCTGAAGGCATATAAAAGAATCCTGTTAATGAGGAAACACTTGTGCCTGTGTACAATTTTGCTTGTGTGCCTTTTAAAATGGAAACAGTATTGATTTTAAGAGCTATCAGCAGGCCTGGGTTAATGTGCTGTATATATACACAGCACAGAAACGGTGGGGCTAACATAGTGTCTGACCAGCACTGCAGTTTATGCACTGCTCATATATTGGTCCAGGACCTCATTAGCATGCCTGATGCAGATGCAAGAGAAAAGATGCACACACTGCTGATATATCGCTTTGGCCTAGATTTCCATTGTGGCGAGGGCAGCCTTAATTGATACTGACGTCCCTCTTAGCTTTGAGGGTAAAAGCCTGCAAAATTTCACCTGGGAGATTTGACAAGGGCACAGCGATGGAGACCACTTCCCACTCACAGTCTGGGAATATCATTAAATATGAAAAGACATGCGTGTAATTAACCGCCGCCGTTTGATGAGTCTCTGCTAATTCTTCAGAGGATTTGTTATATCAATACTTAACTAGAAATAATAATTACACTGTGACTCTTGATTATCTATGCATTTTTTAAAATACTCAAATATCCCTCTGTGTTTGATAAGTCAGTCTTCCGATGGATAATCCCTGGAGTAAAAGCAAGGATTTAAGGCGTACGAAAACCAATTGTTCCCTTTAATATTGTCCTTTACCAGTGTCAAATCCAATTTGCTCTATCAACTTTCAGGATGATTTATTTTTCTGTTCTTAACGTCTCTCCGTCCCACATATCTCTCTTCTTTTGAAGCGCCGGAAAATTTCCTCTTAATTCGAAGCAGACTTGCTGGACTTGCTTCTCTCGGTACAGAGCAAAGCGCCGCTCCCTGCCGACTCCACAGTGGGTAACCTGAGACTGCATTAAGTGAAAAGCCAAGCGTGAGCTGCCACCGTCTCTGTCCTCGCTGCCTGTTCAATTAGAAGGAGAAACGGGCCAAATGTATTTCTGTATGAAGTCATGCAGATTTGGCCTCGGGTTTAACACCGTCCCGCCATATGACAGACTGCGACTTCTCCGAAGGGCTGAGACATTGCTGAGTGGGCCTAATTAGTCTACATATGTCACCTAGAACAGTTTCTATGGCAAATTGCTCTCCATATGTCCATGTTTTCATCAAATTACTACGGGAATATGCTACATATGTATACAGATCATACACAGCTAGAATAACAACTGAAAACTTGTGAACTATTTTCTTGTTCTTGTTGGAGAGGCACGATCATTTTGTTGCTAAATATATCAAACCGAAAGCCTTGGTTATGATTTACTGGTGCTTTGTATTGGGTATCGCATAATACTGATGTAAAATTAAAGATGTCGCCAGGTGATAATGCTGATTTTGTGGATTATTACTTTTGTAGGTAACATGATTTCATTTATACTTCTGAATTTTCTGTATCCATCTATTTATTGTAACTAGTTTCCCCATTTTGTTTAGCTACATTTACAGCAATACAAAGTCTAAAAGAAACATCTGATTTGAGGGAAGCTGATATCAGGATACAAATAATGTGCTGCCCTTATCTTTGTCACATTATGTTTGGGATGTTTTTTAGCATATCAATCCCTTATTTACAGCTAAAATATATCTCCAAGCAGCTGTAAACATGCAATTCATCTGAACCTGATCTAATGAGATCTACATCCAGAGATATCTCATTAGATATACATTTTCTAAGCATTTTCAAAGGCTAATTTTCTGTAATACCAGATCATCTGAAACATACCACTGTAAAAGTGCTGTACGTTTCAGTGGTTCATGGAAATCAGCATGAAATGAAAATGCACCCTATTCACATCAATATACACATCAATTTTCTAAATGCATGTTATTGTTGTAAATGATTCATCCATGTACACAGGTGTTTCTCTCTTTAGCTTTACTTATTTATTCATTATTCATATTGAACTAGTAATTGTTAAATCAAAATGTCATAACGTATACCAGACAATCATTTAGTCTGCTTGAAGACGAAGTATATAAGATTGTGTTAAAATACATTATCGTAACCTACTTTATGGTTCATTGACTACTATTAGTATGCCTTTCATGGGTTTATCTCTCTAAAAAGTGCAAACATTGAGCCTCCCAGGCACCATCAAAACACCCTCAATCTCTTTCCAGCTCAACCTGTAACGAGGGTTTGGGGCGTGGCTACTATAGAAGGTGGAGCCAAAGGGTGTGAGACCATGGGTGGTGCAGAAAACACATTCAGCTTCAGTGACAGAAGTGCAAAATTTGCTATATTAAGATCTGAAATAATTAAGTCATGGACACAACCAAGCAAATGGGGCATTGTGATGCAGCACGCTACTATGGAGGCTTCAGTACCATACAGCATCTTCATGCACCCGTTCAAACAGACAAATTTACGAATTTATAATATTTACTTCGATGTGTCCCGTGTAGACATACTTAAACAGTTGTGGCACGTCTTGTCAATGCACCCGACCCAGATATGCTGGATAGGTTTATTATAAGTAAAACATTAGCTTTAGTGTTAATTTTGTACGCTATTTTTTTTGTTGTTGTTATGAAACAGAGTTAATTTGTTACAATGTTGTATTTTCTTCTTGGTTCGGTTTGCTTTCGCAAAGAAAATGCACCATATTCTGAAACAAACGGTCCAAACGAGCCAGGTGTGACAGCACCCTTAGTCCTGTGTCAAATGTACTTTTTAGTTTTTAAATCATATTTAGACTACCTTGCCCTATTTTTGTTTAGTCAAGTTTTAGTTGACCAAGGCCCAGTTCCACAGACAAGGTTTAGCCTGGTTTAGGACTAGGATTAGGATTAGGCTTTAGCTCAAGCCAGTATTAGGCCTTAGTTCAATCAGGGCATTTAAGTAGCTTTTATAAACTTTCACTAGAAAAAACAAAAAGCATTACTGGTGTGTATCTTGAGACAAAACAATGGCATTGAGATATTTTAAGACCTGCCAGTACAAGTTGCTTTCAGTTAAATCAGCTCAAACGTGCATTTTGGTCTGGGACTAGGCTTAAACCTTGTCTGTGAAACTGGGGGCAAATGTCTGGGCATTTTAGTCTTGTTTTAGTCAATGAAAACATTTTTGTCATGCTGCATAAGTGTTAAACTAATAATATAAATTACTTTAGTCAATAGTTAATAACGTCGCAATTGTTGTAATTTGAGAAATTTATTTGTACATTTCATCAGAATAATTGCACTTTCACCTATAAGCACAAAATTGTATGCATTTTTTATTTTTTACTTCATCTAGTGAATTAATTACAGAGGCTATTTATCATATAAATTAACACACTCTTGTCACATTATGAAAACTAGTAAAACATGAAACTTCTCCCATTAAAATAATAATAGTAACTCCCATATTTCCAAATTACATTAAATGTTTTTCTGTTAAAACAACAGCAAAAAAATTTGTATCGTCAAACAGAGGTTGAGTAAGTGCATTTATTCAGCAAACGCAACTGCAAAAAAACAGTCGAGATCCATGTTTGGATTTTTCAACACTGATAAGGTTTAAAACGCAGATTTAGTCACAGCAAATGGCATAAGTGGCTCGTGACAGAACACGGACTGGCTGAATGACACTTTCATTTAAGCATAGTATCCAAAATGGATATCGCTAAACTCTAGATTACTCATTTGTTGGTGTTTTCAGATCATTGGCACTTCTTCCACAGTGTAAAGAGAGTGCATGCACATGGTTGCCAGATTGCAAAGATTAAAGGGTTAGTTCACCCAAAAATGAAAATGTCTTTAATTACTCATCCCCGTGTCATTCCAAACCGATAAGATCTTCATTCATCTTCGGAACACAAATTTAGATATTTTTTATGAAATCTGAGAGATCTCCGTCCCTCCATTGGGAGCAACGTAACTACAATATTCAGGGTCCAGAAAGGTAATAAAGATTTACAAAATAACTTCTGGTCTTGAGTCAACACAAGCATGCGTTGTGGTGCACCCCCAACTGGTTTGCAGGTCAATATTTTCTTAAAGTGGAAAATTATGTAATTTTTAATAAATGTGTGTAAACAAAGCACTCGCATCCCACTGGAGTCACATGGATTACTTTAATGACCTAAAACTGGACCTTGAATGTGGTAGATGCGTTGCTCCCAATGGAGGGACAGAAAGCTCTTGGATTTCATCAAAAAGATCTTCATTTGTTTTCCCAAAGATGAACAAAGGTCTTATGGATTTGGAACACAAAGGTGAGTGATTCAAGGCAGAATTTTCATTTTTGGGTGTACAAACCCTTTAGGTAATAAACCAGGCAGAAAATGGATCTTTTTAACAGAAAAGCTCTGATTGTTAAACTCCTGACATCTGGCACAGCAGTGTCTAATATTTAGTCTCTTTTTTTACAGACAAAAACAAAAGTGATTTTGGTAAAGTTTTAGTTTCAACATTTTAGTCTCGTCTTATTTCGTATGAGATTGCATGTTTATATAGTCACAGTTATTGTTTAATAGCCTTATTTTCGTCTCGTCATTGTCTTGTCTTAGTCGTGGGGCAAAAGCTAGTCAACGAACATTTTGTCATAATTTTCATAACAAAATGAACACTCATCCAGCAACATAGCTAAAGGTATTCCTAATATAATGGACCTTTTATTAAAAAGTAACCTACAGTTACCTGTTGAGACATGCTTTCACAAGAACCCGTAAGAGTTGGGAGAGGTGTAACGTGTGAAAGGAGCATTTGTTTGAAAATGGAATTTATTTTTGTAATTCTGCTAAGTGTCTCTAGTGTTGCAGAAACACTTCATCTTCCATTTCTGAGTGCAATGCCCACATCTCAAAATCAACAATGACGCAGAGTCCCCCCTTCTGTTACACTCAGATGTATGTCACATTATGGAAGAAAAGTCATTTCATCACGACTTTAAATGAAGGGATCATCTAAAAATATTTTTTTTCCCCCTCACCCTCATGTCATTCCAAAGCTGCATGACTTTCTCTTCCATCAAAGACAAAAGGTGAATTTTTTGAAGAACATCCTGGACACTCTTGTCAATATAACAAAAGTGAAAGTGGCCTGGGGTTATCAAGCACCAAAATGACAAAAAAAGCACCATAAAGGTATAGAAGTGGTCCATTTGACTTGTGTGCTACATTCCTAGTCTTCTTACAATAGCTCTGTGTGAGGAAAAGACCAAAATTTAACTCTGAATTTTTACATCTGCTTTGACAACTCACTGGTTGGCTGATCAGGTCACAGTAGAAAACAGTTCACTGGAGAAGAAGATTATCAGAATACATCATCTTAATTTCAGTCTGTTCATCACATAAAGCTCTCAATATGACTTCAGAACACTTGGAAATAAAAGTGCACAATTCATACGGACCACTTGAAGCTGATTTTGCATCCATTTTGAAGCTTAAAATCTTCAAAACCTTATTCAATGTACTGCAACTGTACATAAAATAATGACCAGAACATTATTCAAAATGTGCCCTTTTATGTTCCAAAGACAGAAAAATCATGAGATTTTCATTTTTACTCATTTAAACACAATTGTATCCCTCTCCTAAATGTTTCAACACTTTCCTGCGCTTACACCGGTCTACTTTCAGATATTGTGAATATTTTTGCAGACAAACTGTAGTTTGAGCGCAGAGAAAGAAGATAAACACTCAACCAAACGATTAGAAAACAGGCAGGCCAGATCAGATAACTGTTAATAATTTCCAACTCTTGAGCCCTTGAGTTCCTTAAAAGCAAACATTTTACCTTGAAATGATAAGAACATCTTCATGTTATGTAAAGCCTTAAGCACATCATTTCTTACCTTCAGTGCAGTATTTCCCTTTGTAGCCGGTATTGGAGCAATCGCACAGCACCTCGCTGTCATGAATGGAGCAGCGTCCTCCGTTGCTGCAGGGGTTTTGTTTGGTACACAGGTATTCCAGATCATTCTTCACTCCCTGACTGTCCAGGAGGGCAGGAGGAGTCTCGCCTAACTTCAGGTTGGCGATCAGGCCTCGGAAAGGTGGCTCGTATTTGACCGTGCTGGACGTGAGGGCCGAGAGACGCACGTCTGGTGGGATCCCGCCCACGTACAAGTCGCTGGCCACCATCATCTCCCTTCGCTTGGACTTCACTTCCGCCACTTTGCTCTCCCCATCCATCACCAGCATGGTCTCACGGTAATTCCTTGTTAGCAGCACGCGATGCCAGCGCTCGTCGTTGACGTGCGTCTCCATGTGCAACGAGGCCGGCTCGCCGCAATGGATCGCGAAGCGCAACTGCAGCCGGCCGTCGTTGATCAGGAGCTCCAGGAAGTCACAGTTACCCCCATCGTCCAGATATAGCACTACAGCTTTGCTGATGTTTGTCTTCATGGTGAAGCTCAGCTCTCCGGTGGCTCTCGCCTCCCAGGGTCCATAGCGAACCCACTGGCCCGGCAGACCGTCAAACTCCAGGGCTGCAGTGACTGCGACAGCCACCACGAGTCCCAGCCAAACGGAGGCCCGCGAGAACTTCGAGCCGCACCTCCACTTCCGTGTCATCATCTTCCAAGCGTGCTCCTAATCCCCCTTTTCTAATGTTCTGTTTTCTCTTAATCCACTGCAGAGGAGAGATTTATTCCCAGCCTAGCGTATTAATTTATCTGGCCTTTTCCAAAATAGTGCTGCAGAAATAGTAAAGTCCCAGTTTTCTAAAAACCCCCTAGTATTTAAGAGTTTCTTTTCACTTGATTCTCCATCTTGATTCTCCTCTGAGTAACTCCATTGAGGAACACTTCTAAAAGCTCATGTAAAAAAAAAAAGAAAGAAAAAAAAAAGAAAAACTCACACGGTACTTAGTGCTTTGAAATCTAAAACTGCCCTAAAAAATCTAGTTGACTCGACATGTTAAAAGACCGATTTATGTATCTCACCCTCTGGTGAAAGTAGGATTACTGCTGCGGTTGTATTTTGCGTTTTGTGGGTAGTAGGTCAAATGCATGATTTCTTTTCCCCAGAACACCTCATCTCCTTTTTGAAATTTGTGTCTGTATTCCACCGGCAAAATGTCAGCATCAGAAATCTTCCTTGACCAGGCCTCTGGAAGTAAAAAAAAAAAAAAAAGAAAGAAAGAAAGAAAGAAAGAAAAGATATGTTCATTTAGGTCCAAAATGTGAAAATCAGCATCAGTCATCAGCATAAAATAAAGAATATAAACAGAATTAGTACAGTAGTAGTTTAAAAAAAAAAAAAAAAAAAACAACAGTTGATAACCAACTCACATAAATAAATTGCATTCAAAATAAAAGTTTGCGTATACAACGTGCGTTTACTGTGTATATGTATATATAAATACACACGTGGATGTATATATTTTTATATAAATATGTATGTTTTATAGACAGAGGGGTTTGACAAAGTATATACTGGTGGTACAGCAACTATCAATAAAAACAAATAGTCTGGAATGACCAATTGGGCCTCTTGCGTAAACAGTCTGCTCTCAAAAATAAAATCTGCAAAAAAACTTTTAATTTATGATTCAACCAATTATAATTTCTGGCTTTTTATTATAAATTTCCATTAGAAAGCCAGTTTGATCACAAAACCAAGACCTGGCAGTGCGATTCCCTCAGCTGAGAATCTTTGAGCATAATGAAATCAATCTTTAATGCACTTTGCAGTGTAACAGACTGGGCTAGTTGACAGATCCCCTCATTCGCTTTGCAAATTTGCTGATCAGTTCACAGATGAATATTCACAAACCGGCTCGCAGCTAGTGTTTTAAACAGCTCTGAGCCCCCCAAAGCCCTCTCAAGTCAATCAGCACCTCTCTCTTTCACCCATATAGTGGCTGAGCATAGTAGTGCACTAGTGACAGTGTCTGACAACAGAGCACGAAACAGAGGATGACAGATAAGACAGAATGTGAGCGTACTACGGGCATCAGGTGAGAAGTGTAAATGATGCATGTTTATTAATGAGGAGTATGCACCAGCATGATCACGCCATTCTCCTTTTATTTGTGTGCACTGTATGTGTGCTGAATTCATTAGGAGGGAATATGCAAATCAGTGATTACTGTTGACGTTACTGTGACCATTGAGCAGTTAAGTCTGATCTTGCGGGTCAGTTTTGAGTGTAGTGGAGGTTGCAGCAGACTACTTCAATATATGACCCATTAAGAATCGCACTGCATATATAACCAGCCATATATCCAGAGTCTCTGACAATAATGCTCATCTCCATTTAATCATTTGACAAATTACTACTGCCATGGTCAACAGAAAACACAAACGGCTCTATTAATTATTTTGTTTAAGCTTTTGGTGGAATAGACTCATGTAAATTGAGTTTAAACTTATGAACATATTATTATTATTATTAATTATTATTATTGATTATTATTCATTATTATTATTTATTATCATTATTATTATTAAATAAATAAAAGCATCATGCTCATGTCTAATTTATTTAGGATGACAAACAACTTAATTAAAATACCCACTGCGCAGCACTATTTCAGTGAATTATTGCTGCCATGGTCAAAATAAAACAGCTCTTAATAATTTTGTTTAATGCTTGCTTTCCATGGAATAGTTTGTTGTTATTTGAGGCAAATTTTTCACATTTGTTTGTGAATGGAGTATAAGTGTGAAAATACAAATTGCACCATACAGTAATGATTTTTCTTTTTAAAACAATGCAATTTATATACATAAAAATACACTGACTTCATTTAAATGCCCATACCGCAGCATTATTTCATTAAATTCATTACCCAGTTGAAAGTGAAGCGAATAAGACATAAAAGGTTTTTAAAAATGAATTACCACGCACAAATGTGGTGCAACTGTTTGGCCCCGGAAAACAGATCACCGTGCAGCAGGATGCCGTGCAAAACTCTGAGGTCATTTCTGTTCCTCTGGCCTCATCAGCATCCATAAATAAAGGTGCTTGCGTGGCGGAAGAGATTATATTGAAGCAATATGCACTCCGCAAGTGGAGAAAAATTAATTTGATCACACGAAATGCGAGCTTAATTTCTCATTTGCTTCTAATTAATTACTATGATCGTGCACAAGAGGACTTCTCAAAGACCTTGAAAGTGATAACCGCCTTTCTGCCTTTTGAAACCTGGCCTTAAATAATGCTCTCCACTCATTGGTAAAAAAGCATGAGAAAAAGAGGGGTCTATTGGGTCATTTTCTGCAAATAGCAGATGTGGAAAAAAACGATGAAGTGTTGGAGATAAATTAAAAGGCCTGTTTTGAAAGGCTAACAACGGCATGGAATCTGTGGAAAATCTTCAAAAAGGTCTTGTGAAAGATTATGTTCTCTTATGTTTGTCAAAGAATTAGTGACTAAATTTCTTAATAGCTTTTCCATACAGTGCTCAGCACTGTGTAATAAAGCCAACATGCACCGCACACATGGGGACATGAGGGGAGAGAAGAAATATGAAGCATAATTGGAATGAAAAGTAGTTCAATTTAGATCAAATTGGCTCCTGTAACACTCAATCCTTTGCTATTCCAAATATATCGGTCATGTAATTCCGCTTTAACGTGGCAGACACACTGTTCTTTCTGCAGAAAGATCGTTTTGTACTGCTGAATGCATGGCTCTGTAAGTGACAGTGACTTTATTGTCTCCAAGAAACAAAATGACAAACGTAGTTTCTTAAAAATGACCTCATCTTGCACTATATCAGCATGTGCACGGCAGGCTTATTTGTAACTGAAGTCTCGCTAAACACGTGTGCTATGCAGGTTGGAAAGCCGGTTGGAAACCCAAATAGAAAGCTTTCCTCTTTTCTCCCAGTACGGTCATTGTCATTAAGGTCATTATCAACCCTTGAGCGTGATGCATGACTACAACACGGCGCATAACAATGAAGAGAGGAGGAGAGGCGGCCCTGACAAAGCATTTGGCATGTTCCTGTCCACTCATGATAGTGAGAAAACCCACTCTGCCCAGTTATCAACCAGCTAACAATGTTTTAGCTCAGATTTAAGCACTCAACACTTGCTGATCAAAGCCCAGTTCCCAGGTCAGTGTGCTATCTGAGCTAGCACCAAATAGAATTAGCCATGCTTTCTGCTCTTACATTGGAGAGTAATGGACAGCATAAGGATGCACTGAGGGCACTTTAGGGAGTGAGTCCGTGGCGTGAATGTACAATTATCGCATACGCAACAAAACGCCCCCTGAATACATGAGCATCTTTTGTCAAGCTTATATTTAAAGATCACACTTGAATTAGCGCATTCATATTCAATTAAGCATTGCGGTTCTGCCTCACATTATTTCCTCTTGATGTTTCTTTTAATTAGCCAAATCAAATCGACATGATTAAAAACAGAGTCCTCCTCCGCCACCTACCCACACAAAATGGCAGTTCCGGAAAAAAATCTGCCCCCTTTTGTAGCTGCAGAACAGCATCCGGGGCTGCGCTAAGCAGGAATGGCAGATGGCTAGCAAATGGACGGATTTGCGTTTTCGACTTCAGAGTTCTCGGTCCATACAACGAGAGATAATTGAGATGGGGTACGCGACTAGCCGCGAGGGAGGCGGCAGCCCACTGCTATGGCAGAGAAGCCTGCTGTCATTTCAGCACCACGGACAGCGGCCAGCAAATATCAGCACCACGGACAGCGCCGCTGACCCACCATCAGTGAGAGCTCCAGGCTTGGATGTGAGATCAGTAGAGCGGCATAGGATGCAGCTGAAATCCCATTTAAGCAGAACTGTGTGAGGCTCAGAGGGAAAGAGCTATAAGCTTAAAGTCCCAGATGATTGGGCTAACTCCACCTGTCTGTGATGGACGAAGGGTTCAAAGCAAGAGCAGGCAGAGGCAAGCAAACTCTTTGACATGCTTTCTGTAATCTAACACCCACTGGACCATTGCTTCTACTCATCTTTGTGGAAAACCTGCCCTTTTTACTGTGCAGTCTCATTGGAGGTGGGAATGCATTCGCCCCAGGGTTGCCAACCAGAGGTCCATAGAGAACACAGACTACATAAAACTTCTCTTGACATCTAACTGTTAACTAATTTCTAACTTTCCATTCCAAGGTCTATGTCTCTTCAACTTCAAGCATATATATGGAGGATATTTATTAAGCATTTCTGAAGGAATTATCTAAAAGATCCATTTAAAACTAGCATGATTTAAAACAACTAAATTCCAGTGCATTCTACTTTTAAAAAAAGACAACTTTTATTTAGAGTTTATGGTTTTACTTTTGTAAAAAAAAAAATACAAAAAAAAATGTTCTAAAATTTAAAAATATGAACTATAGGTTTAAAGTAGCCAAGGTAATTTTACTCCGAACACTCTTTAAAAAAAAGTTTTAAATAAGTAATTCCACAATAAAATACACAGTTTGACATTTCATCATTTGAGACTGGTGGGGGGGGAATAACAATAACATTATTATTAAATAATAATAATAATAATAATAATAATAATAAACTTAATGTTCATAAGTAATACAGAAAGTGTGAATAAAAAACTGCATACTAAAATATAAAGGTACTATTATCTACAGTAATAGCAACAGTATAATATAATTATATATTAAATTATATATCAATTGTATGTTTATATTATATTATATTATGGTTCGTATTTATTTTCAATGCTTTCAAAGAATAACCATGGCTAGTACTGCCAATTATGAAGAAAATTCAGGTCTTATTAAAACTCAGTGCTTGCCAGTGCTGTGGGGAGGTGTTGAGGAAAAAACCCAATTTAATCATCAAGAGTTAGCATCAACTTGCTAAGTAGGGAACATGTTTGCTTGCTTGCTTGTGCCTAAAAAGGCTAAACCAACACAAACAAAGATATACATTGTATACAGATATACAGATTTATACTCTTAGGATGTTCTTGACAGCTCAATGTGAATGCAAGCAGGGACTGGAGTATTGACAAGGGACAATTATAGAGGAATATGATCTTCATAAGCAATCATATCGAAGCTCAGCCAAATGCTGCAGGATGAAAGAGGCATTCTGTGAATACCATCCATCGGAGTGCAGCAGGAGTTGTGATGCTCCATTAAAAACATGTGTACGTGTAAATGTGAGATGGAAAAAGGAGGAGAAAAGAGAGAAGAGGGGGTGAAAAGAGGGGGTGGACGAAGACAAGCGTAATCGCTGGAGGGAGAAATAACACAATGAAATGCACAGACACACAGTTCCATTATTAAAGCATCTAACATGCGATGCAAAGACAACTTTAATTGTGCAGGTGCCCAAAACGATTGCACCGTCTACACAAATTCAACATGATGAACTCAGAAGCCACCGAGAACATCCGTGACGCCCAGGGGGAAAATTCTGAAGGAGGGGGAGGAAGGGAACACTGGGAGGTGGAGCTATTTTGATTGACGCATGCCTCGACTCCGACGACAGCTGCGGAGTCCACTCAATGACAAATTGTCAAGCACATAATCGCAGGGTAAAACACACAAGATCTAATTACCACACATTGTCTGAGTTTCCCCTTCATTCGATCTTGCAGGTGCCAGAAATAATTGCCATGTCTGAAAAGCAAAGAGTAGGCAAAGGCAAATCGAAAGAGCTGCGGCTAATGGATTATGGGCCGAGGCGACTGTTGTTTTAAAAACCCCTCCGGTAAGAAACCATTGAGCTGTGAGGCGGGTACCGCAAGTATGCTTCCGTTGTGTTTTTCCTGACATATTGCAGAGTATGCAAAAAAAAAGCCCCTCGGAATATCTGCTGTGTCATTGCATTATCTGATTTGCCATTCTGTCCGTTTTTCAAGCACGCTTCCACGTTTTTGGGGCTTAACAGCTGTAGGAAGTGGGTCAGCTGACCGCAGGGAGTGCAAAGCTGCGGTTGACAGGGGTGGTAGCATGGTCAAGACGTTGTGTGGCAGTTGTCAGGAGGGTACGGAGCTTGACGGCAGGGATGTGAATGGACGCGAGGGGAAGGGAGGACACTGTCTTGGCTGAGTGGATGGAGAAGCCCTGGAGACCCTGGTGTGATGTAGTGCCGTGCAGAGCGTGGAGCGAGCGATGAGGTCAGGGCACAGCAGATACAGCATGTGTGCCTACAGTCCTACAGGACCATCTCATTTGTTTCCTATCACTTCCACAGTCCAAAGGGAAGCCTGAGCAAGCAGGAACCAGGGGAGGACATAAATAAAGCTATGCTCATGTCACATCTTGAGAATATGACACACAATGCTGAGGTTCAGTCTGTTCCACGCAAGTGGTAGTAGATCCTGGGGGAAAATGACGGGACATGTACTTTACAACATTTCAGTTTAATATTTAAAATAGTTGTCCAAAGTTGAAAGTACTTGTCCCTTCTGACCCCTGTGGCCAGAATCCACACAGTTAAAGATCAACCATGGGAAGTGAATGACATTTAATAAAACAGCAAGAGCACAAAACAGACAGATTACCAAAGAAAAAAAATCTTCCTCCAACATCAACATTTAAACATTTTACGGAAGACCAACCATGTCATTTAGTGAAGATATACATTTCTGCAAAAGCTAAAGTGAGTGTTGTTGAAATTTAATAGTTCCAATAATGGTGAACAACATTACCCATAATTTTTTTATTATTTCAAAATTATTTCACATTTGGTCATTTTAGTTAAAGAAAATAACAAACTAACCATAAGTGCAAGACGATAAAAACTAACAGTTAATTTAAATTAACTTATAATAATTAATAATTAATTAATAATTTATATTAATTCATTTAAACACTGAATTGTGGTCTCTTTCGGTTTCAGTTCATACATTTTTATTCTTATACATAAAAAAATACTATCAATTCAGTTCACATTTATTTGTATGGCACTTTTCACAATACATATTTCAAAGCAGCTTTAAAGAAAACTCACATTTCTAATTTGTTACTACGAGATTTTTTACACAGTATTTTTAAGAAATCCTCAATGACGAAATGCATGACTAGAAAAATCATCAGCAGGTGCATTTGAAATATTTTAACAAATGATCTTGTAATGAATGTCATTTCAGTTCTACTTTGAGTATGAATTATCATAAGCAGTAACAACAACACTCAAGCACTGTAAAATGTTTTGCCACAAACTCAACTGACTGGCTTCTCTCCTGTATGATTTCACATGAGTCTCTTCAGACCTTAGAACTGAACATGATTTATGAGCTTCCACAACTTTTGACCTCCTAACTGAACTCCTTTCCTCAAACTGATCATAGAAATAAAAAATAAAAAAATAAAATAAAAAAACAGCACTTAGTCTTAGACTCTCAGTCTTCTCAGTCTCTCAGTGCAAACAATAATATTTTACTTTCGATTTAGATTTCGCGATGCTCGTACTCTGAATAGCGGTGGTGCTGAGCTCGCATTCTTCAAGATAAAGATATTTGTCGGTCGCTCAGGCTCTGTTGTGCAACGAATTCTACGCCATGGTCTTGTCAGTCATCTCGTCACATGATCAGTGAACTGATTCTTACTGCACTACGTACAACTCTGCAGCCCTCATTGGATGAGAAAAGAAATGTACAATTCTAATATAATACAAATCATGCAGATAGTTAACATGTATTAACTTAAGCCTGTATCACTTGTATAGAACACCTTTATTTCATCAATATTGTTTAGATCAAAATGATTTAATTACAGTTATGCCCTTCTGTCTTCATTATTGGTATAGAACACCTTTTTTAATTTAATAAGCGGTGTTCAAATTAAAATCATTTAATTACAGTTATATATACCAATAATGAAGACAAAAGGGCAAACACCTTTATTTCATCAACATTGTTTAGATCAAAATGATTTAATTACAGTTATGCCCTTCTGTCTTCATTATTGGTATAGAACACCTTTTTTAATTTAATAAACAGCATTTAAATTAAAATCATTTAATTACAGTTTTATATACCAATAATGAAGACAAAAGGGCATAACACCTTTTTTATTTTGTCAACAATGTTTAAATTAAAATAATTTAATTACAATTATATACACTTTTGTCCTCATTACAGTTAATGAAATAAAAAAAAAAACCTGTCAGTAATTGAGTAATGCTCACCAATCCTTTGTCTACAGCTTCAAATCAAAGATTCTAGGTTTTGATTCATCTCAGAGCTGGTCAGTTTGATTCATATCTTTATTGAACAACGTTCTAAAACCCCTATTGAGAAAATGTGAATGGGAAAAGATACTTTCAGAACATAACGTGGCCAGGGAACAATGCTGTCCATTGCAGTGCATCTGTCATTCGGACAAATTCTCCAGTGAATCTTGTCCATCATTAAATGGACAAGGATGAACCTGTGTTTCTAATCCAATCAATATATATCCACAACACCTCACGATGGATGGCAGGTGTGACCTCGGAAACTCTCGAATGGAATCAAATGTAAAGAAAATCAATACAGTGAGAATCAACAACAGGGAACGAGGGGTGACAGTCTTTAGTAAACTGATGCTTCTAGCTCGGCCCACGCAATTCTACAACAGAGTCGTTGCCTAACTTGCTCATCCTGTCCCCAGCTTTTTACGCTAACCAGCTGCGACAACTATGACACAAGTAATCACATTAGCATAGCACTTCAGTTTGTATCCTGTGTAATTTACCTTCTTTATTGGATACCAAAGGGACACGGTGGCATTATCCCCCCCATGTTCCACGTACAAAGCCATGTGTGTATTCGGCGAGCGGAAATGTACACACACGCAGCATGGACACAAACTGCTGCTGTTAAACCACAACTGATATTATCTATCCGACAAAAGTGTCTGAAGAGAAATCACAAGCTGTGTGAAAGAGTCCAAATTGATTAAAAAAAAATGTATACAACTTTTCCAGTGAAAAAAATAAATAAATATTCAAATGTTATGTGCATTATGAACCCATATTTTGTTTTAGACCTTATAAGACAGTTAATAGCGTATCCCCTACCCACGCGCCACTAGGACTCCTACAGATCTTCTCTGGCTCAGGCAGCAGGCTTTGGGTCGTACCCAGGACCCCATCACACTCAGTGGGCTCTGCAGAGTTGGATAAGCCCTGGAGCAGTGGTGGATGAAACAGTCATGCAGGGGTGGATTGAGCCCATGAGAGCAATTGTACAACGCTCTCTAGACACAAATGTGCTGATACAGGCCATTCAACAGTCAGACAGATGCTGACATACATACAGAAATGAGCACGGAGCAGTGATAGGGGAAATGTACTGGGACATGCCATGCAGGACTGGAAATTCAGAACAAAATTTATATAAAAAAATAAAATAAAATAAAAAATAAAAACTGTTGGGAAAAAAAGAACCAGTTCTTACCTTGAAAACTCTATTTAGAGTTGTTTAATTAGCTTGTCAAATTTGCCCCATTTGGGTGCGAGCAAAAATATGCTGTTTTTGTGTGTCCCTTTAAATGCTAATGAGCTGGAGAGTCTCACACAGCCAAAATGACGATTGTCAGTAATTATATTCAGCCTTACATTGTCGGATACTGATGGAGAGACTCAGGAAGAAGTTACAACTTATAGAATGCATCTGTACATTTCTGAATGATTAGTGTAGATTACATATTGTTAGTGTATATCTGGTGTAAAATGACGGCATGGAAACACCATTCCACAACAACTCTTCCTCTTCTGTAAAACAGCCCAACATGGCCTCTTCCCCTTTGTTGTGTGTTCCCAAGGGCAGGGTTTATGTAAATTTTGGGGTTTGTTATCTCACCAACCCAGGAAGAATCTTGTAGTAGTCACTACCAGAAGTTCGCTGTAGTCCTTAAAAAGCGATTTCTGTGAAAGAAAACATCTCCCTTTGCATTGAACTTTGAGCGTCATCACTTTGCAGATGTTGTTTATGCTCAAACTAACCAAGTTAAAAAAGTGAAATAATCAAGGACCCCTTTAACAGTTCTTGATCGACTGTATTATTCTTCCACAGAATATTCAGCCAAGGTGCTTCATCTGTAGTGAATCTGGATCTTTTAGAGAGACGAGTCAAGAAGTTAAGGGCACCTTGCTATTACATTCTCCTTGTGTCCACGCAACAATAAACATTTGCGAACAAATTTTAAATCTGGTCTTTTTAATAAATGTGTCAATATGAACAAAATTGCACAAACTGAACAGATTCACAATTTTATTTAATTAATTTACATGACTTTTCCTTGACCTATCCCATAATAAGCAGTTGGGATAAGATTTTGTTTGTTTGTTTGTTATACACCGATTCAAACAGTTAATCATTAATGAATCATTTGAGATCCAGTTTGACCAATTCATTTAAAAGAACCAACTAAACAATTTGTTCACAAATCAAAAATTTCTATGGCTTGAAAGCAAGTTTTACTTAACAAGCTCAACAAGTGAAATTTGACAACATTTTAAAGCATAACATAAAGGGGGGGCTATCAATTTTGATGATTTTTATCAGCCTGTACATTCAAAATACTATTTATGTTCCAAATACACATTTCTCATGATACTCTGAATTACTTTTCAGGAAGATTACTCCATCTCTAAAATAAATGTCTTCAATAATTAACCTAGCAGTATTATATTATAATATAATATATATAATATAATATAATATAATATAATATAATATATTATATTATATTATATTATATTATATTATATTCATTCATTTATTATTTAGTGAACAGGGTGATTCAAGAAAATTACAAAAAAAAATCATTAATAGAACTGTTAAGGAACCAAAATCATTAAATGGCATAAAAACAAAAACAAAAGATTACAAAGAAACAAAGATTAATTACATTTCTTAAGACTCCCTACAACAAAAATAAACAGAAATAAACTGGATGAAAGTCCATGATTATCAGAAAAAAATAATTATTTATTTATATATATATATATATATATAAAATATATATATTTTTATAATATATTTTAAATATATTTATAATATATTTTTATTCAATTAAGAGAAAGCAAGTTTAAAAATAGGGTAAATAAAAACACAGCATGGTGGTGTAAGTGTAAAGGCATTGTGTGCAAAGAGGCTGGAATATAGAACACGCACACCAACACAGCCGTGCGCTGTGAATAGATAGCACAAGCATTCAGTGGATAAAGTCAGAGTAGGTGACAGTGACTAATGGCCATAGATGGGGATGGGCCAGAGCTTTCGGGAACCATGCCATGCGTGATTAATCAAAACACCGCATATGTAAGGAAATGTTCACAGCCACCATGCATGACAAGCTATAGAGATTTATACCGTGCCCCTCGAGTTCAGAGTGCGAGGTTAATGCCAAAAAACAACTGGCATATTCCTACGTGGAAAAACTCTATCAGAACAACAAAACAATGTGATGAGTCAGAGACAAATCACCTACGAAATGTGGCTGATCGGGCATGAGGTGAGAGTCTATCAGAGCCTGCATTTAAATGAGTGGTTCCAAAACGAAAAACCAACAAAATATAGCAAGCGTGAGCCACCGATGAGGATTAAGGCGTGTTCCAAACCCAATTGGATTACGGATACAATAATGAAATTGGGGGGGGAAATAAATAAATAAATAATAGCACAATCTCCATCCAGTATCCAATTGTTCCACTAATAGAAAAAGAGCGAGTACTAGCAAGCATGGACGGAAACTTAATCTCACTAATAAGCAACTTTAGAAGCACGTCGATGAATGAAAAAGAGAAGAAAACATGCAGGAAGGTGGTCTATTCAGAGAGTGCAGGAGCATGAAATTAATAGGACATTAGCCTGAATAAAAACTAACTTTCATAAACCAGCTCCACTGCAGGAGCAACAAAAGGACAGGGCTCCATGTAGAAAACAATGAAGAGCCTAAGAGGGAGGGGGACAGGTGAGGACAGACATCAGCTGAAGCTTTAATTTATTCAGCCGAGCAATATGGTACATCACAACCACCCAGTGTGAATAGGACAGACACTCTAGGATAATTCAGTTTATCAAAGTCAGCTAGCATCTCAGAGCTCCTCATGGAGAAAGAGAACCATTACTGGAGAGGGCTTTAAAGGCTGGCGGCTGCCTGCACCATTCCTCTAAGTGGTTTGTTGCCGTTAGCATTGAATTACGGATTCAAATTGCACAGGAAGATGGGGTAAAAATACAAATCTCAACGGTAGGTTGTGGTTATACTGATATAGAAGCCACATTTTCTATAAAAATCAACTAGTTAGTGGGCTGGAGTGATTAGACAAGTAGTCCGTCTTGGAATAATTAGGGTTAGACCCCAATCAGATGCGTTTCTTAGGGGCAGTTCATATAGGATGCATTTGTGTGTTCAAAAATCCGCCAGAGAAAACACTAATTAATTCAACAGAATGCAAGAATTTTGAGATGTACATTTTTGAAAGCATATCTATTTTTAACTCCATAATGTGTGGGATTCACAACTGACTCGAGAATGCCTTTTAAACTCTAACTCAATTCATGAGATGGATTTAAGGTAGCAAACACGATGCACAATTGCGATTTGAATCCAAGGAAACAGGACTGAAAATGAACTGAAATTCAAATAAGGGATATTACCTTATGAAAGAAGAATCTTTGAAAAGTTTAGTTGATGTCTTCAATCACATTAATTAAAATCTTTTGTGGATAGACAAGTGCATAGACACTGTTTTTCCTACTTTATACTATAAACACTATTGCTTTTAAAGCAGAAAAACTTTAAAGCGCTATATAAATAAATTCTCACCGCTGTCATTTTTGTTGTGTTTATTTTGTTATTGAGAGGAAAGCATGCTGTACATATTTTATCGAACACCACTCAGCAGCGCTGATAGTGTCAGGATGTTAAGTTAGATCTCAGATTCTATAGATTTCCCAAGTACAGGACTTTAGCATAGCTTATTTTGCAAACAACATGACTCTTGTCGATCTCCTTAGCGTTTTTTTTTTTTGTTTTTTTTAAATAGTGGAAGTCAAAATGAGTCCACACTTCAAGTGTACACTACGGCAGGAGCTGGTATAATTCTATCATCGTGTTTGCTAATGCTAACACTAGCGACGCACCCTTGCGCTTCTCCATGTCACAGTTTGTGTCGTGCGATAACACTGCCTTCTAGCAGATTAAATGCACGAACACAAAGCCAACGGCTTACATCTTGGATGTAAACAAACAAATAAAATAAATATTAATAGTGTTTTTGAGAATCGATCAATCAAGTTTCAATATTTTTTTTTTTTCATTACTCAAATTCCAGTTGTGCCCAATTCAAATTGAAATGAAGAGAAAAGGACCTAAAGGAAACCAAATCTTACAAACATAAATGGAGGTAATTAAAAAATTTTACTTGACATGGCATCTTAAAAATCCAACTTTCGAGCTGTGGCATCTGTATTCGTTCAATAACTGAAATGGACATATTCTAAAAAGAAAGAAAAGCTAAATATGCATAAAACTACCAACACACACACACACACACTTTGTCGGCCTTTGGATTATGAATAATTACAGGAAAGTCACTCAGGGCAGATGATCTGAAGTCCAACTGCAATCGTTTTGAAATTTACTTACACAAGTGCTGCTTCAATGGCTGTAGCGCTGGAGCTTTAAAGGGGACAAATTTAGAAACAACTTCTCAGTGTTTTATGTTGAAGGCACTGCACAAAATAACCTTTCTGAAAAGTTATTCCTCTAAATTCAATGCCACCAAAGAAAAAACATATATAGCATGCAACTGACTGACTAGTCAGTTCTCAGATAACTAAAATCAACCTTTCCTGACATGTTCCTAGTTCTGTTTCTAGATATAAATCCCCTATTACACCACCAATTCATCACCGTCTGTCATAGTAGGGTTGTTATTTTGTGTTTCTTTCAATGATTCAAAGGTCCTACATGACTTTCTACTTAATATAGTGTCAAATAGACATAGCATTGTGGTTTAGGTGGACAACACCTGATGTCATAACTTCTGAGGAAGTGCATTAGCGGAACTACATGACATCTTTTAAGTGAATTGCCTGTCACTTTGGATGAGTGTCTTTACGTGAGCCTGAGCTTCAAGGTGGACCACTTTACCAATCTCTGGTCAGGGGTTTCTCATTGTTGGGTCGTTTGTTTATCTGGTGTATCTGCGCTAATTGGAGTGACAATGCCTGCACACTTCACATTACGAAATCGCTGATGCATTCATTCAGGGGTCGCTTCAGTGGCACACGAAAATGTTCGGTCAACGTCGACAAACCGCACAAACGACCTCCACTGGGGACTAGGTGGGCTGGGAAGGAGGGGTGGCCAGACTGGACAGTGAAACAAACTGCCACGTCTATTTTGTGCTCCCAGGCCAGGATGAAATCAGTGTGTGGCTGGGAGCCAGAAAACCCAGGCTGGTGGAGAGGAGACAGACCCAGTGCTCATAAATTATTCTGATCCTGGCCGTGACCACCTGTGCAGGGTAGAGGGAGGACACAGCACTGGCCTCCGAAATGACCTGACGACGTGGTGCACGTCAGCTCCGGCACTACAAGATGCAGCCTACCCCCCACACCACCCCACCCCCAAGTTCCTACATACGACGACCTTGGGAGGGACAACGGACGGGGGTGACATCAGGCATGACTTTCTAAATTAAAAGAGCAGAATGGCTCCAGTCATCCCTGCTGGCATCTCAGAGGGATGGGCTGGCCCTGTGACAGGAGAGACACAACACTAAACAGAGTAGATTACATTACGGCTATCTGTGATTAACAGATACTGATCTGCAATGCAATGTACGCAACAAAATCCCTCAATAAGTATTGACAATGTGCTTGAACAAAAACATCCTAACAGTTCTGCTATTGTGCCTTGTTAGAGTGTCATTTCAAGATGACTTTGATGTCAGTTAGACTCCCACATACAACCTCAGCAGGACTCCAGAATGCAAATCTAGACGCCATAGCCAGGAAAGCTTTGTGCATGATTATATGTGGTTCCATCAAATATGGTCTTGTAAGAGCACAACCAGTGTTTCCACAACACAACATTGAATTTGTCTGTAATGAACAGATTCTTTTTAATGAGTCAGTCAAAAGAATTCACGTTAGTATAGTCACCAACTTCTATACCAAGTCGGTACTGAAATAAAAAAAAAAAATTAAAAAAAAGACACTTTGACCTCTGATTGGCCATTGTGGCCAACATATACAGTATGTCAGCGATTGGCTACAATGATAAACGCTTCAAAAACAAGTTTTAAATCGACAATGACGCTCTTCACAGAGCACTTACGCAAACACACGTGAGCGTTGACCAGTGTGTTGATCATTGTAGCCAATCACAGACATATCTGATGATATGAACAGTGCAGAGTCACATTTTTAAAGTTTCACAATTTTGACAACACTAACGTGAATTCTCTAGACTGACTCGTTAAAAATTATCTGTTCACAATAGCCAATTGTTCACAAATTATTATACTGAATGAGTCGGATTCAAAATTAAATAGTGATGTGAATTAGTGTTGTCAAAAGTACAGACTTCGATACCAAGTTGACAACACATTCACATCACTATTGATCTTTGAATCGGTCCCATTCAGTACAATCAGTAAAGCTTAGCTCCTTTTTTCTGTTTACTGACTGTTTGTTCATATGGCAATTTGTAATTAAAGACACGGATTCAAAACAGATTTAATGTAATAATTTTTTTTTTTTTTTTTTTTTAAGTGTTCCATACATCAAGTCCAATTGTAAAGAGTACAAGGGAAACCTTGTTTGGGTGACATCGTGACCATCCTGTGATCCAAGCAAAATATTCTTTCAAAATAGTTTATTTAATTGGCACAAATGTAATCAGGTACAGATTTAAACCAAATAAAACTCCAAAAACACCACAGATTATTTAACTTATAACATCATAGCCTATATGCCAAAACTAGAATGTTCTTAAAGACACTCCATGAACAGAAGCGCTTCTGAACCACCATTATTAAATCGAGCCATTCTGTATTTCGTCAAATAAAAAGGTAATTTGCCTCAAATGCTTCACTTTTAGAGCCAATAGCTCCCTTGTCTTTTTATTTGGAACCCTGCTTAGAATACGCAATATTGCTGGAATATTCTATGAACAGCATCTTCAATCTAAATTTATGAGGATGCTTTCAACCACAGACAGAACAAAGAGTAGCAGGCAGGTTTCTTATAATGGTACTGAAAAAAAAAAAAAAAGTTTCTTTTGTTTTTGTTTTTTGTTGATGTTTTTTAAGTTTTTTAGCTGCGTTTCTACATTCCATTATGATGTATTCCATCCATAATAAAAGGTATTTGGCAAATTATACCCTCTCCAGCAGATCTGCTGGTATAAATAACACCAGTGAAATAGCTAATCAGTACAAAAAAAAAAAAAAATGACACGGATGCAAATCAAAGTGAAGCCTTTCTTCCAGAGCGCTCACCCACAGCTCCAAGGTATACGATTGACCACAGTCAACAAAATATTTACTCTGAGAACTGCTAGGAGAGAGAGTATATATTATATTCGCTACTATTTTTGCAGCAATGTTTTTCTTCGTTTTTTGCCTCCAGCATGTGCTGCTGCCCCAGCTGAAACCAAGCAGTACACAAAGTCTTTTATCTCCTGCTGCTCCTCTGTAGGAGCCTGATGTAGATTAGGGAACAGACGGTTCTTCGGCACTGCGGAGAACCTCCATTACAGTGTTTCACCATCAGCAATCATGCAACACTCATTAAACCAAAAGAAGAGAAACAGAGATGTACAGACAATTAAGAACAAAGCAAGGAGGAGGGGGAGACAGGCTTCTGACGGCAAGATCCACCTACGCGGTAATCAATCCATCCATCAATCTATCCATCCATCCAGCCGCAATCAGTATGCCGATGATCAGTCAAGTCGAGCGTTTAATTAGTAAAGAGCTCTGTTTCACTGGGCGTGTCCCAGAAGAGATAAAGGAAGGTATTGAAGAAAAGGGCCAAGTAATGTAGAACACAACGTGAATTATTCAGGGCTTTGAGGCTGGGTTTCCCTGAAGAGGAGTAAATAGTTCAACAAGAGACGAGAGCGTCTGGCGGTGAGCGTTAGCCCTTTAGATAATGCAGGAGTGGACTGTGGAGGAAAAGGAAGCCTCTTATGGTCTAATCACCCTGGATCGAGGTGTGTGTGAAAGTCCTCGGGGAGTGTCAAGCAGCACCTACTCATCTGAGGAGTCTTGCCTATTAGTGCGCTTAATTACTCGCGCATAGAGACCCAACATGCCAGCATTTCGCACTGACACGTGGCGATGGCATTGCCTGGGCATGTTCCACGGAAAAGCCCACAGGAATGAAACATATCAAACGAGAACTTTTGAAGATCTCATTTGGTTTTTCTTCAGATGATCTTAATCTCACAAACTGTACCCTTAAAATAGTCACTAAAACATCAAGCTCTACATTAACAAGTAAAAAGATGTTTGGTTCCGTACTCACACATGTAATGGGAATTCTGTTGTAAACTCCGGCTGTCATTCTTGTAAATAACTTTTTTTTTCTTTTTCTTTTCTTTTTCTTTTTTTTTATTAAAGTGATCGTTATATATATATATATATATTAAAAAAAAAAAAAAAAAGGTCATCATTTACTCACCTTCATGTCGTTCCAAACAAGCAGTACTTTTCTCTTATTTTATATTTAATGGACTTTCGTTTTATGGATAAGAAATTTTTAGTTGAACCAGGCATTATCAAATGTTAACATTCCACTTAAAATATGGGTTCTGTAATACCATGTAAAATAATATTTTCTGATAATCAAGGCTATTAAGCTAGTACAATGTTGAAAAAGTTGACATATATGACACATTATATATATATATATATATATATATATATATATATAAAACACATACATTTTTAAATGTTACTTGTACCAGTACAAAAAAAATGAATATTTACTAAAAACATTTAACACTGATATAAAACTATTTTTACCTTTTCCACAGTTTTTATTGAGTAACTTTAAGTGAGCGTTAGATTAAGGAAAAACCGCATGAAAAATTATTACCATAAGATTACAGATAACTGAAGGCATGAAATACTGTGCATCCTCATTGGTAACTAGTGATGGGCATCATTAAGGTTAACTTATTACTACTCTTGCGAGTACTGCTCATGGATTCGGTATTTTAACTGTGTTCTTATTGGTTCTTTTTGTTATATTGTTTATCATTATTTAAAAAAAAAAAGAGAAACAAATTAGGAACATAACATTGCTTCATATTCTGAAGTGTAAAAAAATAAACAGTAATGTTTTAACAAAACAAATAAAACCTCTATTTGTAAATGCACCAGTGTGCAGGCAATTTTTGTGTTGTAAACAAGATGAAACGAGAACAAAAACAAAGAAACCAAGTACAAATGAATGATCAAATTAATACAATATTCACTAAAACAAAAAGGTACATCAAAACAAACAATAACAAGATAAACAGTGCTTTAGTTTCAGGAAGGTCTACTAACTTTACTGTTCAGGAAAGCAATATGGCCTACAAAAGAAATCGCAACAACAATTGCCGATTCTGATGTTAAGTTTGGGCTTTTAGGGAGGATCGAATGTGCACCCGTGTTAGGGGAAGGAAGTTGCTCTAGGCAAAATGCAGCTAGTTTAAAATAGTTTTACCTCAAATATCTTTTTTATAATCCTTGGAAGATAAAATCGAAATATAATGAATAAAACTAAACCATAGGCCTAAAGTGTAACCAGAAGTTTGAATGTTTAGTTCTCTCCTTCATCGTCACTCATTAAGCAGGGGCTTTCGTGCCGTGCGTGCTGTAGCTCCTCAAGATAGATCTTGCCCTCTCTCTCCCGAATTGTGAATAGCAAAATGCATCAGACAAATGCTTTAATATCATCGCAAACACCTGGCAAGAGAGATAACGTCCATATAGCAATAATAAATAGTACTTGCATTTCAACTACCTCACAACCAATGTGCATATTTTACAAGGAGGCTAAGTGAGGTCGTACGAATTCATGTGATTTGTCTAAACCCCACTGATGAGTAGGTTTAGGGGCGGGGTTACGGGTAGGCCATTTGTACAATCAGAATGATCAGATCAGAGATCAGAATGTAACGTTGTTGTTTTTTTTATTTCTCCAGTGCCGACAGCAGAACCGCTAACGTTGGAGATTATCAATACTGCGGTCTTTCATAATTTAGCCCCGGGGCTCATTTAATTCCAGGTTTCAGTACCCATCCCTATTGGTAACTAGGGTTGGGTATCGTTTGGGTTTTTTTCGATACCGGTGCCAAATCGATACTTTTAAAACGGTACCGGTGCCAAAACGGTGCCTGAACTGATACTTTAAAAAAATCCACAAAATGATGGTGGATAACTCAGTCAAGAATACCTTTTTATTGGACAAAAAAGTTCTTTAAATTAAACAATATATTAAAAGTTTAAAATATACATGAATATATATATATATATAAATACAAAACACAACAACAGTAAAACCTAAGCCAACTAGCTCAACTACAATAATTTAACAGGTTTAAATTTCAGCAATTTTTTTGCAGAAATATAATTTGCCTTCTCTGGCATAATATGACACCTCTCCTGAATTATTGCATGTCCTGCACAGGAGAAAACTCTCTCAGAAGGTGTCGATGAGGCCTGCACACACAGGTATGTGTTTGAAAGTGCAGACAATATGGGAAGACTGTCCCGCTTACTGGGGCGGAGGTCATCCACACTGATAGTGGCAGCTGATGTCCGCAAGCTGTCAAACACGGCGTATCCCTCTGCTTTCAAGTTTATTCCACGTGCCCTCAAATGTTTCATTAGGTCTGACGTGTTAACGCCTTTACACGCAACTGTTGTAAAACATTTGCTGCACGTCGCGGTGTCGGAATCCTTTCTCGTGAAATATAGCTACACTTTGGAGCGTTTAGTTTTAGGCATTTTAATTTAAGCGCGTTTATTTTAGCTAGCTAAGCTGACGGTAGACCAGCTGCTGCACTGCAGTCAGCGCAAGTGTAGTTGCTGCGCTCGCGCGCTTCACGGATGGTCTCACTTCCCGACGATTTGTGATTTTTAATTCGAAATGTGAAAACAAAATGGACAGTAACATTACTACAAAGATGTATTGGGTTTGTATCATCAAAGCTTTCCAACGTTCACGTGAGTTCTCATTCAGGAAATAATTTTTCCGAGCATTCTGACACCCCATGAACGCAGTATTTAAATTTAACTAGCGATCAGGCGTGTTGATGAATCTGATGCTTCTTACGTCCGTGTCATAGCACCAGAGACAAATATTTCAATCACTTCAGGCATTTCAGTGGCACCGAAATGAGGCACTGACCTTCGCATTCTGATTCGATCCGGTACATACCGGTTATATAGGTACCGGTGCCGTATTGGCACCGGGTTTCGGTACCCAACCCTATTGGTAACTAACTAGTGTTTGTCATTCATATGTTAATAGCAGTAGTTAATAGTACAATGTGATAGAGGAGAAACACAGAACCTCATTAAAACCAACTGACACGCAACATCATGTCAGAATACGTGGAACTGCATTTCTAAGTGGGTTTAGATGACACAACCATGGGTCATGAACCTCCCAACTCTGAGACCCCGATCCCTCCGTTCAGAGGTTAATCCAGCTTCTCCCGTCTCTCATCTTCCTCGCCCTTCTCAACTCTTCGCTATACGTGACAGGCTGCAGGAAGCTCCAGGGACCGTTTGCAAATCCGTGTTCCCTCGTGCAGGTTGAGCTTTCAAACCCGGCAATGCTGCGGAATATTGTGAAGACTAATAAAACAAGGAAAAAAAGAAGCTTATCTGCTTCGTCTGAAGTGTCTATGTGCCTCTAAAAGATGTTTCACCTGAAAAAGCACCCGCATTATTTCTTAAACACGACTTGCATTCATATTAGTGCCCTAAACCGCCCACCACCCTGCCATCGCTTTATGACTGGCGAGCAGTTGACAGGGAGGTGAGGAGTAATCAACAGCACCGCGGGAGATGGGTACTGGCCTGCAGAGCCACGTTGGCGGCCATATTGTGTCAGGGACTACAGGCATCCGTCGAGGATATGATCGGCCCTTCCACCCCCCCACAGACATCCAAGCCACCTGCTGTGAGTGGCACAGCACGCCACACACTTTCACACACTCCATGTGTTGCATCATATGGGGTTCAGCCACATGCAAACACACTTATATACACAAACAGCATGTTAATACCAGCCACACATCAGAGGTCTCT
Source organism: Zacco platypus (assembly GCA_038088235.1). Classification (NCBI taxonomy): domain Eukaryota; kingdom Metazoa; phylum Chordata; class Actinopteri; order Cypriniformes; family Xenocyprididae; genus Zacco; species Zacco platypus. The sequence continues at coordinate 16,886,459 of CM076070.1, forward strand.
AGTGTATAATGGCTCCGTTTCCACAAACGCTACAAATAGTCCCGCTCACATTTAACTGCGGGTTGAATTACTTTAGTTAAAAGAGAAGCATCTGATTTCTGTGCATGGGGGTCAGTCGGAGAGAACTAATTGAAAGGATCAAATGACTGTGTTACTCAGGCAGGGTCATGCCTAATTCGCCTTTTTCGATCGATCCTCTGTGTATTAGCGATATTATGTGAGCAGAGCTCAGGGGTCAAGTGACAGTGAGAGCTTAAACGAGCTTTATCAGTCGGCTTCCTATATCGATTGTCCTTGAGAGACAAACTAAATTACACCGATGTGTGTAAAAAGGTCTCCCTTTACAACAAAAATTAGCCCTGCGCATTACTCAACTCTGCTTCGGTCAAGGGGAAAATATTAAACCCAAGATAGATACAAATCATAGTTGGGGTAGAAGGAAACCACAAAGATAGAAACAAATCAGCGTTTAAACCGCTGAGCTTGAAACTTCATGATGAAGCATTATTTTAATCAAGATTTCCAATAATCTCTATTGATTATTATTACAGATAAATACTGCTGAAGCAATCTACTCGAAAAAATACATCAAAGCTTTTCTTTAAATTAAAAAAAAAAAAAAAAAAAAAAAAAAATCAAGCTAGATAGGACCTTATCCTATACTGGTGCCTTTCCAAATTATATTATAAAAATTTAATTAAAGAAATACTTCACCAACAATGAAAATTCTTTCATCATTTGGTCACCCTCATGTCGTTCGAAACTGACTTCCTTCTGTGGAACATAAAAGAGGATATTTTGAGAAACGGCTCTCTTTTTCATACAAAGGAAGGTAATGGTCACCAAAATGGTTTTGTTACCAGCATTCTTCAAAACATGTTCTTTTGTGTTTTCTGCAGAAGAAAAAGACGTACAAGTTTGGAACAACATCAGGATGAACAAATGACAATTTTTTGGTGAAAAAACACAAAACACAAAGCAAAAATAACGACTTTATTACAAACACAAAATCTTCCTTCCTTCCATGTCACGTCCAGGTTCTATGTCAGAACACCAGCTCTGTATTGGCAGACGCTGTTCATTTGAGCAGCACGACGCATGCGTGTGATGCTGACGCAGGAGACAGCCAATACGATGCCAGTGTTCGGACACAAACGTGAAAGCGCCAAAGTATGTCAACTACATGAGACTGACAGGAGAGACGAATGTGTTGAATAAAGTCATTATTTTTGTTTTTGCGCACAAAAAGTATTCTCGTCGTTACATTACATTAAGGTTGAACCACTGTAGTCACGTTGATTACTTTAACAATGTTTTTACTATTCTGGACTTGAATGTGGTAATTCCGTAGCTTTTCATTGAGGATAAAAAAAAAACTTCTTGAATTTCATCAAAAATATCTTAATTTGTGTTCCAAAGATGAACAAAAGTCTTACGGTTTTGGAACGTCATTCGGGTGAGTAATGAATGAAACAAATTTCAACTATCCCTCTAAGTTTTGTTGGTAGTATTAACGTTTATTGCCATACCAGCTTCACAGGGTATTAAACAAAACAAAAACACCAAAACACCTTCTATAAAAACTCCACTTAGAACTTAAACTAAATTTTGTACAAACAAGAAAACCTCTATAAAAACATTTTTTAAATGTGCTTGTGATATAAATTCTAGAGGTTTTTCTGGGTCACATTATCCCTTTAGGCTTTCTTGAGACATTATCTGAGTAAGAATGTCAGTCACTCCAAAAAAAAAAAAATCAAGGACATCAGGTGATTACATCTGGTGTTGCAAACATTAATCTGACAAAGACATCCATCTGCACTGTATCACTTAACTAATAGCAGCATTAGCTTCTCTCATGCTTTGTTACCTCACCATTTCAGTCCATTTTAATGTAAAATGCTCCCAAACCTTCAACATTCATCTTTGAGTCCTACCTTCTGCAATAAATATTGTGTATTTGTTTGCCATGTAACTGTACTCAAGGAGGAAAGCTTTAAATCAATCCTATTTTGTAATTGAGTGACTCGAGTAACACAAGCAATTGTTTCACCCAAATATTGATCTTTAGAAACACAAGGAACAACACATTTTTAAGGCAAATTGCAGTGGAGAGGCACAAATGTCATTACAGCAAATGACCAATCGCTAAACAAGCTAACCTACGGCATGTAATTTTTGTGCTTGCTGCTGAAGAATACAGCTTTAAATGGAAGCTGTATTTGACTCAGAGATACTGAAAAATAATGACTTCAGGATGATGCAGTTCAATGTGTCCGCGTGACACCAAATTACGCAACATGCTAACACATCAAATAGTGAAATGCCAACACAAATGCTTTCTAAAACAATTAGTGCTCACAGATCCCTCACACTTTGTCTCGGGTCTTGTAAATCAGCCATTGATATTCTTCAAACATTTTAGTTAGTTGTTTGTTTTAAACCCTTCAGCAGTAGAATTAAACTACTGCAATTTATTCAACCTGAAAGACCTTGTTTGATAGATAATTTCCTACTTGGGTGTGCAACCAATTTTTGGATGCTGTAAATTTAATACTAAAAATTAAACTTTGAATCTCCCCCACTGACTTAAATTGATCGGGTGCGCAGCATTCAAAATATAGCCTGCCATGAAGACGTGATTGTAGCATTTGGACACAGATCTTGATTGGTTTTCTTTCTTAGATTATTTTCATACGGAAAATCATCCTGCATATATTTATCCATATGACTATAGCTCTGTTCCAAGAACACCTTTCAGGTACCCCACTGTGTGTCTGAGAGGTTAATAGTTATAATTGTTAGCACAGCAACATGCTAACATCAAACTCTACTGGAATGAGTGTGCGCTGCACAGAGTCTACGAAGAGCGTTCCAAATCATGTGTTCAAGGCCTCCTGGGAAGTTCCTACTTATGAGCCTGAAAATTATGTAATTACGACATGATGGGCATTCAAGTGCTTTTGGTCCCACCAAATGATTTGTTAGAAAATTTCATAGTCTCTCTCTTTTTCACTTCTTAACAAAGACTTGAAGCTTTTTAGTGCTAATGCAACATAATGAAGAGCAAAGGATGCACATTAGATTCGTAATTGATGCTTTATCCATGCATTTTATTGTTCTCGTGCTGCCACAGAGAATGATGGGAAAGGTAGATTGGTTGCACAGGTCTCCTAATAAAACCGCTAAATGAGTAGTGTTTTATGATGACAACTTGCTTTTGTCATAACTTTTTAATTGATACTGTCCCAGATAAAAGCCAGGGCTCAAAGAATGCAACAAGGTATCCCACTAGCTTTAAAGGGTTAGTTCATCAAAAAAATTAAGATTATCCCATGATTTACTCACCCTCAAGCCATCCTAGGTGTATATGGTTATCTTCTTTCAGACAAACTCTAACAGAGATACATTTAAAAAAATTTCTGGCCTCTTTCAAGCCGCTGAGTAGGGGGAGAGATTTTGAAATGAAATTAAATGCATGCATTTATCCATCATAAAAAATAATCCATACCACTCCAGGGGGTTACTAAAGGCAGTCTGAAATGAAGCAATGAGTTTTTGTAAAAAAAAATATCCATATATAGCTTCTGGCAGGTGACCGTATGCATATTGCGCAAGTCGACTTGCATCAAATGAGCAACCCCTGATGCAAGTGAATGCATATTAGGGATGGTAAGATAACCCTAACCGATTTGCACCGGTGCATCAGCATAAAAGTTAATGATGCATCGATTTAAAAAGTGTCCATCGGATACAAGTTGGCATTTGTATTGCGATGAATATTTTCTAACAACAGATTTATTTATATATAATTATTAGATGCGGAAATGCTTTTATTTAGAAAGTGAACAATGTGACTAGTATTTTATGTGTAGATTGATTTCTGCTCTATAAATTGTTACTCAGGCGCGTTCTCTCATCACTGCTGTATATCGTGAATATGATGCATCACAATACTATGGAGGCCGAGGCGGTCTTGAGAGTCACAAAGAATATAGATTAACATGGCACTACAATGTTTGTGACAGGGCCATGCGTTAAAAGTCAGAAGGCACTTAAGATCATTTATGATGTGCTCTCTGTTTGAACCAATGAAATAAAAGCAAACTATCTGTACCATATTTAGGGCCTTATGATTTCCACAATGCAGAAAACACTGATGGTATTGCAGAATCCATTCATAAAAACCGAATTTACTGTAACGCAGAATGTCACGGAATTTGTCAAATTTTGGATGAATAAAACAAAAGTGGGTGGCTTAAAATCGCCATTTGGACTAGTGTCTGTGAACATTAAACAGCAAAAAGACTACAATATTATTATAACAACAACAATATTAATAATATAGTAAATGGCACAGCCACACGAATGTGTTTACTACACATACTGAAGCACACATGACGCTCACTGTGATTTTTCCAGTGTCTTCATCGGAATATATGAACACATGAACACAAACTTCATCTCCAGAGCTCACTTCATGAGCATTTTACCGCTTAACTACCAACTACTAACCACGGAATAATAATTTCTCATCCGTGTTTTAATTTCAGCATTAGTTTTGAAAAAATAAAACATTTTTGAATGTTTTGAATTGCATACTTTTTTCAATTGCATCGTATTCCAATGGTATCGCATCGGCAGCTGCTTCATATGCATCTTTAAATGCATCGTATCGTTGGCTATGCATCGAGATGCGCATCGTATCGGCTTCACTTATGAAGATGCACATCCCTAATGCATATGTCAGGGGGTTATTCTTCTGCCACAAATCGATGCGTACGGCCGTCTGTCAGGAGGCTAGTTGTTATAATTAAGTTAATATGATTTTTTTTTCTTACAAAAACCCATCGCTTCGCTTCAGAAGAACTTTATTAATCCCCTAGAGCTATATGGACTATTTTTATGATGGAAGGATGCATTTTTTTGGGATTCAAAATCTCGCCACCTATTCTGTACCATTATAAAGCTTGGAAGAGCCAGGATATTTTTAAATATATCTCGGATTGTGTTCGTCTGAAAGAGGATAGTCATATATACCTAAGGTGGCTTGAGGGCGAGTAAATCATGGGATAATTTTCATTTTTGGGTGAACGATCCCTTTACGGCGACCCTCATGAACCTCATGCTTAAATCTTTTAGGATGCTCCCTTAGAAGGCAGCAGGTTTTGGAACAGACCATGTTGATTCTGAAACCGCAGTCATCTGCAATCAAGACACCCGCAGAGTATCATGACAGCAGCTCTTGATGCACAGCTAAAACCTGAACTTACAAAAACTTAAATGCTATTCTTTATCTGCCTTTCTAGCACTGACATTCTATTCTAGTTATTTTCTTGTCCAGAACATCCTGTAATTAATTCAGCTCCAACTGCTTAACATACAGGATTTATTTTGTACAATTTAAGTCTGAACTGTGGTTCTTAAAATCTTTTATTTGCATTAAAAAAATAAGTTTGGAAAAAATCATCCATTCACCTACTTACATTGCTGGATTGCACAGCAATAGAAATTTAACAAACAACAGTGGCATAATTATTTTTGACATTTGCATATTGAATTGCAATGGGTCTTTTTTCTTACATCCGTTTAACAATGCATTTTAAATCAACCTCTCTCTCTCTTTCCCTTTCAGTCTATATTCTGCGTTACTTTACATCACTTAGAAAGAGATAATTGTATATTATCTCCAAAAAGTGTTTGTCATCTTATATATTATAACTAAGATTAAAATATTAGAGTAAAATTATATTATGTAAAGTGCAAAATATCTCTTGGTCTGTATGTTAGCGTGGATGCCTAGCCAGCTGCACATCATAATTGCGCTGAGACAAAAATAGAACAAGCAGTCAATTTCATTTGTGTTGGCATATCTTCAGAGGGTATAGGACACACATATGCTCAATGTTATGTTCAAGAGAGAGACTACAGGCAAGCCAACATTACAGATAACAACAAAGTCAGCCAGTATCACAGTAAAACAAAGACTCGCTGGGAGACGCCACTCCTTCAAGTCATGCACAGATACGGAGACAACGCACTCCATTGTGTCGTGCGCAAAGATAAGCCAGGCACATTTGCTAAATTGTCCATGCAAGTTGGCAGATGCCTACATCAGTCGGTCGAGTGATAAATGCGGTTGAGTTAGAAATCTCTATCTTTAGGATATACCGTGTCCCCAGGCTCGCCACGGCATGCGGGACGAAATTTACGACCCCCTTCAACTCGGAAAAAACCTGAAGGGAATGAGGAAGTATCAAAAGACAACATCCCGGGGACACCTTGGTGTTTTCCGTGATGGTTACAAAGGGCCAGGACTGCATGTAGCTTTGACTTTGGTTTGTTTCTGACCATCGTCCTCCATCATCAGCTCACAGTTCCCTTTCACAGTGGCCGAAAACAGTCTAGATGCTCCATCATACACGGAGGCATTAAATATCCACCCCACCCACGCTTTCCGTCTCAGATGATGGAGTCATTTGTAATCGCCCTCGACTGTTCAAGGTACACCACACCAATAAACGAGCAAATATTGCACTCAGATCACGGTTACAGTGCTTAACGGGGGAGCAGGCTAATGTAGGAATTAATGAAAGTGTGAACCCTTTCTTTTTCTCTTAAAGTATAACAAAGAAAAACATGACAGCTTGACAGGGTATTAAAGAGAGTCAGGTTGTGATAGAGCCGCCTCGCCTTTGTCCAGCAACCACGCAGTAGTGTGTGGCCAGCTGTCTCCATGGATACATCTCCCCTAAGGAACTCTCTGTGTACATGCAAAGCGTACAAGCACATGCTCACCCAAACACACACAGGACCTGTCAACATGCACATGCAAAACTTTAAGAACATTTCAAGTCATACGTTAAAGAAACGGTGGGAAGAAAATGTCAAATGCAGAAAAAGAAAAAAAACAAATAGATGTGTGTGTGGGTGTTATGCTAGATGAAACTTCTTTCTCCTTCGTTCTCTGTGAACTCAACCTTGAGAACGTCTCCGCTCAGTCAGGATGCGATTGGTACGTCTTGGCGCATTACGAAAAGGGGACTTCCTTTCACCCCGAGTTTTAATCTGCTCTGTACATGTCAAGTATTGGTTTGCGCTGTGAATTGCCCAGGGAGTCTCTTCGCACAAAACAATGACAGTCATCCGCAGTGAAAATACACTGGGGCGAAACTTCGGCACAATTATCGGCGCTGGTTAACTTGACCTGACACAACAGCAACAAAAATAATTCCAAGAGAAAAGAGCAGGAAGAAAGGACCATGAGAGCTCCAGCTCTCGAGAGCAGCTCAAAACGTCTCAATCGTTCTCATGGCGGCTTCTCAAGCAACTTAAGGGTGTATTGCTTCTCACACAGAAACCTTTTTAATCTTATTCTTAGTGATAGTAAAGTTCAGCCAAAAAAAAATGGAAAATGGTCATTTATTCATCTACTCATCTCATATGTCATTCAGAACTTGTATGACTTTCTTTCTGCAGAACACAAAAGGAAACATTTTCAAGAATCTTCATCCAGCTATATAAAATTTATTTAATTATTTATTTATTTAATTTATTTTACCAATTCTATTCAAAAAGTGAAACTTGTATATTATATTCATTCATTACACACAGACTGATATATTTCAAATGTTTATTTCCTTTAATTTTGATGATTGTAACTGACAACTAAGGAAAATCCCAAATTCAGTATCTCAGAAAATTTGAATATTGTGAAAAGGTTCAATATTGAAGACACCTGGTGCCACACTCTAATCAGATAATTAACTCAAAACACCTGCAAAGGCCTTTAAATGGTCTCTCAGTCTAGTTCTGTAGGCTACACAATCATGGGGAAGACTGTTGACTTGACAGCTGTCCAAAAGACGACCATTGACACCTTGCACAAGGAGGGCAAGACACAAAAGGTCATTGCAAAAGAGGCTGGCTGTTCACAGAGCTCTGTGTCCAAGCACATTAATAAGAGAGGCGAAGGGAAGGAAAAGATGTGGTAGAAAAAAAACAGTGTACAAGCAATAGGGATAACTGTACACTGCAGAGGATTGTGAAACAAAACCCATTCAAAAATGTGGGGGAGATTCACAAAGAGTGGACTGCAGCTGGAGTCAGTGCTTCAAGAACCACTACGCACAGACGTATGCAAGTCACGGGTTTCAGCTGTCGCATTCCTTGTGTCAAGCCACTCTTGAACAACAGACAGCGTCAGAAGCGTCTCGCCTGGGCTAAAAACAAAAAGGACTGGACTGCTGCAGAGTGGTCCAAAGTTATGTTCTTTGATGAAAGTAAATTTTGCATTTCCTTTGGAAAGCAGGGTCCCAGAGTCTGGAGGAAGAGAGGAGTGGCACACAATCCATGTTGCTTGAGGTCCAGTGTAAAGTTTCCACAGTCAGTGATGGTTTTGGGTGCCATGTCATCTGCTGGTGTTGGTCCACTGCGTTTTCCGAGGTCCAAGGCCAACGCAGCCATATACCAGGAAGTTTTAGAGCACTTCATGCTGCTGACCAACTTTATGGAGATACAGATTTCATTTTCCAACAGGACTTGGCACCTGCACACAGTGCCAAAGCAATCAGTACCTGGTTTAAAGGACCACGGTATCCCTGTTCTTAATTAGCCAGCAAACTTGCCTGACCTTAACCCCATAGAAAATCTACGGGGTATTGTGAAGAGGAAGATGCGATATGCCAGACCCAACAATGCAGAAGAGCTGAAGGCCACTATCAGAGCAACCTGGGCTCTCATAACACCTGAGCAGTGCCACAGACAGATCGACTCCATGCCACGCGGCATTGCTGCAGTAATTCAGGCAAAAGGAGCCCCAACTAAGTATTGAGTGCTGTACATGCTCATACTTTTCATGTTCATACTTTTCAATTGACCAGGATTTCTAAAAATCCTTTCTGTGCATTGGTCTTAAGCAATATTCTAATTTTTTGAGATAATGAATTTGGGATTTTCCTTAGTTGTCGGTTATAATCATGAAAATTAAAAGAAATAAACATTTGAAATATATCAGTCTGTGTGTAACTTTTTGATGGTATTCTAATTATATGACCAGCACCTGTGCATATTCACATAGAACATACACACACAGAGCAGTGGGCAGTCATTTTTGCTACAGTGTCCGGGGAGTGATTGGGGGGTTTAGGGTGCCTTGTTCAAGGGAGAACCTGAGTTGTGGGTAATCAGAGTGGAAAAGAACAGTTTATTCACTATATTTCTAGCTGGTACTGAGACTTGAGCCAGCAAGTCTGACTCTCTAAGCATTAGGCCACAACTGCCGCCAGAATAAATGTTGGTAGAAATCTGACCCCGACTTGATTTGAACACACAACCTTCTGATCTGGAGTCAGACACGCTACATTTGCACCACGAGGTCCTTAAATCCAGATGTGATTTGAGCACACAAGATTCTGATCTGGAATAAGACACGCTACCTTTGCATCACAAAGTCATAATGACATTTATTCAAATATACATTAAATAATGAAGACATTTCTAACAGGTTAAGTAAATATAATGAATAAGTAATAGTGCTTATACTTAGCAAAATGCTCTTCTCTGGAGTTAGCTAGCTAACTAATGAGTTAATGAACACTGGATGGCTTACTTTGAGTAATTGTAACATTAAGTGATTGTAAAGCCTAAAAGCCGTTTTAATGGCATCCTTCCCCTGTTGAAACACAGTGATTACATGAAGTAGGATTCTTGTAAGTTGTAGTGCATCTTTAAACATACCTGGGGCCCATTTCAGAAAGGAGGTTAAGTGAGAACTGAGAAAGTGAACTCTGAAATGAGGTAAACTCTGGGTTTTCCCATTTCAGAAATGGAGGTATATCAAACCCGAGAAAGCATGGTAAGTCAAGCCCCTTTTTGAAAGGGAGGCAACTGATATTACCATGGTAACTTACTCTGTGAACCTAACCTGGTCGGAAGCAGGTTTTCTGTAAACCCAAAAGGTTTTGTTTCTTTTGGTCTCTACCCCTTTTTTAAAGTGCAAGTGATTTTTAAATACTTCATTCATTCATTCATTCACTTCGTAAAAATGCTTTTCTTACAGATATTATCTGCCAGTGTGGTAATAAAATAATCTTAATACAAACAGAAAACATGATTATTCAGAGCATTTATTACCAATTGCAGTTACACTAACTCCACCCACCAATGTCACACAAGGTTAAAAATGGCATGTATGAGCTATGTACAGCTTCAGTGGTGTAGGCAATAGCATGTAAGGCGTGTAGAAGTGGCCTGTGACGCAATCGACCTGGGTTCGAGTCTGCCTTTTGCCGAGCTTGCTCTTCTTATCATACATCACAGAAAGGCACTTATTTTCAAAAAAAAGAAAAGAAAATGTTCTAAGTGGAACTGCCTAACGAGTGTTTAATAATGATAAAAGTAGGTCCATTTATAATTTTTATGAATATAGTCATTTACACTTACTATTATTGCATCCTGTTAATGTAAAACAATACTGAGGTGCAAACAGTATGTATATGCCAGTATTAAGTATAAATGGCATCTAATTACCATCTACATTTATTGCAAAGGATTCCTACTTGTACATGGTAAATGGAACAATTTAAAAAAAAAACAACGCACTTAAATTATTATATTTTTATTATTATTTTCTTTTGTTCTTCTTTTTTTGCATTTAGGATACCATGAAAATGACTATTAGTTCTTAGAACTTACCGTTCTGCCAGTTGTCACCTCTGATATTATAACAGTGAAAATAATTAAACCTGTATTGACTCAGCACCCAACAAAAAGACGTCTGCATACTTCCGTTGCCATGGTGAATTTGTAATATCGAAGCTCCATTGATCATGGCTTTTCATAGTTGTTGTGTATGCACTTAACTCTGAGTCAACCTACTCAAAGCTGATTGAACTCAATCCATCTGTTCTGAAAAAGAAAACTTTCCCGGTCTCAGAGTAAGTCAACGAAGAGTTTAAGTTTTAACTCTGAGCTGGTTCAATCTCCTTATTGAAACAGGTCCCTGGTGTTCAACCATGTTTAGTTATGCTTTAACTAACTAGTAGAGGAAGGAGAAGATGAGATCGGTTCACGTGCGCTTGATCCGTGCTGCCGCTTGAACTGAGGTGGCTACAGTGATCTGTAATGCTGTATTTAAAAAAAAAAAAAAAGATTTTTTAAAGTTAAGACTTTGCTTCATGTTAAAAGTAATGATCACAAAGTTTGTGATCATTGGATGGCAGGCACGTACAAATGTTTAATAAAGTTTTGCACATGCTGTGCATCAAACGAAAACATTAGCACAGACTAAAAGATTTTAGATGTAAGAAAATCATTACTAATCATAATTGAGAAATTAATAATGTAAATCCAGAGCAGGCATCCACACAACATTTTTAACTGTGGTACCTTATCTACGTTGTGTGCATGAAATAGACACTGAACTGTGAAAACATGCATTCAGAGAAGCACTAATTAAACATGTTTCGGTCACTGATTTCGGCCTTCAAAACTATTTTCGGTAGCCAAACTTTCGGTGCTTTCAAATTTATTTCACACAAAACATGAACAATCTCTCATTAACTACTGACACTCGTGTCACTCCGAACCCTTAAGACTTTTGTTCATCTTCGGAACGCAAATGAAGACATTTGATGAAATCTGAGAGCTTTATGTCCCTCCATAGACATTGACGCAACTGACACTTTTAATATATTAATGAACTTTTTAAATCGTTAAAGTAATCCATATGATTGAGTGGTTTAGTCAAATTTTTCTGAACAGATTTGATTGCTTAATATGATGAACAGATTTAATTCAGGACTAAACACCTCAATTCATATACATTAGTTTCACAATCTCTTTATGAAATATTGTCACGTTTCTGTCTATGGAGGGACAGAAAGCTCTCTGATTTCATTAAAAAGATCTTCATTTGTGTTCCAAAGATGAATTGAAGTCTTACAGGTTTGGAACGATATGAGGGGAGTACTCAATGACAGAATTTTCATTTTTGGGTGAACTAAACCTTTAAAAGTAGTGGTTTAATTAGCATGCTGCACTTTACAGCTGCTGGTACACAATTTGCATGGTAAGACCCAGTTTCAAAAAAAGACTATTTTTAATTTCACACTACATCCATGACAAATTTATGAAACATACATAAATGCTACATTCATACACATGTGGCCAAGTGTCTTTGGCTGTTTTTTGAGGTCTTATAAGGTTTGTAGACATTAAAAAAAATAAAAAAAACTGCATTTTCAAAAAGCCCTTAACATCCCTCCCATTTTCCCCATCTACTCTCCTATTTCCTTTAAAATAAACTTCATTGCCCCATAAATGCCACAAAGCTATGTTGCTTTTAGGATAAGCCTTTATTTTTAAGCATTGATGACTAGATACATTTCTCGAAACAAGATGTTTCTACAGTCGCCATGGCATGATGCCACAAAGAGAGCAGACGTTTTGATTTTGTGTGTGTACCATGACTGTAATAATGGAGGACGCTCTGGCACAAACCAAGCCTTATCATCAAAAATACACAGAATATGCAAAACTATGGAAAACTACGGAAACCTGACCCGGTTAAAGCCATCTGCTATGCAACTATGCAAATGCAGCGTAAACAGAGCACAACTATGGTTGGGCAAGGAAATAAATTGCAGGGCAGGTCACATGACCTTGTGCTCCGTTTATAAGGCAACAGGAATGCTAGGTCGCACGTAGAGCGAAGCATTTACTCTGCTCGCATCTGCCCACCCCTCCTCCTACTCGCTGTGGCATCTGGCACCTTCTCCCACTCTGTAATGCCAGGTAATTACCTACCCTATCTGTTGCTGCTTACCCATTCTACCTACTCTCAAAACATTCAGGAAAAGCAGTGGGCTCCTTTAATTATCTGCTTTCTGCATCATTCTGGAATGCGTCCAAGTCTATCCCCCAGGACCACCTCAAAATAAATCAGGGATTCATACCAAAACCAGCCACACTTGTGTCCACAGCACAGCATAGCAGTACGTGTTGTGGGATGCGCTGCTCATGTGGAGTACTGCAGTTCAAGCAACACAATGTAGCTGCAGCTTCAACGGCTACCCGGACAACTAGCGAATCTGACCTGGACCTCTTCTAATGAAAAGCGCACATGATCCATATTTGAATGCTTCTCAATGACCTGAGGTCCATTAACAATTCATTTGGGTTAGCAAGTAAAGTTCATCCGATGCCAGTAAGCGAAATGGAAAGGAGGGTACAGAACGAAAAAAAAACTACTTCCCTGGAGGTGGAAACAGACACGAGGATCTCAGCGGTGACCTTTTTCCCCAACTTATCATCCAGAGAAGTGATCCCTAGTGTTTTTTTTTCTCTCGTGCTTCGTTGACATGGGGACTGAGTCACACGTCAGCCTGGATTAAAAGCTGCCCAGTACTCCAGGCCATGTATTGCCTTAAGAGAGACCGCGTGTGGACGAACTGTACATGCATGACCTTGGACCTTGATAGAGCGACCATGATGTGTGAACGTTGTGTGGCCTTGAGTGTATAAGAATCTAACAGCTTCTATACCATTCTGCCACCCATTCTCTGCAGTCTCCTTGGCATCCCAATTGGCTTAAAAAAAAAAAAAAAAAAAAAAAACTACATATACAGCAGGGCCTAAAATTAACACTCGTCAATCACCAAATGAGAGAAAAAAAAATCTGCATTGGCAAGTACATGAAACTGTGTCAGTTGCCAGATGGCCAGTAACAACTTTCTGAATTCCAAAAATCCAATGTTGCGAGCATGAACATGAACTCTGTACAGTTGACAGGTCAGTGCTGCAGCGTCACAAAAGTTTCAGCCTTTCAAATGAAAATATTCAAGCGCTAGAACATGCGAAAATTTCATAACTGACCGTTTTTCTGTCATTGCTGGTAAAAAAATATATATATTTGGCCGGTAAATCACTGGCCATTGGCAGGGGTGGTAAAACGATAGTGTCGGGCCCTGATATGCACTGTCTGAACAAAGTCTTCTAGTCTTTCTAGACCCCCTAGTGACATAAGAGACACCTATTTAGCTATGAGCTTGCATAGACAGTCACATGACTCGGCTCAGGGCTGTTCCTTTCCTCTATTCCTTCATCATGAATAATGCAGAACACAGGACAAATATTTTAGCTCCGCCAGACAGAGGGGCAGCTCCTCCGGAGTGCTAGGCATGCAGTCTTCTTCCCAGACATCAGTGAAGGGCTCTGAAGCTGTGGATGTCTGGGCCTCCCTTAGGGTGAATCATGCCTTCACCCTCCACAGCAGCAATTGACGGGTATCTGCACTTAGAGGGAGACTGCACATGTATTGCACATCAAGGATCTGTCCATGCAAGAAGTGCTGAAAAGGAAGAGCCAAATAGCAGGAGTCTGGCGAGTGAGTCAGAAAGCAAACAGAGTCAAAGGATGATTCTTTCAGTACCTCTTTTTAGTATGTTCCAGTGACTGCGATGGGATGCTTTCCACGTCACATGATATCGGGAAGTAATGATAGCCTGCAGCAACATTATAAAGATTAAAAGAATGGCTGTCGATTTAGCCAATATGCTAAAGATATATCATACGGCTGTGTAATTACATAAAAAAAACACATAGCCTTCAAGGTTAGAGTTAGACATTTACACATTAAAATTCTTGACTATAAATGATTGATAATTATTTTCATGCTATGGGTGATAACCAATAAATCAAACAAACAAAAACAAAAACTCAGATGGCGGCAGGAACATGGTTTATATAACATTAGCAACACATTATAAGCATCGGTTTGATAATGTAGTCAAGCAAAAGGCTAATAAATTACCGTTGGGTCCGATGTTGTAAAAAAGTGATACCATTGTTCAGTGTAGCGCTGCACAATTACATTAATTTCTAATCGTGATTACAATTTTGGATGCCACGATACCATGTTCAAGGACGCAATCAAAACATCATGTAAATTGTGATAATCGCAATTAATGATCAGAATTGCAATTTCAAGGGAATTATCGACAATTATGATTTGTCATAATCATGCAGCCCTAATTGAGTGTTTACCTCAGTAAATGGACAGAGTGGATCTCTGAGCTCATGGAGCAGAGGCAGGGCTAATTTGCATATTCATAGATCCACATATACTAAATGAGGTTAGGGTGTAGAGTTACATTTAAACTATTTTAAAGGAATGAAGAAATTTTCACAGGAAAAAGAAAAAGTATAAATATGCCATTTTGGTGATCAAAGAGGAGTTTTAAAGTATAAAATTATTGACAACAGGGAGACTTTAAATACATGACTTAAAAAAAGGATCAATTTACATTTAAAAAGTGAATTGAGGAATCACAGCTTTGTAGGCAGTATGAAAAATTAACCTTAATTGAGAAAAAAAAATACATTCTCAATCATTCACTGAGGACAGTTATTAAATTTTTAGTGTTTTCAGAGATTAAATAAACATTTAAAAATTTCAATCCATATTATTAATTTATTTTCTATCAGTATCAAGACTATATTTGATATAGACATACAGACCTATCAGCCACTACTGATCATTTAAAAAAAAAAAGGGTAGACAACCGATATGGTACTTATATCATGCATCTCTACTCCCAAAGCCATTGTGATTTTTATTGTGTTAACCATTTTAAGAAAAATGTTTGAGCGTAGCAACTGCATGCCATATCGTATTATCAAATAGAATTCAGTTGAAAATAAATCAAGAAAATCAGTAACGATTTAGAATTAGCTACAATGCTAAAATGTTGGGAAAAAAATTATCCACAACACACATAGCCTTAAATAGAACACTGAAATTGACACTTCACCGCAGCATCCGTAATGGTAATCTCAATTAAAAATTGTGCAGACTAATGTATCATATGCATGTTTTCCTTTTGTTTGTGCTCCTCACATTAATAATTAAATAAAAGTACAGATCATCATGCAGCTAGTAAACCTAATTCATACCCAGCATGAGCATGACAATGGAAGACATCATGAGACACTGTTATGATGAACTATCATCATGCTAATTGCAAAATACTTTAAAAAGTAATTAATTAAGCAGTGCACAAACAATCTGACAACTTGTCAGTTAACCAACACTGGGTCATTGTGTGAGCTGCACCAGACAAAATTCAATCCTAACAGTCTCCAACATGGCTCACTGAGGCATTCCCTATAAAACGGTTCCTTGTACACAGATGCCAAAGGACAGCACAGAAGGACGATAAACAAACAAACAAAAAAAAACACGCTCATAAACCAGCCAGTCAACCTTCGTGCGTACAGAAAGGGGAGGGGAAAAAAAAAAAAAGAAAGGCAGACCACCTGTCCGTCAGGAAAGCCACCAGCTTTCCTTCCTCCCCCTCCACTCTCAGTATCTCCGAGCCCAATGACGGCCAGCGATACTCCTTATCAGCTGGTGAGATGAGATTTAGTTCCAGGCCTAACACTCATGGGAGGCTATTGATAATGCTAGTCCCCCCTTCTGCTCGCCTCTCATTTTCACAAGTGGGACCAAGCCTCGCCTGGCCAAATCCAAACCGCAACCATGACAGCAACTGTGAAAGTGATTTTGAATCAGTGTTATGGGGTGACATCTACCCTGTTCCAGCTATGGATGAATACGATGAGCCATGCAAAACCCAGATGTGCGGCCTGGCAATGGGCATCCCCTTAGTAAAATCCCCTCTTTTTCCCACTGCTACCTGGACGGAAAGCCTGGACGGTGATGTGTGTGATGTTGTTTTGACATCCATGCTGCTGCATATCAGAATGAATAATCGATGGTGCTTGAAAACAGAATGCATTTTATCTTTTTTTTTTCCTATTATAGCACCGTTTTAAAAATGCTCATGAATCTTTCATTGTTTTTAGGTACAAAGTCGGAAATGGCACAGACCGGCTACATGTTCAAAGCAGTGTTTTTCCATTTCTGACCCATATCCCCATGGTTAAGAATCATTTAATGCACAGAGCAAAGCCATCTGCATTTTGTGTCCACATTTTTATAGCCTCGTAAATGGTTGCATATAACTGTTGAACTAACCTATTACACTGACAGACAGCAACCATTATGTGATATTGATCGCTCAAGCCTTTCAATAGCGGCAGTCCTGTCGATTTGATCAACTGGAGAAGCTGAGTTTGTCTAGAGCGTTTCTCGGTTGTAAACTTCAGGAACATATGTCTGAATATAGCCTACATTTATCAAAACTCAATTTGACTGATTCACCTCAGCAGTTTCTACACAAGGGACTCGTATGTAATTAGTGGTGTTAATCATATACTAATAATAAACAGTGAATTTAATTACATCCATGATGCATTGTCATCCACAGCAAATGCTACAGGATTTTCACACACCACAGCTCGGAAAGATTTATCTGACACCAGCTCACAATCGAGTTATCTTCAGTTCTTCAGCCCTGGCTGCCCTGCCACCGAACAGTTGGTGATAGAGCTAATAGAGGGTTGCAACATGGCAACAGCAGAAAAATACAACAGATGTTCAAGAGGGCGATACCAAGAGGATTAAAACATAGCATCTTCGTTCTTTAGATGTGCTGACGTCCATTGCAGTTGACCAATGTATGGGGGCTACATGATTAGTGTAGGAAAAGTGAAAATTTGATTATTCTGTCTCATGTTCAAAACCGGTATGACTTTTCTGTGTAACAGAAAAGAAAACAAATAAAAAAAGGCAAAAAAATTATATATGTTATATATATACACACACAATAGAAATTACTTATGACAGACCATTTTATGATACAAGCCTATATTTCAAGAATTCTGTGGGTAGTTAGTAAGTGTAGTTGTGGGTAGTTACACTTAGTAAGTGTATGCATGCATATATATATATATATATATATATATATCCTTGCACATACTTAATTTAATCCCGTGCAAATCTCCCAAGTTAGAATTTCTCGCAAAACCTCTGTAAAAATTCCAAAGCAAATTACCTACTGTTTTTCGGCAAACTCAGCGGTCCTCTGAGAAATCTAATCCCACCGAATGTGAACGTCTGCGATTGGTGATGTTGTATTATCCTAACGTTTCTCATAACCCCCCCCATGCGTGAGCATGACGTTTCTGTAACGCCCGTGTCTAACACACAATCCCACCTCTACAAGAAAAAAGATGTTAGTCCTGTCCAAACTGGTAAATGAAATCACAGACATCTAGTGATAAGTATTGGAACTCAATCATCGTTTGGAAAACTAGTCCCGTCCAAATATGGCTATAAATTGGTCTAATTTTAATACATAAAGTAAAATTTACCGCTTGGCTCACTTAGTTGGTCAGAGTAGTTCTTAATGTCAACATTAAATCTATACTGACAATTCTTGGTTTTTATGGAATATTGCTGTATTTATTACTATTGATTTATCCATGCACATCATTATTTTATTTCAATCATGTTCATCAGTAATCAAAATAACTTCCCATTCCTTTTGCAAAGACATCTCTTCAATGATGAGGAGTTTTTCAGTGTGGGGGCAGGACAACTTGTCCCTCACATGCTAACCACAACGATCAAAAATCCGATCAAATCCCCAAGGAGAAAATCAATTCCCACCCTACATCTTTTATATCTTTTCAAGCTGCTATTTCACTCGGAAGTACGTCACAATGTGGGGAAAAAAAAGACTATTGCAATTACCATTTAATGCCGACTTTATGACAGTCTTTGTATTGTGGCTATATTTATGCAAACTGGCCACTGCTGGAGTACAATTGGTTGTGTGAAGAACAGAAGACCTAAATCTTAATCAATTTATGGAATATCCACCACATAAAGCACTTAGGCTAAGTAACCATTTCAGATCTGTAAATTAATAGATTTTTTGCATCAGATTGTTTGTAAAGAGTATTCTGTTGATCCATTTCATAAACCTTCAGCCTGAATGGTTTGTTCACAAATCAGACGAATCTGGTACTCAAGTTCAACTGATTGTTAATGTTAGGGATGAGTACCGAGGAAAAACAATGGAAATTTAAGTCTGTTCATCACTCAGTTGCTATTTTATGAATGCAGAAAACTTTTTAGTGAATTCAAGACCTTTGTGAGGCTTAATATTTTAGTCATAATTCACTGTCCTTATTTGTAAGAAAGAAGCCAGGAAATTCTTAAAGACGTTTTCCATAAAAGAAACTAAGTCAAATGGGTTTGGAACAACATGAGTAAATGATGACATCATATATTTGAGTCGTTTTGGAACAATTTTAATGTTCCTTACACTATAGAAATATTGGTGTGTGGCGAAATGGACTACCTGAACTTGTTAATGACGATGCATAAAAAGACTGAATCTTCTCAAAACATTCGTCATGTCCAGAAACACTCCCATAGGCCTCGACTGTAATTTTACAAGTCATACAAACAATTTATTCGGACCATATGTTTACGTGATGTAGCCCGTCCTTTGTGAACTTGTTTAGAGGGTCAGATGGACATACCCTCCAAATATTCGTTCCACGGAAACAAACATTTTATCAAAAACCCCTTCGGAGGATAGCCCCTTATCCAAACAAAAGGCTGTTTTATTCCCACGGCTTTTCCATTTGTCTCTCTCTCTCCCGTGCATCTGAGAGCCGCACATGGCATGACTCGAATGGGGGCAAATCAATACACACAGCGCCCGTTAGTAACGCTACGCTGGCACGCAGGTGTTCAAAACCATCACCAATGATGAATATATAAAAAGCTACACTTCAAAGGGGTCAACAACAACACAGAACAGACAACAACATCTTCGCTTAGGAGTCAACACCATCCGTTTACTTCCCCAGCCCGCGCATCACCTGCATTTCTGAAAGCAAACATTCTGATGACAAAATCATCTGCAGAGTCACACAGAAGTGTCCTTACCTGTGTTTGTGGCTGAAAGTGAGCGCGCGTTATACCCACTTCTCACTGGGAATTGTTCGTTTGTCTTGTGTATAGTCCAGAGACGCGAAATGCGGTGTTTGCCCTCCCCTTTCACTGGCGTACACACGACGGCTGTGTGAGCGCGTCAAGCCGCTCCACCTGCATGAAACGACACAGCAGTTCTGCCGCTCTATGCGCGTTCTCCAGTAAGCGGTTATAGGCGCGAAACGAGGGCGCGGTCAGTGGAACACCTCACCAATCATCCCGCGCGAGCACTTCGCCTTCCAACCTCACCGACGATATGATGACTGCGGCACAGCAGCCTCAATGTGACTTACTTTATCAAAATCTGGACCACCGACTATGTCCAGTAACTACGTCTCAGCCATCCCCCTACTATCCCTTAATCCGTTCAGACCAGGGTTTCCCAATCTTTATGGTCAGCCGAATACCTAAAATATTTAGGCTACTTTAAATTTATGATTCTGTCCCTTAATACGTTCAGGTTCCCAACCTTTATGGTTTGCAGAAAATATTTATTTTAAACACCCTCTGGAATTTAAATAACTTGTATAACTTGCTATATGCCAGTGTATCAAAATGAACCTTGAGTCTAGGGCGTTCAGTGTCTTTGCAAACAAATGACAAATTCCTGTAATTGATCCTTCGCAAACAGTTTGATTGACAAGCGATCTAACCAATGATAATGCAGAATCCGCCATCTTATTTGACAAAGCCGTCAGGGAGTAGCCTACAGTAACGTTTTTTAACTTGAACAATTGTGTGTACTCACGTCTTTCCGCAGTTGAAACAACTTTCCTTCTGATGTCCATTCATGTTTATTTGATGCTATAAATGAACTAGTATATATTGTCAGTGTCCTCTTTGCTCCGCGATGTATTTTTCACTGAGTGAGAACATGATGTGTGGCGTGAGAGAGCATGGGTTGGCGGGAATTCCAACAGAGGGCGGGTTTTGCAAAGAGTAAATTGCTCTATGATTCTGATTGGTCGGTAGACAAATATTTATAAGCAGTGCTGGGTAGTAACTGATTATATTTAATCCGGATTATGTAATCAGATTACAAAAATTAAGTACTTGTAATTAGATTATAATCAGAAAAATTGGGAGACTTTTTAGTAAACTGTGAATTAGGGTTCACTCAAAAATGAAAATTCTGTCATTAATCACTCACCCCCATGTCGGTCAAAACCTGTAAAACCTTCGTTCATCTTCAGAATACAAATTAAGAAATTTTTGATGAAATCCGAAAGCTCTCTGATCCCTCCATGGACAGCAATTTAATTACCACTTTCAAGGTCCAGAAAGGTAGTAAAGACATCATTAAAATAGTCAATGTGAATACAACCTTCATTTTATGAAGCGACGAGAATACTTTTTGTGCGCAAAAAACAAACAAAAATAACTTTAGCAATTTCAAAAGTCATTCTACTATGCCGCTGACGTAGTAAACACAGTGCAGCACTTCTGGGTTCTACGTCGAAATAAAGTGGTGGTTACGCCCACTGCATGGCAGCAGCACTGATTTTCAAACCCAAAATATTCAAAATGGGAAAGAGCTTTGTGATTGACTGCACAAATAGATTTGACAAGAAATCTGAGGTATATTTCGACAGACTGCCGAAAGCTAAATAAAAGAGAAGCAAATGGATCGCTGCAATTCACAGAAACACCTTAACTCAAGGCAGCGAAACATGGATTTGCAGTTACGATTTTGTCAATACGTTGAATTTTGGGTTAAAATCACATTATATAATATTGTATTGACAACTCAATTAAATATTTACCATCTTATATTCTGCATAATTGACCCTTCGTCAGCAGTTTGATTGACAGGCGATCAGACCAATCATAACCCTGAATCCGCCATTTTGTCTGACAAAGCTGTCAGGGGAGATAGTAGATTAAAGCTGGTAAACTTGAACTTAAAAAATGTTGTGTATACAAATGATATGAGGATGAGTAATTAATGACAGTATTTTCATTTTTGAGTGAACTAACCCTTTAAATATAATATCTACTTATTAATGTTTTAATGGTCTTGAAGGAATATGGGGGGTTTAAGATTCAAAAATTATAAGAACCCATTTTTACTCTACATAAATTTTTCCTTTCAAAAAAAAAAAGAGAAAAAAGCCTGCAGGTTTGTGGAATTGCACACTCAGATCAGCCACTAGTCATGTGACTATCACTGAAAACTGAGACCCACACAGAATTTCATTACTGCATTTACAGAAATTAGTTCACTTTTAAGAAGCGTTTTCTCAACATTGAAACGTTGCATATCTAATCAGTTCCTGATGAATATTAATTATTACTTGAATTATCCCTTAGTGACTCATTAACCATGTATTTCTTTCTCTGGAAGGCTTTTGTCTTTCAAACACATTAAACATGTACAAATTCACATAATTTCATAATTACATGTAATGCAGGGATTCCTCAACTTTTTTGTCAGCTGAAACTATTTGACCTCAAATATTTACTTGAAGTAACCCAAGAGATTTTAAGTTAATAAGTTGGGTCAATAATAAAATTAAGTCAATAATAATAATAAATAATTATTTTGATTGTTATTATTTTAAAATTATTTATTTTAAATTTAAAATTTTATGACTTACTTAATAGCTTTCCATTAAACTCATGAACCTCTGCAGTCCCATCACAAACACCCCAAGTCCTCTTGCGTAATGTAATATTTAATGCACTTCACGTTGTTGATAACAAAGAACAGAATATATTTTCTTTCTCTTTGTAAAAGTACAAGATTATCCTATTTAAGTCAATGTGTGCATGTGCACACATATGTATGTTTTAAAAAAGTATAATTTAACCAATAAAATCTTTCTTGGCACCTATAAACCTTGAAATAAGGCACCTGGCTCACATTTCTCTGCAATTTTTTAACATTTCAAATCATACAACTCTGCTCCCATGGCCTCGTGGGACTGCAAAGTGTCCATTGTTTGCACTTTGCAGACTTCACAATCTCAGAGGATACAGTAGGTCATCTGGGTATTGTACGCCTTCTGTTTCACTGAGTTTAGTACCACACACCTACTCAATTCATATGCTGCTTTTCGCATATAGAAGAACACATATTTGGACACTGGGTTCAATTTAAGGTAAATTTTGACCAAAATATTGCACCACTGTCAGTAACTGACTTAGCTCTATTTAATTGAGAAGCGGTGCTAATTACTGTTATGATTAAATATTTTAAGTATGAGTGTGCAATCATGTCACTAGAGAAAATAAGTTTTCTGGGGGTCAAGGGAGACAATGAGCACAGATTGTTTACCATATCATTTTAGTGCAGAATTTAATTACAAACAGATAAAATGTGTAACGATCTTTGCTTCAATGAAATTCAATGGACTTGATTATACATCAGCTAATGCTGCAGGCTGTATTATAAGTTGAACATTTCCATTGTTTTCATTTTTTACTGTTATTTCATCCTGGAGTCATACAATATTAGGCATGTATCATCTTTAAATGCATTAATGTTTAACAGATTACTTTACATTCACAGGCTTTGTGTAATGAGCCAAATACTCAAACAACAGCTAGTATGATTAATAGTATCTGTAGTAATTCCCGCATGCATTACCCTCAGCTTGGACCTCAAGTGTCTGTTCAGGCAAGATTTTAACAAAACCGCCTCAATACTTCATAATTTATATATTTATTTATAGATTGGTTCGTTCTGGTTCTCTTATCTGATTTGCTGAGAGGTTTTTCCAGCCATGCGATATTCTACCAGAATCGCTACAGGAACCGTTTCACCATTTGAATCACTCCGCTGTCAGCATTCTCACATCGAGTGTCACGGTGGACTACTTTTTGTAACAGAATGTTGTTTTTTTAGTAAGAATGTAGTTGTTTAGACCTCAGATTTGCGATTTATATGCAAACATATATGTAAACAATTTGTAAAGTAAGAGCCTATTTGACAGTTTGTTTAGAAGCTTTCAGAGATGTGGCCTCCAGGCCATCAGCGACTGTTCAGTGCTCATGTACCCGCAGAGAACAGCTTCATCTTGGCCAGTCCTTCGGGAATTTGCTGCTGGCTCTTATGTAGATAGTGTTAAACATGAGGTATAATTCATTTTGGGTATATCAAAAGATATAACCAAAGCAATCTTTGGTCTTATTAATGTAGTACTTGTTCCAGCGCTAATAGATTTGGCTTATATTAAGTTTCATAACTTTATATTTACATTGAAATTATATTCTGCACTAAATAACACTGCATTTCTACGTTTGACTGAACTGCTTGCTTGTGTTTATTTCCAATTTTACTTATACTGTTATGATGGCTATTGTTTTTAATTTAAATATTATTGTTCATTAAATATTTTATGTATGTAACATGCCGTATTTTTTGGTATTGAGGAGTTAGTGATTTCGACTTAAGTTACATTGATATGCCACGTGATGGCGGCAAAGATTGTCTTTATGAGTAAGTCACTTTTATATTGAAATGGACTGAAACAAGGACATTGTTTTTACTTTAAACATCTAATGATACACAATTGACAAATGCATTGACTAGCGCTGTCATGGGAATGTCTTACATTTTAAAAGGACATAGACAAAGAAATCGTAGAACTCTACATTTTACAATGAGTTTCAATGAAGCAACTCAAAGTTTCTTCGATACTACTTCTAAAGTGACATTTTGGCTTGGGCTTCACTGTTAAACTGTCAACTTGAGATTTGAATCCGTGGCGGAAGTCGTTCCTCACAATAGAGGGTCTTTAAAGACAATCCGTTGTTTTTTCTTATTTATTTACACATTTGTGCCGTCAAACTGTTGTATAAACATAATCCCACACTGGTATACCCATGCGAACGGCTACTCGTGTGATATTGCTTATACACTGATTTTGGAATTAATAAAAAAAACAAAATAATTAAAATGATAATTGTTGTTAAATAAAATAGAAATAAGTAAATAATGAGTATGATGTGTATACTCACCTGAATTCAAGGTAAATTGAAAATGCAATGTTATTATTTTCTAGGCAGGCTTAAGTCATTAAAATGAAACTTTTCTTAAAAATGGTATAAAAGTTAATGGTATAAAACAAATGGATGTTTTTTATTTGATATTCCCATCTCATTTCTGAAAACAACTGTGAGTTTTTAAGCATTCCAACAAGTGCCTTGAGATGACTGGGAGGTGAGGGGAGGAGGGGGGCCTCTCTATCTTACAACAGCAGACGGAAACGCAGCCTCTCTAAACTGTGCCTTGGCATTGGCTGCTGTGCACACAGCACCTTACCCACTCAGGAAAAGCGTCTAGACTGGCATCGTTCCCCAACAAACCTGCCTCATCTGTATTGAGCTGTGGCATCACTGAATGATTTGCAATTATTATTATTGTAGAATTTTCCATTGCTCTTGTATAATGCCGTTTCTTGCGTTCTTTCGCTTCTCACTCACTACTTTGAACTTGGAGTGCCATTTTGCATAAGAGGCTCCATCAAAGGAAAACATGCAAATGGTTGGGGATTTTGTGGATATAAGCTGAGCGTGCTTGCCTGTGCGAGTGTGAGTTTTCTGAAGCTGGCAAAGCTAATGATAGTCTGCTGCAGACTGTGTCAGAACAGCCACATTGTCACTGTAATTTGTGTTAAATGATCGCTTGGGTTTAAAACCTGGACCGTGTGGACATGGAGACCTTGAAGCCTCTTCAAGCCCAGAGAGCACAGCTGCACGAGAGACATATTAATGCAGAGTGACAAGGACATTGGACATAGAGTATCTGTCTCACTCTCTCCCCCTATCCTTTTCTCCATAATGTGTGGTTTCAGGAATAGCCACACTTCCAGAAGGATGGCATGATAGGGACCTTGGAATGTAATCATGTCATTACAGTGTGAGTGAAGTATGAAATATAGAGAGAGCGGGTGAAGATTGACTGGCCTGAGATGGCAATTTCTTTAGGGGGGTGACTGTTCACGTAAGTGACACCGTAACAGACTTTCTGCCTCTTTGTCCCTATTGTGCCCTCTTTATTTTTAACACAAGCGTTCGCTTTCTCTCTCTTGCACACGCACACACTTTGTCTTTCTGAGTCAAATGCATCTCGCAGACACACACGAACCACAACACAGATTTTGAAAACCAGCCAATTGTCTTTGTGCAGTCACTAGCGTTTCCCCAGGGCTGGCTGTGAATTAACTCAACACAATTGGGAGATTAAAACACATAAGAGCCTGCATTTAACCACTTCTGTCCTCCGAGCGGGGCAGGATGCCAGTGAACAGCCTCTTGTGCTGAGTTTAGATTTGGGTCATCAGCTTGGT
This sequence comes from Zacco platypus, assembly GCA_038088235.1. Classification (NCBI taxonomy): domain Eukaryota; kingdom Metazoa; phylum Chordata; class Actinopteri; order Cypriniformes; family Xenocyprididae; genus Zacco; species Zacco platypus. The sequence continues at coordinate 16,912,664 of CM076070.1, forward strand.
GTGGTCTTATCTAAATGCACCGCGGCGATAGTGCGGCAGAGGAGCTTGAGGCCTTCCGACTCATTATTTAGCAGTTCATATCAGTTTATTAGTGCCCGCGCAATTATGCCGCAAATCACACTTCTTGGTTTAGTGCGGTAAATACTTAGAAATAAATAACTCACAGCCCATCTGTCATCTTAACTGGATGTCAATTAGGCAAGAACCCAGTAGCACATTTTTCATTATGTGAATATATAGTAACAAGACCAGTTTCTATTTCAGGTGATGCTGTTTTTTATAACATAGATCTAATTGCATGATTATTGTACAAAATTTACAACTGAAGAATTGGTTCTTTGTCAAATGATGTGAATTTGAATTGGCCAAAGACCACAGGAAACTGAATTGGAATTTAAACTGAAATGACAGAACTATGAATGAATGAATGAATGAATATCTATCTATCTATCTATCTATCTATCTATCTATCCATCTATCTAAAGTTTCGGGTCTGTATGATTTAAAATGTTTTGTATCTTATGCTCACCCAGGCTATTTAATCACCCAGGCTGTAATTATTTAATCATAATTACAGTAAAAACAGTAAATATTATTAACATTTAAAGAGATTTTTGAACAAAATGTAAGAATTTTCAGCATCATTACTCATCTTCAGCGTCATATGATCCTTCAGAAATTATTCTAATATGCTAATTTGATGCACTAGAAACATTAATTATTATTATCAATGTTGATCAATTGACACAATGATAATGAACACAGTGATAATGAGATACCGAACAGGTGTGATGATTAGATTTGCATCCATGACAACTGATGACTAGCAGGAAAATAAGACATAGAAACACATGTGACTGATGAAAACAAACTGAAAGAGAACAGAAACCAACTAAACATAAGTTTATCATTTCCGACCCCCTCCGAAAAGGCGTGACTTCGCGCCATAACAGCAGACAAGGGTAGGAAGGTGAGGGCTCGGAGGTGGGCAAGGAAGTGGTGAATGGATGGAAAGAGGAGCAGGCGAAGGGATGGTGAGCGGTGGAGGAAGGGTGACAGATAGACGATGAGACCCCGGACACGATCTGGTGGATGTCCGCTGGCACAGACCCAGAGCCCAGAGAAGACAGCCTACAGTGGAGGAACGAGTGTAGCGTAGTGGAAATTCCGCAAGTCCGTGGTGAAAGTGGAGTCATCACTGACTAAGGGGAGCCGGTGGGACGAAGGAACCCGGTGCAGTTGTAAGGCCGTGCCTGTCTGATGGAGCCAAAGGTGGGATGAGCCATTGTGCAGCCAATAGGTCGACGGCCCAAGACGGAGCGAGATGATCTGAGGCCGGAGACAGAGCTACTGAATCTATCCGCTCAGGCACTGATGGTAGTTGCCGGACCTGAGGCTCAACGTGACTGCTTGACATCACAGGAAAGGGTGAAGGGCTGACAACCTCCAGCAGAGGCGGGGCAGGAGGACTGGCTGAGCAGGGCGATGACAGAAGTAGATGGAGACTAGTTAGGGTCGAAGGTAACTATCACGCTACCATGATTTCTTCAGTCTATGTAGGTGTCTGTATTGTCTTAAAAACAGGTTTAGAGGAAACAGGAAAAATGGTCATACAGTCCGTGGTGCTGTTCAGAAATGGTGTGGGATAGGGTGGGAGACGATCCCTCCGCGCTGAAGTCAATCAAACAGTCCTCAGTTTCAAATTCCATCAAAATACCCTTGGGCACTGATGTTGTGGTCTCTTACCCCGGTCAGACTCACTGCGGTCTCCTCTTCTGGGGCGAGGGTCCGCACTGATCTCTTATCTTTGTGTTCTGTGTTCTGGACAGGGGGTAAACACGCTCCAGACACCGGATGATAGTATCCCTCCAGTTCACTCCAGAGAGTGGAAGGTCTGCGGGGTGGATGGTAATTTGCCCCAATCCACAACAGTGACTTAGGCACGTAGGCAGATGTTTCCCTATCCTATCTTTTTTTTCTTGTTCCAAAAATAATATTCCATAAACACGGCGTTGTCTCAAGAAATATCTGCGTACACACAAAACCGCTGAAACCGACTCAAAACTATGTAGTATTTGGCGCTGTAATTCTGCCACAGAGATACACTAACAACTTAGAGGAAGACTTGGAGCATGCGCATAAACCTTGCATGCTGTATACAAACCCAACTGTTGCTGTTAAGTGATGTCGTGATGTCTGACTAGGGTCGACACGTCGGCTGATGACAGCATCGTTTCACAAAATATACGGACTGGCTGTACACACGAAAATGCAAGGGTGTCGTTTTCAGATTGTTTCACTCTGGGACCCAATGAACTGAAACCCAACGACACAGTAGATCCAGTCAATAGTCCATGTCCAGCATCCAGGATCCAAGGACCTGCCCTTCACAGAAATGAGACTGAGAGAGTTAAAGAGAGAAGGATCAATAAAGAGGAAACAAAACATTTAAACAGAATGGATTGGATCTTCCTTCACCTGTTCAAGAAAGACCCTGTACTCCCTGTCACTCTTCCTTGGCACAATCTCCCGGGAACTGCTCACAGAAATACAGCCTGACTCTGCAGTGCTCCAGATAAGGGCCCTACGAGGACGGCCACACGCACACACACACACATACACGCGTGCACACAGAAATACAGACCTTTTATGTAGTTTGCCTTGCTTTTTGCAGGCCTCCCTGCCCTCGATCTGTGGTGTTTTGGAGGCAAAAGTTAGTCAGCCTATTATGATAACAAATTCCCCAAATGCGACGGTACAGATTAATTTATCATCAGTGAAACACAGTGTTCAACTTGTCCTGTCGCTTTTGTTTAGCTACCTTCACACATTTTTCTATTCTTGCTAAATTCCACCACACTATTACAAAAGGCTCTCCTCAGCCTGTGTTCTGGCATTGTGCTTTTAGTTACATTCCAGACAGCCTCTTAGTTCAAGCCTTCAGTTTTGTTATTGCAACAAAGACATTTCACTTCCTTACTTTCAGGTCAAACATCATATGTTATGCAGCACTGTCGCAAACTAGTTGTTAAAACCTTGCTATAAAAGTGTTCGGCCAGTCAGTTCCCTTTCTAGATAACGCAGAACTGTTTTTTCACTATTCCACTGTCTCCGCTTTGGGGGAAAAAAGCATTTGAATGGCTTCTCATCAATCTCTTGACATTAGCCAGCTTTCTGCTACATATCTTTTTGTAACAAAGAAATGTAATTGTAATTACACAAGCAAGAGTGCAGTTGATCCGAATTCCAAAATAACAACACAAGAGTGTCAACAGGTCAATAAACAAGATGTTCATATTGAGCAACTTGCACTTTAGACACATTTCTGCCATTTACTTTTTCAGGTCTGCCACTGAAAATAGTCAAAGCATAATTTAGCAGTTGTGATTTTCTGAATGAATTTGTTGTTGAACAAATCAGTTCTGTGAATGATTCAATTACTAACTAAAATTTCAATCACTGAATATCAATATTGTTTAAGTCAGCAATTCACTAAAGACAAAGTCATTTGTTGACATGCTGGTGTAACGATGCAAACTTGAAAAAAGAATCACCCAAAATGTGAGATATATATAGTGAAAAGTTATTACCTCACACATTTTATAAAATACAGTATACAGTACTATGCAAAAGTCACCACCAGCTGTGTTGTTTTAGCAAAGTTTTAATGACCATCCATATTCATTTTTTTAGTCTTTATTATGATACAAACAGAAAATACAGGAAATATGTACACAAAATGTAAAAAAAAAAAAAAAATCAAACAACAAAACAAAATGGCTTCTTTAAGTCCCTCCTGGACTTCATCCAATTTCTCAAAGAAGAAACTCTGAGCAACTTCTCATTAGATTTTGAACGTTTTATTGGCCCTCCAGTCCTTTTCCATTTCATTCAGGTTTAAGAGAGCCAGGTTCCTGGTTTTGCTCAAGTGTAAAGGGAGGTCACTAAATACTTGCAACTTTAGCCTATTTTAGCATTTTTTCTGTTTTTTAGTACTGCATACAAATTTCCTGTATTTTCTGGCTATATGCTAATAAAGAGACTGAGAAATAATTACATATGGTCATTATACCAAAACAACATCGAATGCTGGCCTAAGACTTTTGCACAGTACTGTATATTTTTTTTTACAATTTCATAACACCAATATTCAAACTTTGTTTGTGATATCTGACCGCTGACATTTTGTGCTATTATAATTAGCAATAATACACAATTACTTTGTCACTTAGCAACTAATATAATATGCAAAATGACTAAAGGTGTGCTCACATTAGTTAAATATTAGTGAGATTTCAGTTCACAGGCAAAAAAAAGGTACATTGTGCATTGTCAATCGTGTAGCTCAAACTCCAAAATGCACAGATTTCTATTAAAATGACTGGATTTTGCCTCTACGTTTCTGCGAGAAAAAATGTGTCCGCACTTTAAAGCATGCATCTTTGAAGTCCAAAGATGTAATATTTAACATTTTGGTCTTCAGAAAGGTGCTCATGAGCACCCTCTTTTCAGCACTCCACATTGGATTACATCTGGCATTATATCACCAAAGTGTGGACTTTGAGAAAGACTGCAAGGGCTTAAGACAGCATTTGGAACAGAGCCTAAGAATGGGTAAAGCGAATCTTTGTGTCTTCCAGGATTTATTATAATCCATCCCTGTTACAGAAACACTATAAGAGCTGTTCTGTTTTTACAGTTTCAGATTTGACTGTGGACACGACACATATGATATTTTGTTGATGAAAGCAAAGCAAACCGGAAGTGAGCTTTGAAGATTTCCCTCCATGACAAGGACATGGTGGAGCCTAAGTTGGACTCATCCATTATTCAGAGGGGAGGCGACGGCGAGCGGCCTGACCCATTTTGGAATCCATATACACTGTCACTTTCAATCACAACTGTGGCCTGAGCATTCCCGGCATCCCAAGACCACTCAGGCAGCACTCCACAGACTATGACTCACCACTGTTCCTGGGTTGGAGACGTAGGGTGCATTCAGCTCCAAGCCACTCCACAAAGCTGATCCCAGATCAGCCCAATTTAACAAACATTGGCAGTTCTCGCTACACTCCATCCAACCAGGTTAATCCCAGGTGCACCATTTAACAGTGACATAAGGCAACGGATGTTTAAAACAAGTGTCTGAACAAACGACAAATCAATATGCAAAAGCAATCAGTAGGCCAAGTGCTGAGAGAAAACACACTGATTGTAATGAATAGGTATTAAACACTTCTAAATGCCAAGGCATATAATCTCGAATGACTCATGCGCAGGCAACATAAGTCGAGCAAAATTCACAACACGACCCCCCCAACCAAGCCAAAGGTCATGCTCTGCGCCTTTCCACTTAATTTCCGTACACTGGATTGGATAATGACCCTAAAACACATGACCTTGGTGGGTAATACTTTTAAAAATATCACCACATTGACTAAAATTAACCACCTGCTTTGAAAGCATCGAGTGCGGAACGGCACAAAGAATGGTTGATTATGCCTGCCGCCTACTCCAAAACGCAAAGGAAAATCAGCTCAGCCTACATGGAATTTAATTCAAGCAATTGAAAATCAATAGTGGATTTATCAGCCTTTAAATCAAATGCTCCACAGCATACACTAATGCCCCAAATGAGAAGATAAATGACATCTATACTTGATTTTCAGGCTATTTCCCTTCCTTTAATTCAGATGGTCTACAGCATACAGCGATGCCCCAAATTAAAAGATAAATGATGGTAATTTCAAGGTAGTTTCTTGCCTGCTAATATTTTGATGTTTTTACTTTTTCATGTGTGAGCTCTCAGGCCAGAAATTTACTTAATGTACTTGCCAGTGCAAGGTCCAGTCCAGTGTGTTTTACTGTTGTTGGACTATATAATAAAAAAAAGTGCTGTCTTGGAAGTTAAATTTAAAGTCGTATTTACATGGTTGCATATTCGTTCAACCAAAAATGAAATTTCTTTAATTACTCACCCGCAAGTTGTTCCAAACCCGTAAGACTTCTGTTCATCCTCAGAACACAAATAAAAATATTTTTAATAAAATCTTAACATAGTATACTATGAACAAAAAGTTCAATTTCAATTGAGCCATTTAGTCTAAATTCTGAATAGAAACGATAGGTTTATATGATGAACAGTTTGAATTCAGGCTTACTCACATAAACATTCATCAACACACATCGTTTGTGATCAACAAAAGCTCAAGGATGTTCGCTTTTCGTGAGAGAACCAATGAAGTTCACTCTCGTGTGTTACGCAGCACGTTTGAGCTTCCGCAAGAACCAATGAGGTTTGTTCTCTCGCTTCAAGCATGTTTAATTGAGCTTCTGTTTATGATCATGTCTCTTTGAAAAATTTGGACTACACCGCTCAAATCATATGGATTAGTTCTTCATGAACTTTTTGAAGCATCAAAGTGGTGGTTGAATAGTGGTCGATGGAGAGTACAGAACTGACTCAGATTTGATCAAAAAAGATCTTCATTTGTGTTCCGAAGATGAACGAAAGTCTTACGGGTTTGGAGCGACATGAGTGTGAGTAATTAATGACAGAGTTTTAATTTTTGGGTGAACTAACCTTTTAAGTCTGACGTCATGCTTCGCTATTTCTTTATCTACATATCAAAATCTCAGTTGTTAAGTCAGTGATTTATGCTGTGTCCGGGGCATGTCATAATAACTGTAATTTCAAGATGACAACATTCTACTCTGAGCTGTTCACATCCTCGGACTGGGAATTATGCATTTCTACTGCAACACTATCAACACCTAAATTAATCTGCAGTGGTTAGGTGGTACAAGTAGGAGCACTCAGAAAATTCCCAGCTTTCAAGTTGTTATTATGAGATCTACAAGGGCATGAACACTTTTTACAAGATGAAATTTGGTAATTCTGTTAATTCCGATATGGCGTGAACGCATTTGTTAAAATATTGGTGCACTGTACATCTTTGAGATTTTAAAAGCCTTGTTTGTGCTATAAATAAATAACACTGTAATGCTCTCAACACTGTTGAGATAGTATTCTCGCTTGAAATGGAATGGAGACTTAAACCCGGATATAGGAATGACAAAGTGCAACTATACTTTAAACCATACATGTGTGTTATGATTACAAATAGATGCAATTAGATGCTATTTACACTAAGTGAAAATAGCACATTTTTTTAGCAATAGATGTTTTTTGCATTAAGTGTAAATAGCAAAATATTCTATATACATTAAGTGACAATAGCAGCATTTTCTTAGCAATATGCTATTTACACTAGGTGACAATAGCTATAGATTCTATTTACATGTAAAAGTATCAGTTCTTTGCAATAAGAGTAAATAGTAATTAGATGCTATCTATACTTTATATTGGCAGATACTATTTGCACATCAGTATTTTTGTACATTAACAGGATGCAATAATATCATAGAGTGTAAATGATTATATTTATTAAAATTATTAAATGGATGCTGCGCCTTATTGGAAGAATAAAAACCCTCCCTGAATCTTCCCCTAACTCTACCCAATAAACACTTTTCATATTAGTAAACACTCATCCACAGTTTTTTTTTCCACTTTTAGAACATTATTTTCATTTTTATTGAAAATAAATGCGAGCTCGGCAAAAGGCGGATTCGAACCCGCGTGGATTGTGTTAAAAGCCAGGTCTGCAAGGCTTACTCACCAATGCTTCGCGCGTCTTTTTTAAAACTTGAGTAGCCCAACCAGATCTTAGTGGGTGGAGCTACTGTAAAAATAGCGCTTGCCAACAAGGAACAAGGAGTGTAAATAGACACTCTGGTAATGGTAAAATACTATGATTAAAAAAATACCAGTTTGCAAAATCAAGCAGCATAATGGACTTTGTACTTTTTATAGCTAAAATAACTGGAAACAACTGACAGCAGAAGCCTTGGACACTCACGATAATAGTGGTTGTGTCAGCTCTTACATTAAAAATAAGGTGGATGGCTTGTGCTTTTGAAACATCGACTGACAAACTTCCATTAACTATAAAATCTGTAGAAAAGATGGCCTGGTGTTTAGTATGTCATTTGAGACACATCTATGTTGATGTTAACTTGCTTAGCAGGTTTCTATTCAAACGGTTTGCTTTGTTGATTTACCTGAAAAAGAAACCTAACAGTAAATCCAGTCTTTACTTGTGTTGTGTTATAAATTGTGGTCTCGCATATTTTCGGATCACAGAGACGAACAAAACCGAGTACGGTCACATACATGCATATGTTTATGGCCTTAGGCTTCTGCTCATTTAATGTCTGTTGGTGTGAATGATTCACCACAACCTAGCCTTATTTACATATACATTTATTCATTTAGTAGAAGACATGGTTTGATTATTCCCCTGTTTTCTCTGCTGTTGTCATATCACATTTCAGCAGTACCACAAGGTCATTGGTAGCCCTTTGTGTGGCAGCCTGTTGGGTTGAGCGCATTCAGACATTCAGTCAGCCCACATTAACCTTGCCATGCCGGAAAAACAAAGAGGAACACCGACAAAAACACGCACATACGCTCCCGAGTCTGCTAAATGCAAGATTCATCTCAGTTTAAGTGGCTGTCTTTCTCATCCAGTCAGTCTATTTTCCTTTTCTTTCATCCTCAGACTCACCCAAACACTCATTTAGGATCATAAAATTCTCAGTTTCAGTTTTACTGCCTGTTTTTGTCTTCCCAGTCAGTCTATCCATCTTCTTCCTTTGTTTGACACACAAAAACACATGCAAACACCCATATGCGCTCATTCACGTCTCTTGTGCGCACAGAAATAGCACAATCTCTTTCTAACCCCCATTACAGTCATACAGTGAAGTGACTGACTTCATTATTCACCTTTGTCAACGCCCCCACATTGCTGCCTCGCTTTCTTCTTCTCTCTCTCGTTCTCTCTCGGGTACGGAGTGATACTCTCTGTCGCCATCCCCTCCAACCTGCCATTTCTCAGCTGGTAAGATACCCTCTTTAGACAAGACTATTAAACCTGTGGCAGGATACTGCAAATTTTGCACACAAGAGGAGGCCAACAACGGCAATGCACTTTTCTCATTCTAACGTTCTTTTTTTAAACCACAAGAGCTGCAAAGTTATGCAGAGTTGACGCCATTGAAGACATGATGATAGCTTTGGCAACACAAGATATTGTCTTAAAAGATACGCGTCAGCCATTGTGACAAAAGAAGGCTGTGGCATCCCAAATCCACACTGCGCTCAAAGACTTCAACTCATATCACTCATGTACAGTTAGCGGCGTATCACAGAATAGTCAAGGCTGCTTTTGTGAGTCTTATCGCACCTCTATAATTACTGCTATTAATTACGCTTCCTACAAAGATTATTTCGAGAGCGATCGCTCCATCTAAGACGTCTCCTGAAGGCGGAAGAGCTTAGAGGTCAACCGCAAAGTTACAATGCCGTCACACGCCAGGACAAGTTGTCTTTTTCCGGTCTCACCTGTAAATGACATTCCATCTTATGTCATTTTGCATGGCAATGACACTGATCTGCCACAATAGACATTGCAGCGCTGTCTTCCACCGTGCCCAAAAGAATGATGGTGAATGACAGTAAATACACCTTCAAGCCCCGGTGGAACTATCTATCTCACCTCTCATTGCACCCTCGGCTGTCAATCACAGAGGTCAGCGCGGGGTGCGACTGCCGTCATGCCCCAGCGGCTCTTCTCTTATGCTAATTTAGCCTGTGATCTTCCACATGACATTTAGCTGCAACAGTTACAGCTGCAGCCTGTGTGCTGTTGGCTACCTGAGCGTGTGTGTGTATGTGTGTCGCATGATATATGGCACACATGTTTGCGTGTTCATGTTGGGGTAATGAGATATGTCAGAGTGATGTGTATGTGTAATGGTGTGTGTTGGAATGTCTGTTTACATGTATGCAAATGAAAGCTGTCGTAAATTGTTGAGTTTATAGCTACAAGTGAAAGAAAATGTCACGGTGCTGCAGGTATCTGGTTATAGAGGACACAATGGTGGACTAACAACCTAGAGTCGATGAGAGTTTTATGAGAGCATAGAACCAGAGAAAACAGTTTTGATTGTAATTTACTGTTGTGCCATGCCCCGTTTTCACATTTGGTGTGAACAGAAAGCACTGGCTGAATGCGTAAAAAGCATAGCATACTACTCTTACTATTTCTTACTACTCTTAGTATTATGCTATTCTGAATTCAGTCATTGATTTTGCACTTTTAAAATGGTGGGTCACTTTTAAATAGTCCGAAATGTGTCTCAAGACCACTTTTACATTAAGTTGCCCTCCATCTGTCTATTTTGAATGTACATCATGTTTTTTGTTGTTGTTGTTGTTTTTTTTTGTTATCCCTTTAAGAATTAAAAACAATGAAATACTAATCTTAATCTTATATTTAGTGAAAATGCTTTTGGATTATGCACATTGAACACTGGTTGTCAAACAAAAGGTCAAAACGAACAGGTAAAAAAACTAAATCAGACAGGGTACAAGGCAGAAATGTTTTGAGTAAATCACACATAAAAGATAAAAGTTGTAAGTATTTTAATAAGAACCCTTTTACTGAAATATTAGTGTGGCAAGACACAGCGTTGGGCAGTGTTAAAGGGATGTGTTGCTCTATCCTTTGCGCTTCTGAGTCCGTCAATGAATCATGCATTGGGTTCAAGGTCACTCTTCGACCAGAACTAGACTCCCATGTTAAAGGAATCCAGTTATTATAGTTTATAAAGTAATAAAAATGGATGTTTCTTTTACAAAACACAGAAGGCCTTTAATAACCCCCTGGAGCCATATAGATTACTTTTATAATGGATGGATGTGCTTTTTTGGGCTTCGGAAAAATGGTACCATTTACTCCCATAATAAAGCTTGGAAGACACAGGATATTTTTTAATATAACTCCTATTGTGTTTCACTGAAAGAAGAAGGACACATACACCTATGGCTTGAGGGTGAGTAAATTATGGGATAATTTTCACTTTTGGGTGAACTGTCCCTTTATGATCGTCACCTGCATGGCACACCGCTCTTGAGTGCCACGGAGGAGCTCTGGAAAAATAAAAGTGACAACAGTGAAGGATGAGAGAGGACCAGGCCTGGGACATTTATGTTGGCTGCATCCGAAATCTCATACTCACTATATAGTAAGGAAAAAACAGTATATGACAAAAGAAGTATGTCCTAATTCACAGTACTCTTAAAAGATTAGGCAAATTAGGCTTCTACTGGCGAGAGTTTCAAGTGTGCATATGATGGACACTTTACTATGCCTTGAGGTCATTGGAGAGGGGTTTTATAAATGGCAAAATGACAAATGTAGTCCATCTAGATTACATTTTTACTACACACATTCATACTAGATAGTTGCATACTTTTTTAGTAGTCATTACTTATTCAAAATGAGTAATAAGTCAAGAGAGTATTTAATTTTGGATGCGGCCATTTTGGGATTTTTTATGTTTGGGTGCCAGTTGTTTGTGAGTGACTGCTGCTTACTTTCATTTATTGTTTATTATTTTGCTGTTTAAAGTTACGTTTATTGTTCGCTGGTTCCTGCCTCCTTCTTCCATGAACTTCAGCTTTGTTACAAGTATTACCACCACTGACACATAAGTGGCGCTGTTTCCAGAACTTGTTACTATTCATAGTTCTCAAATGACATCACATGCATGCACACCTGGAGGGCAATACAGCTTTCCTTCACTGCCCTCCAATTATTTGCTGCCTTCACGCCATGTCGTAATTACCGTAATTTCGAGATGACAACACATGATGTTCTAATCTGAGCTGTTCACTCCCTCATAGTGGGAATTATGTGTTTCTATAGCAACACTATCAACGTCTAAATGAATCTGCAGTGGACAGGTGGTCCAGTGGTCACGTGTCACCAGTAGGAGCTCTCAGAAAATTCCCAGCTTACAAGTTGTAATTACGAGCTCTACGAAGGCGTAGACGCTTTTTACATGTTGAAATTTCGTAATTACGGTAATTATGACATGGTGAGAAAACACCTATTTTGACCAGTTTTGTACTAATGTAGCATAAACCTTATTGGTGAGTTCAGAATATGCTAAACTGCATGGTAAGCTTTTTATCATAGAAAACCTTTATAAAGATGGATAAAGGTGATCTAAATACTTGTGGCTTGAAACAGATTGAAAATTGACAGACATGTTGTGCAATTTTATGGATGTTAAAAATATAAGCTTGTGTTCATATTGAAAATAAAAATGCAGGTAAGCTTAAAGGTACAATATGTATTTTTTTTATATTGACATATTCAAAAACGACTTGCACAGTGTTATATATTTCGTTCAGCAGTGTACTTACATTATCCTAAATGTTCCAATCTAAGAATTTGTAAATTCAGAGAAAATTTTAAATAGTGACAATCTCTTGTCACTTGTACCTGTCAGTGACGAAATATCTGCGTTATCCCTGGTTTCCGCTTGTACTGCACAGTAACCATGGCAACGGACATGGACAGCTGCGTAACGGCTAGCGGCACGCTGCTGTTGTTTCTTTATAACATTATGGACCATGGCAAGCAAACTTTGGGACATAAGGAGAAATAAAACGAGGATCAATATCAGTGTGGCGTTTCAGAGATGGCGAGAGCTTTGCGACAAACTTGACAGATACGCGCTCTTGCACGTTATTAGACAAGGTAAGCAAATGTAGGCTATATAAGACTAATCAATGTTATATTTCTCAACACAGCGAAGTGTCAGAATATTATCAGTATGATAATCTAATGTTGATCTAGTTTACTGTTAAGTCTCATACAGCCAACAAACTAATACTAAACATTACAACTTTCAACACACTGATATTATTAAATACAGTTTAGTGTGATAGTGTAACATTAGACCCAGAGAAACAGCGCTGCGTTACCTCACAGTTTTAACTCGTCAAATAAACTGACCTGTATGAGTAGTATTTCAGCACTTATGAGTAGTTCGGTAGCATGATGTCCTTGTCCCTTTATATCCCCCGGGACTCGCTTGTCTGTCTCTCATTAGTAATCGTGTCCACGATTCTCGGCCAAACCCTGTCTTACACCACAGTCATGTTAACAACATGGATTCACTCATCCATAAACATTATTTACCCATAAATATTATTAGATCATTCGGCATGACGACAAGTTCCATGATTCCACATTCACTTCATCATCAATCTATGCCTTTGTTACTGTTTTGAATTGTTTAGCGACCCATAGCGGACGAAAAAAATACTTAGTGCACCTTTAAGTGTTCATGTTTTTTAGCAAAAGGAAGGTGTGCTGTATGTCTAATGTACTGTACTGGGTCTTTCTAATTTTTCTGGAATTTTCTCTAAAACAAAGGGGTTAAGACTCGTTGAACAATTTGCATATCCCCATTACAGACCTGCCACTGACTGCACACCTGCACCGGCACTGTTGTGCATCCCATGTGCCTGCTGGTGCCAGCAGCACCCGGTGTGTGTGTGTGTGTGTGTTCCCATGTAATGATCATGACTTCCACACATGCTTCTTTTCTATCAGCTCACCGCCATTTAGTACAAATTACAGCCATCAGCTCCACCCACGAAGCATCGTCGCCGTCTATTCCTGAGGGAGCAATTCTTCAAATCTTCTTCAAATCTTCCTTCCACATGCCCAGGTAAGACGTGTTCACCCACAGGCCAGCATGCATGAATGCCCATACTCGCTGGCCCCGGTTACCCAATATAACCTTTTCAGCTGAACCCTGGCCAGCCATAACTTGATTTAATTACTATCTCATTACTCTCTGCAGCTGCACATACTCTGTCGACTCTGTCCTTCTACTCCAGGCTTGTGAATTCCACTCAATTGCCCCGGTTAATGGGGAGAACACAATAAAGCATCGAACACTCTTAGTGGTAGAGCTTCTCTATACGCCCTGACATTGAGTGCAAAACCTCAGAGCCCGAATCAGCAACGGAACAGCCGGGCTGTTTGGCGGTGCTGGGTTTACATGATCGCCAGCTACGACTACCATATTGATGGACCCTCCGCCATGGTGCGGTAATGCAGCCGGAATGAGCGGAGAACTAAAATCAGCCATGCGCCCTCACGCCCACCGCTGGCGTTCGACTCCGCTGTAATAGTTTCTATTTGTGGAAGAGGAAGGATATAAACAAATGCATTAGCTTTGCCTCGCCACAGGAACGACGGGGGAAAACAAGTCAAAGTGAACAGCGGGAAAGAGAGGAGGTGAGGCGGTGGGTGCGAAGAGTGAGGGAAGGCTGAAATGAAAAGAAAATGTTGAGATTGGGATGTAAAACTGCAAAGTGGCGTGAACAGATAAGGGACGGAGAGAGAGGGAGAGAAGGAGGAGGAAGATGGTGTGAGTAGATCCAATCTCCAGTCCTGTCAATCAGAGCTGCAGTGTTTACTGCCCACACATTCCTGCCCCTCTTACAGGCATTACACATGCAGCAAAGAGTGTCTTGCGTCAGCCATATTGATCATGTGCCAGGACGGACCGGCGGCCTCTGCTGATTGAATATGTTGGATGACTTCCATTGTGGAGCTTCGTCTTCAAAGTGGTTCCAAAGCTCTGGATCAAACGCAGAATGTCGTAAGTGATTACGGACGGTAATGATAATGACTTTGTTCTGTTCTGGATGACTGTTTGATGAAGTTTGTTAGGCTTCCTCCACGGCTCTGAAGTTCAAAGAGGCATGCCGACCACTTCCTGAAGTGAGTGAAATGGTTCCTGTCGTTAAATTGACTACATAATAAAGTAATTTGCAAGCTCATAAACTTTGAACTCTATATAAATCCATAATTCTTCTAGAATGTCAGTGCCACAATGCAAGAATTGCTCATTCCTAACAAAAAGAAAAAGATTTCTTCTAAAATCCCATTTTATTACTACATTAAAACTGATAACTTCGTATTAGCCACCATTGCCATCAAACATAATAAAATAGATTTAAAAAATAGATTTTAAATAGATTTAAAAAATAGATTTTTTACACAAAAATGAAAATAGTTAATTTACTCACCCTCATAATATTCCAAACTTTCTTTTTTCCAAAGAACAAAAAAGGAGTTTTTTGTGCTTAACTTTTCTGTGCAACAAAGCCATTTTGTGACCGGAGACCATCAAGCTTTAAACAAATAAAATATTTTACAATAAAGTATATTCCAAGTCCCCTAAACCCTGATAATTTGTGCTTACGCATATGTTATCATGTCAAACAGCAAACATAATTGGTTCATAACCAAATTAAATCCATATATAATACGTGCAATAAAGTCAACACGTTGTATGGACTACTTTTATGATGTATTTTATGGGACTTTTTGTCATGTTTTAGAGATTGGCTTTTTAAAACATCTCTTTTTCTGTTCCACATACGAATAAAATGTGCATTTCACCTCCGTCAACTCAAATATCACAAACACAGCTCTTGTAACATGTACTTGAGCAGGAATGTCTACTTTCAAAAAAAGGTCCGACAGGAATACTTTAATTGTGTTGCTGTGTGTCATGACAGTGAGTAGCTAACACCATCTACTCTAGAGCTAACGTGAGCATCTCGCTTATAATAAACACATTATTTTGACATGAAGCGCCACCCAGATAAAAAAGTCACTGCTGGTATATACTCCTGTGTTTGAGGGGCTATTTACACAACGTTTTCAACTAAAAACGGAAAACTTTTTATGCATTTTGGCTGTTTGTTTACATGACAACGGCATTTTGGGGGCCTGAAAATGCAAACTTTTGAAAATGGGCTTCAAAGCGCAAATTTTTGAAAACGATACCGTTCTTGTATAATACGAATTTGTGAAAACGGTGACGTCATGTACATGTGTATAGGGTGACCAGATGTACGTTTTTCCTGGGAGAGTCCCGTATTTCAGCTTTATTTTTAGTGTTCCAACTTATTAAGAAAAAAATCATGCATTTCGACTTTTCTAAAACTTCATTGCGACTGGGTGATCATTGAACGAGTAGTAGTCTAGTGTTCTGTCACGCTAGAACAGCCCTATCAATTCATCCTAGAAAAAAATTACCATTCAATCACAACTCGTTATCACTTAACTTAACACACACCAAAAGAGCTCTCTCTCTCTGTCCTTGTGCATGATCCCAGTTTTCTCAGACAGTGCGCGATCAGTTCTTGCACCTGAATGGTCAAATGGGCACACAGTTGTCAAAATGTCCATCGTGTGGAATGTCCATCACAAAAATACAGTAGGTTATGGCTTTAGTAGACGTAAACAGGTTGGTGAAAACCGGATGTGTGTCAGTATGTTACATCCGTGAAGTCGATCTTAAAGGGACAGTAGCCTAATTAAACGTTTGTCTGTCAGTAATGTTAATCAAACAACAAAAGATGTTAAATAAATGTGTATATGGAAGAAAAAAAAACTACTGTATCTGAAAAACAAGTTTATTTAATTTGTATCTCTATCGTATTTGTCATATTGTTTGTGATATTCTTTTTATGTAACATTATTTTATATCTGTATATATATATATATATATATATATCATACCGCCGCTCACCTGTTCCATATTCCACTATGAGAAAACTTTTGATTTTAGCACATCGTTGTCGTGTAAACGTGCCCTCTTTGTTTGTCGGTCGTTGACGTTACACAAGTTGCTGTGTCTCCTATTCCCCCTGTGCATTTATTCGCATCTTCCTTTTGGATTTATGTTTTCATATTTAGTATATCACCATCTGCTTCCTCCTTGGGTTTATCTTTTTTTTCAGTGTGTTTGTGGAATAAAGACTGCCTACAATTACATCCTCGCCTGTCCTCTTCCCTGCACACCTATAACAACCGCAAATCATGCAACTTCATTTCTTAATTGTAGTTTGCAGTCTTAACACTCGTTTTATATTGATCAAGGCGATGCAAAACAATTTCCTCCACATTTGATGCTCATCCCACAAAGTATGTGATGTTTGCCGTCTTTTAGTTTATTTACTGCATTCGCATAAAGGTCGCTAGTGTGACCTTTAACGTGGTTCGAAGGAGATCCCGCAATATATTCATCTTAATGGTTTCATAGTAGTATCAATAATTGTATTAACTGCAGTATTTTATCATAAGAGAGGATAAGGTCTGTATACTAAGCGGTTCAGATGAGGAAAGCACAGATTACAATTGAGCCAGTAATGATGACTTCTTTTCAATGTCATTGAAGTGACTGGCCCAGAATGGAGCATGACATAAAGCTCCAACTATCTTTTCTGACAGGCTCGTCTTCATCTCAGTAACTCTTACATTTTCATTCCCTCCTCTGACCTCAATCAAGGCCTTTCGCTTTTATCATAGCGCAATTTCCATCACAGATATAAACTCATTTGCGTTCATGAAGGTCAATGACTGAATGAACACAAACGGAGAGAGTTATCAGGACATGGCTGGCCTTACAGCAGAATCTCATGTCATTATGAAATTTCTCTGTCGGACGACTCAGTAAATAAGCAGCATTCAAAGACCTACTGGCTGGGATACACACGGCATGATGTGAGACGCACACGCATGCAAGTACTCCTCCTGTAAATATACCCTTCCCAGAGCAACCACTAATGAATGTTAATTTCAGTCCCCTGGTGCTGATCCAATATGCTGATAAAGAGAGGGTGTGCGTTTCTATGTGTGTGTGTTTGAGGCCCTTGGGGCCACCTAAGTGTCTCATGGAGCAGCGCTTTCATATTGAACATTAGTAAAATGGACCAGAACGCCTGGCTTTCTTCTCTCGTCTGTAATTAACGAGTTGATTATTAAAATGAAGCTGTAGATAGTTCCCTTAAGCATGCTGTAACCATAACACAGAGTGAGGAGCTCCATGTAGATGCTCTTACATAGGAACTGTAGTGGAGACTCTTGTATCAGGTGGATCTATCAGTGGCGCTCGGGGGCTCTCACGAGACCCATGCCATCCCTGACCTCTGCTGCGGTTTCCTCTCGCTATTCACTTTCGAAAATCTTCCAGAAATAGAAGAAAATATTGATATTTGACATTGTGTGGGGTTATAGTATCATCTTGCTCATCCACAAACTGATGAGATGCATACAGTCTTGCCATTGAAGCCATATGGCAGCAACAAGCTCAAAATGTTAGTAATATAAAAATGAAAAGTGAAACCTACCGTATAAACTGTAAGCTGCCTTAGCATATACAGTGAATGCAGATTTAGGGACAATGCATGTAATTTTGCTCTAAAATACTGGGAGGGAAAAAGATAATAAATCATTTTCAACATCAATATTTAAATTTATTTTATTTATATAAGATATAACATATAAGAGTCACTTTTTAATAAAAATTAAAATAATGTAATTTATTTTTAATTAAATTAATGTTCATGTTTTCTTACATATTATTTTTAAGTGTAAATTATTTTATAATTTTAATTAATTTATAATAAACTATTTTTTCATTTAAAACAAATGATATTGTCTTCACCATTCACCATACATTATTTAATAATAATAATAGAAATATAAGTATTAACTTTTTTTAATTAAAATGATCTGTAAAACGGCCTTCACAGAAGTCCTTCCATGATCCATCAGATTTGTTTATGTTTTATGTAAATTGAATTATGTATATAAAGATGTTTTACGTTTCAAATTGTTTGGTTAATGTTTAAATTATTTTACTGTCATTTTGACTTGCTATGGTCATTTTTACTATATTCTAAGGTACAACACCAAATTCAGTAGGTTGATTTATATCACTTATGCTTAAGAACTGTGAACTATACAGGTTCCACAATGAAGTCATTCAGTCACTATAAATATACATATGAATTTGTGGCAGCCTTTAAACATGAATCATTTTACAGTCTATAAAGGAGAATGTTCACTAGCAAAACATGAGAACATGTTGAGTAGACTATAGAACACTTGAGCTGTGATTTAAGCCCCACCCACACAGTCGTCTATGGTTTCATAGCAATAATAGCAGTTTTTGCTCTCCAAGTCACGAAATGTTAAAAAATAACTTTAAAAGCCCGTTGATAAAGTGGATACCACAACTTAACTGTGAACATAAATGTAGCTTTGCAGCTAAAGGTCCAACCTGCTAGTGTGATTTAGGCCACTTTCAGCTGTTTCACACAGCATGATGTTTGAAGTCAATAGTGTAATACACATAAAACCTTGTAACTTTTTCTTCTTGCTTCCGTTTTCAGCTCACAGCTGTTTGTCTGGACAGTGAATATCTGGATGATTCCGTTTCCTCAGCAACGTCCCTTGACAATCTCACAGTCGATGTCGTTTAACGATTAAAAAAAAACACAGGAAGCTGACTATTTCCATTTGATGAAATGTTCTATTTTATAATACATCTCCGCGGAAAAAAGTAAATGTACATCAAAGAAAACAAATGTTTCATCTGCATAATAATAATATAGGCTAAACATGAAAACAGAAAACAAATGAGGCAGCATAAGAGCTTGTCTTATTATCTCTCAATTTAGAACAACAGCGCCTTCTGTTGGTGGGAAATGAAATGACGAGAGATGGCCGTGGCACAATGGTGTCTGCAACCCGTCATTCATTTGACCTTGTACTCTCTGTATAATTCATATCATGGGAGTTGAAGAGATCAATGAAATTATGAAGTTACATGAATTACAATTTAAATAATATTCTCGGTTATAACACAAATCTCACTCTTGTACAGTGTCAGATACTGTATGATCATATATTCTCAACTAAATGGTAAGGAAGAAATTGGGGGGGGGGGGGTTGCTTTCTGCATCCCAGGATAAAAGAATGGATCACAGTGGACAACAAACGCATGAACAAAAAGCTGCTTTGGAGAATAGTTTATCTCCTTCACTGCTACTGTGGTTGCTTATGGATTTGCTCCAGGATGTTCCTATGGAAAGAGAGGAGAGGAACGTATCTAATGCCAGGTGATGGATTTCTCTTCGTGAGAAGGACTTAATGAAAAAGCTCTCAACCACGAGGTGAATGTTGGCAATATACATCATCTATAACCTCATCAAAGGTGGACATCAAACACCTCATCCTGTTCCTCCTGAGAGCCGTCTGTGATGACTGTGGAGGTATGGAGAGAGAGAGAAAAAAGGCTGGGAAGTCAGTGCAAGTTACTATCATCGTTTATTCTTCAAAAGATAAATTGTATGGTGTACTAGACAGGATTGGGATTGTATTAGGTGAAGAAACTAGTGAAAATGGTTTTATTGAGCATTTTTCTAATCTAATTACAAAGGTGTTTTTTTCAATAACGAGCTGTATTCAACTTGACAATACATGTACTGTTACAGTAATATATTTTTGATTACATTCATTTTATTTGTATGTAAATGAGAAAAAGGTTTATGTTTATGTTATGTTTACAGTAAAATATTGATGATTTTATTTTATTTGTAAGCCTTTTAATTTAAAAAATAATTGAAGCTGCAGTCCGTAAGTTTTGCTTCTTTGTCGCCATCTCTGTTCGAAACGTGCAATTGCAGTTATTTGCGGAATTATTATCTTTATGTGGGTTGTGCATCGGCATGGCTCCTCAGCGCAGAAGAATCTAATGTTTAGAGGAGAATGTGTAGCTGTCAGTCACCGTACGGTACTTCGGAGTCACAGATAGTCGTGGAAGTATGACTGAAATAAGAATTTTCACCGGAAAATTTCAAGTATGTAACAAATCTGCCACTTTTTTTCTGACCGACTGAGAAAAAAAGCATTACATAAATTGCCAATGGTGATTACATCTAATGATCACTTAGCTCATATCAAACCGTTTAAATTATTATTATTGTTATACTTTGTTCTCAAATTGTTAATGTTAATATCAGCATTGCGTGACTAGGTGTATTTAGTGTGTTACCTGTAAATTTCAATTTCTGTACGGTCTAATCTCTAATTGTCCATTTGTCTTGGCATACAATCTGCCATCAAAATGATAAGTTTAATTATTGCAGCTGCTGTGAGAATAGGCTATAAATGTTACACCACCTTCAGTGTCCTCATTCTAAACAGATGTGACGTGATGATGCAAAGACGAGCGGTGACATGCTCAAATTTCCCATGCGAAAATATTATTACAAACTTACCGTTGTGAATCGGGCTAAGGTAAGGAAATAGTTTTGAACACTGGCTGTTATTGTCACAGAGACGAACTCCGTGATCCCCTCCTCTGACCGCCAGAGGGCTCCCTCCCTCGAGCACCTTTGTAATTGGGTGTTCCGTCTTTACGGGATGCCCGAAGACATCGTCTCTGACAGAGGTCCTCAGTTCACTTCTAGACTCTGGTCAGCATTCTTCCAGGCCCTGAATGTCAATGTGAGCCTAACATCAGGTTACCATCCTCAGTCCAACGGCCAGACCGAAAGACTCAACCAGGAATTGACACACTTCCTAAGATCCTACTGTGGCCAACATCAAAGTGACTGGGTTCGCTATCTGATGTGGGCAGAATACGCCCAAAATTCCCTTCGCAAGGAGGCGACGGGTCTCACTCCCTTTCAATGTGTGCTGGGTTTCCAACCTCCACTATTTCCCTGGTCTGGTGAACCCACCAATGTTCCTGCTGTGAACGATTGGCTGAACCGTTATGAAGAAACCTGGAACCGAGCTCACACACATTTGCAGCATGCCGTGCGCCACCAGAAAGAACAAGCGGACCGTCATCGACAGGCCAACCCAGACTATCAACCGGGACAATGGGTCTGGCTCTCCACCCGGGACCTCCGCCTGAAACTCCCTTGTAAGAAGCTCAGCCCGAGGTACGTGGGTCCTTTTCAGATAACACACAGAATTACACCTGTTTCGTTCCGTCTTGCCCTGCCTAACCATTTTCGAATGTCTCCCACTTTCCATGTTTCATTGCTAAAACCTGCTGAAGGTCCCGGCGAGGAGGGGGAGGAGAGGTCCCGTGAGCAGAGTCCCTCACCCATTATGGTGGATGGCGAGGAGGCGTATCGAGTACATGAACTTCTAGACTCCCGACGCCGAGGTGGAAGGCTCCAATATCTAGTCGACTGGGAGGGCTACGGTCCTGAGGAACGCTCCTGGGTAGACCTCTGCCTGTTGTATTATTCCGATCTTGTCTGCTCTTCACTATTGCTGTTTGCTGTCCTCGACCCCTTGCCTGTCTAACCACTGTGTTTTTCAATAAAAGCTTGCACATGGATCCCGCTTCGTCTGACGATTCCTTACAGTTATGTACTTATTCAAATATTGATAACTAAATCTTAAATAAATCTGGATAAATCTTAACCAAAAAAAGTTACAGACTGCTGCTTTAATTTTATTAAGTGGCAAAAAATGCATAGAAAAACAAAAAGCATTATATTATATATATAAATATTAATATTTTGTTGGTTCTCTTGAATTTGCACGTGTTCCAATTTCCTAAAACTTAATTTATAACTTATTTGTTTTTCTTTTGGACCTCACAGTCTGAAGGTGTCAGATTGTGTTGTGTAACATGCATGTGTGTGTGTGTCTTGTGTTCAAGTACACTTATGATGTGCATTTACCTCTGTTCTCTGCTATTGGCTCTGTGTTGGTGGGAGGCGGAAAGCTGAAAGAGCGTGTGGCCTTAAAGGAAGCATCATTGTGACAGCTGACGCTTTGTGCACGCTTGCGGCACTCAATGGCCAAATGACTGCAGCAGTCTTTATGACAGCTCACCCCACACACTGAAAAACAGAGAAGAAGGTCACAATGCCACATTTACACACACACACACACGATACACTTCATTTGGTTTCATACCTTTGCATTTGCATCGCTGTTTGTAAAATCCCCATATCTGAAAGAATTAGCATATATAAAAAGTCAAAGTTAAGAAAAACAAGAAAAAATCAATTTGAAATGGATTTTGGGTGGTTCAGTTCAAAAGAAAGTTTTTGAGCCATTAATCACTACCATTGAAAAGTTTGGGGTTATTTTCGAAAGAAATGAAAGAAATTAATACATTTATTACTTTTATACCCTCATCAGGGATGCATTAAATTGATCAAAAGTGACCGTATAGATATTTATAATGTTGCAAAAGCTTTATATTTCAGATAAATGCTGTTCTTTTGAACTTTTTATTCATCAAATAATCCTTAAAAAAATTCTACACAACTGTTTTCAACATTGATAATAATAAATATTTCTTGAGCAGCAAATCAGCATATTAGAATGATTTCTGAAGGATCATATGACTCGAAATAGAAGGATCTTGTGACTCGAGACTAGAATAATGATGAACTAAATTGCCTTTTAAAATATATTCAAATAGAAAAGAGTTATTGTAAATTGTAAAAATATTACTGTGTTTTGCTGTATTTTGGATCAAATAAATGAAGCCTTGGTGAGCAGAAGAGACGTCTTTTAAAAACATTAAAAAGTCTTACCGTTCAAAAACTTTGACCGGTAGTGTAGTCACTTTCAAATAAATCACAATTCTGTCACTTTTGATCAATTTCGTGCATCCTTACTGAATAATTCATCTTTTTTTTTTTTTTAGAAAAAATAAATGATTCCAAACCTTTGAACACTAGTCTAGGTAGTATATTTAATTTAGCTTTCTACAAAATTAAAATACAGTTAATTCTTTATTTCTTGTTTTATTGCACTAATGATATGACTAGAGTCATTAATGTAAAATTTAAAAAAAAAACAATTCTACTTTCTATATTAGAAAAATAGACCTTTAATTTAATGACATGGGGAAAGCTTTGTTCAATTAAAATGTTCAAAAAAAGAACACTAAAGAAAAAGGTTCCTTAACTGGGGTGGATCTTGACAGGAAATTAGAAAATAGGAAGTGGTTACTGTCTACACCCAAGTACCAACTGTGAACATAACATATTTCCTGCAGACACACCCTAAAACACACTGCTGCATTCTGACGAAAACAGCACAAGCACTATAAACCTCTGACAGCAGAGACAAATATGAACGGATGGAAGCTGTAAATACAATTTGGCTTACAAGTGATAATAAAATAGGCATTATGTACATCTATGCTTTTTTGAAATAAATACAGATCTATATGTCTGTTTCTCATGACACTGAAAAGATCTTATTTCATCTTATGTGTGGGTTGTCATCACGTTGGAGATGAAGATAAAGAATTCAAGTTTCATATAAAATGTTCACTCACCAAGCGAGAGCAGTGCCGACAAAATGAAGGCTTGATACTGCTCGTCTCTGTAAACGTGTGAACAAAACCCATCTTACAGTTCTGTAAGGAGCTTGCCTTTGTGAAGTACTCAATCATCTCCTCTCGGCTAATTTTACAGTCCCTGGGAGAGAAAATGAAAAAGAGAAAGATGGGACCTTTACTGTACTGTGGACTTTGACAAATGGGGGAAAATAATTACTCTAGAACTGGACAGATGTCTTGATAAACCCACTGGTTTTGGTCTAGTTCATCAAACTTGCCGAGGTAAGGGAAATTGCTCCTGATGATCTCAAACTCTCCTTGGGAAATGTAGCCATCACCATCAGTGTCAAAATTTTGGAACACTGACTGAAAATAAGACATCTTCTGATAAGTTCTTTTGCACTGAAAATTAACTCAGAACACAGCTCTCTTGTTAAATTTATGAAATAGTATGATCTTTCTTATATTCACCCATTCTAAGTTCATATCATGTAACATATATTTCTGACACAATATTACCAGCTATTTTTGCTCTATTTGTTGCAAGTCTCCCTGTTCCTGAATGAATCTTTGTTTTTGAACAAATAGGCTGAGTGAATAATTCAATGACTCGCTCACAAGGTAAGTCACTCGTTTCATTTTTGCATGAATCTGTGTTTTAGATCAAATTGGTTGAGTGACTAATTCAATGACTCTCTCATGAGTTCAGTCACTTGTTTTGTTCTTGACTGAATTAGTGTTTATGAATAAATTGGTTGAGTAAATGATTCAATGACTCACTTATAAGGTCAGTCACTTGTTTCTTTCCTGACTGAATTTGTTTCTGAATGAATCAGCTGAGTGAATGATTATTATTGACTAAATCATTTTTTGCCACCTGTTTTCTGCTCAACAGAAAAATCTATACCACTAAAGAATAAGTAAAGTAAGTATAGTATATTTTGTAAATATGTAAATACATTTGTTTTATAACCAAATATATAGTTTCATACAGCTCTTTATTGCATTTATTTTGTAATAATGACTGGCTCCCTTTACTTGTTCCTCCCTATACGTCAACCCTAATTTCCAGAATAGTTGGGACATTTTCTAAAATGTAATAAAATCAAGAATCTGTGATTTGTTAATTCTCTTTAAACTTTATTTAACTGACAAAAGTACAAAGAAAAAAATTCCAATTTTATCACTGGCCAAATTAATTGTATTTTGTAAATATTAACAAATTTTGATTTTGATGGATGCAACACACTCCAAAAAAGTTGGGACAGAGACAAAATAAAAGTGAAAGGTTCATAGAATATCTAAGTTAAACTGTTTTGAAACAGTCCTCAATAACAGGTGAACTGGTATAAAAGGTATTTGGGTATAAAAGGAGCATCCACCACAGACTCTGTCTTCGCAAGCAAAGATGGGTCATGGCAGACCACTTTGTTGTAAAATGAATTAGGAAAACCAGAGAAATGTCAGTCCATGTAGGGCAAGGCAGGAGACCTCCATTGAATGTGCTTGACCTTTGAGCTGGATCAAGAAATGGAAATTGAATTTCTTTTACCTAAGGAGAAAGCTATACCTCTGTACAATACAGAGATGGTGCCGTGTGCTCTGGGCCTGAGCTCATCTCAGTCTAAAAGACAATGGAAATGTGTGCTGTGGTCAGATGAATCTACTTTTCAGCTTATTTTTGGGAAAAACTGGCTTCGACTTCTCAGTCCCAAAGTCAAAAAGGACAATCTAGACTTCCATCAGCGACAGGGGCAAAAGCAAACATCTCTCAAGGAATAGGAGTTCAGCACTGCAAACGGCATGAGTGACCTGCATATGTGTACCATTTACGTGGAGGTGTGTATTGGGATTGTACAAAGACATATAATACCATCAAGATGACATCTTTCCCGTGAAGCAAGACAATGCCAGACTGATGTCTGCACATGCTACAACAGAGTGGTTTCTTAGACACCCTACACCGTAGAGTGGATGTGCTTGACTGAGCTGCCTGCGGTCCAGATCTGTCTCTCACTGAAAATATATGGCCCCTCATGAAAATATTGGGCAAAAATCCCACTCGCAAAACTGCGACAATTCAATTTACAAGCATTTAAAAAATTTAATTAAATGGAAAGGTGATGTGACACTGTGGTAAACATGCCTATGTCCCAACTTTTTGGGAGTGTGTTGCAGCCATCAAACTCAAAATCTGTTTATATTCACAAAACACACTTAAGTTGGTCAGTTGAGAACTTAAAAGGTTTAAGAGATTTAACAAATCACAGATTCTAGATTTTAATGCATTTTTTCACAACTTTTCTGGAATTTGTGTTGTATATTCTGTGCAATAAGTTCCTATGAAAATCAAAGAATTATTCAGAAAAATCATAAATGAACTGAAAGTAGTGCATGTCACATACCTCCACCATTTTTTCAATGTGCTTGTTGATAATGCCTGGATCCGCTTTGGGTTTGACGGAAGATGCCCACTGTTCTATTAGGGGAGACTGTGACTTTGAGCTGGAAGTCTAAGAGGCCAGAAATCAATGGTGTATTCAGCAAGTGAAAATAAGGCACCAGTAGATATGGATAAATGACGGCTGTCCGTTGTTCGAGCAGAATAATTATAGAGTAATGGTTCAGTCCCCCAGCTGCAAGTCCACGTAAGTGGATTATGCAAACAACATACTAGGAACATTAATCTGTCAAATTGTGTAATGAGTGGTTGTAATTGGTGGTTTCAACCTCATGGTGGCCAATGAAGTAATGTCGGTGTGGTGACTCACAGATAGTTTAATACTGCGAGGCTCCCTCTGTAAAGATAGCTGATATATCTCGTCCTCTGAGTGGTACTGGTCCAAAGACACCTGGACAGGTACAGAAGAAATGCAAATAATGAACAATAATCGATACCTGACATAGATTTGACAGATCCTTCAAAGGCTATTTCATCCGCTATGTCTCCCGCTTAAATATCAATCTATTTAAATGAAATATTTACCTTAAAAGTAAAAATCTTTCTCAAGCACCAAATCAACATTAGGATGATTTCTGAAGGCTCATGTGACACTGACGACTAGAGTAATGAGTGCTGAAAATTCAGCTCTGCCATCACTGGACTTTTGATTACAGCAAACCCATCCCACCCATAATAGACTCACTATAAGCAGATTCAGCAGGTCTGAATTGGCTTCTATATTGGGTGGAGTGCTCTGAATGAGCGCCAGCTCTTCCAGGATGGCGTACAATTGATGGGTCTTGGTTAGGTTGACCCTAGTCTTCTCTGGGTCAAACCAATCAGGCAGGGCCACATGGACAGCAATCAGGTCCTTCAAATGTACCCCGAGGATGGGAAACCGGAATCCCCGACATTCAGAGAAACGCTGACGGTAGCGACTGTAGTTTCCAGAGGAAGTGACCAGCTCCACCAATCCATCAAACACCTGATTAAACACAGAGGAGGCCATCCGTTAGGATGAAGGTCGGTGCAGCCGAAATATGAGGAAAGGGGATTTCAGCAGTTGGTACATGGGTAAAAGATATTTCTGGTCATGTTTGGTTGCCTGATTACAGAGCACTTGACTTGAGTATTGATATTTCTGTGCAATCTGGCAGAGAGTATGAAAATGGCACTCAAGCCACCTACTACAAAGTGGAACTTAAGAATCTTATCTCCTATTGCCAGATTTGGAGAGTTACAGCATTTTTTTCTTCTTTTTTTTTGCCAGTATTGGAGGTGTGTTTACTGGCAGTCCTTACCTTGCGCGTCTCGCTGCCGATGAGCGCCTGGGTATCTTTGAGTCTAGCAATGGAACTGTTGCTGAGCCCACCCACTACAGCCATCAGTGTGTTGAAGTTCTGCAGCTGCAGTAGTCTCTGCACACACACATACACAAACAGGCCTATATATTAATGTCAAAATCCTAAAACATTCTGTTTATTTTCAGGTTTAAATTAGATTCTGAATCCCAGATGTTCCAAGTGGTCTCTGACTTTTGGACCCTGCTGTAAACAGATTACATGTCTTGAAATATAAGCGAGCGAGCGAGTTGGATTAACCTGGGCCACTTTGATGAATTCACTGATGACAGTGGCTCTCTGCTGAGCTGTAGGCTTACTGAGAACCATGATCTGGATCCACTGGGAAACACTGTTAAACAGAGTAATGAAACGCTCCAGAATGGGATTATCCACCGTGCAGCCGTGCATCACGAAACTGTGGTAGTCCTGGAACTGAGGGGGAACAGATTTGCAATATGAACTCAGACTCGAGGTCATGCTATTACAAGCACAAACATGTGATTAATACTGCATCTATAACTTACCAGAATTTTGCAAAAAGATTTGTACTCCATATACGTAAGGTGTTCAGCCAGGGTGGAAGCATCCAGGTGGTCAAAAAGAAGAGAGGTCTTGCGTTTCTTCTGGACAGTCTCATCCAGTTGACGTCGCCATTCGTATGATGGTCTACAGGCACAACAAACAAGACATCGCATTTATATTCCTTCTCCATTATGCCTATAGATCATGCTGGCTACTGTTTGGATTAGTGATTTGGATTGATTTGATGTTTAAGTATATTTTAATTTAACTTAAAAATAGACACCTGCATTTTATATGTACTACAAAGTCAATGTATCTATAAGTTATTCAAAAGTACATTTAAAATGTAGTTTATACATTATTGATTGGATACATAACTTTAAATGGTTTTGAAATTAATTTAAGGCAAAAAATTCCAATGAGCTTCATTCCGGAAGAGGTTTGGGTTTGCTCTTGTGCGTCATTCAGGTTAGGTCAAGCTTCTGCTTATGTTCGCTGATCAGTGTTTACATGCGGGTAAAAGCCTAAATTAAATCTTTTCATCATAACAAGTAATCGATTCTTTTCAGAAAATTTGGACTAAACCGCTCGATTCATGTGGATTAGTTTTCCGATCTCTTTATGAACTTTTTGAAGCTCCAAAGTTGTTACAAAGGCAGTCAATGGAAAGAAATCTGAGAGCATTCTCAATCATCAAAAAGATCTTCATTTGTGTTCTGAAGGTCTTACGGGTGTGGAAAGACATGAGGGTGAGTAATTAATGGCAGAATCTTTATTTGGGGTGAACTAATCCTTTAACTAGAATTTTCTATAATCTTTGATATTCTTATTTGTCATTAACCTAAGAACTTCTCGGCTATTTGGTTGTCTGAGGCGTGTAGGTTGTTTGTGATGTTCAGTACACTATCCTTCCACATTCTCCAGGCCTCTGTATCAAAGGAGCAACGGTCTGGGAATACTGTGCCCCTGTGACTCACATGCTGTCTATGTCAATGAGCAGACTACGCCTCACATCTCCATTCTGCTCTAGTCGCTCTTTCAAGCCACGGATCTGTTCAGCAAGTGTGGGGTTCAGGTCAAACTCAGCTGGGAACTCAGATATCCAGTACCTGACAGAGAAAAAGAGACAGAAGACACAGAGAACTATGACACAGAGTAGCTGTCCATGAAATAAGTTTGGGCAAGACCTCAGGTGGACGAGTATTTTCAGTGAATAGTCTTGCCTCAACTGCTTTATGCGAATTCACAATAACACCTCTGTAATCCAACCCAGCTGCTTTATGACAAAGAACATCCACATCTTTACAAGAATTTTACACCGGATGGCCAGATAGTATTCGGATGCCACAGCCAGATGTTTTTGTGCATATAATTTCAAAATCAGCATCAATAGGCAGTACGTCCTCCTTAAGGAGCTGTTCACACATAACATGTTTCTACTGTGCTGTTTCTATGTAAACAGTGCTAGACAGACGTGTTTGACTGGAGCACTTGCGCATCATGTCTTAATTTTTTAAATATACAATTTAATTAATATAAAATGTCATTTTTGAAAGTGCTACACATAACAATTTAGTTATATTAGATGTGTCTTTTATCT
The DNA here is from genome assembly GCA_038088235.1 of Zacco platypus. Lineage (NCBI taxonomy): Eukaryota > Metazoa > Chordata > Actinopteri > Cypriniformes > Xenocyprididae > Zacco > Zacco platypus. The sequence continues at coordinate 16,942,701 of CM076070.1, forward strand.
TATTTAACTGTAAATGCACCGTTATAAACCACGCCTCGGGCTAATTAAACTCTATAATACTGACAGAGCCTCTATCGCCTTTGTTTTATTCAAACTTCTTTAAGTGGTGGAGTGCTGCACACTACCTGGTGGGTAAATTACCTTCTCCAATTTCTGTATAGCAAGTATTCCCTTGAAGCTGGGTGCACTCTGAGTGATTTATAATAGTCCTTTACGTTTGATGCTTGTCAGACTGTATGAACATGATCCTCATGTCACACTGTGTGATCTCAGAAACACGTTGTGTGTTAATGGCACATTAAAATTGTGACTTCTGGGTCATAAACATGTTTTTATGCTTCACACTGCTCAACCTTTACCTTGGGTAAGAAATTAATTGAGGTATTGAGGCTTCACACTGTGCATTTTATAATTCACAGGGTAATGTTCTTATTTGTATATTTGCCATGTCAATACCACTGATTTGACTTTAAATAACATCTTGTCTCGCGCTGTCCTGAGTAGACATTTCGGATCATTAATGCCGTTTACATCAGATAAAGAATGATGGCTATATTAGCGTCCACACCAGCGGATAATTTCTTTATGTTTATTCTAAGCGCGTGCTTGTCTGTTACAGCAGGATGGATTCTGATTGGCTGTCAATGTTTTCATCTGGATAAAATCGTTCTGAAAGTGATTCCAATGACATCCGTCATCGTTATAGCGGTGGTGTGAACTCCGGGCCTTCAAACAGGACTGTCTTTTCCCTCCGGTTAATGTGTTTTCTGTAATTCCGTCACGTATTTACCTCAAACTGTGGAACAAACTACAGTGCTTGAAAGTTTCTGACTGTACTCTCCATGAATAATTAATGAAGCAAAGGCTGGTTGGTTTATGATTGGTTGTTTGTTGCTCAACAACTGCCCATCAATGCTGCCTTCACGTGCTCTTGGAATTATCATAAATCCAAGTATCCTTGGGAAAAAAATTGCACAGGAACATCCTTCCATTTTGAAACTTGAATACAATGACATCGTAAATCATGAATTCAGAAGTGAGAATTATCAAATTTCCAAGAGCACATGAAGGCAGCATAATAAAGTAATAAGCCCCAAAAAGCCCCGGTTTACAGTGAATTTGTGACATCTAAGGGGTGTTGTTAACCGTTGTTATAAATTCACTGGAAACCACGGCTTATTGCTTTCATAAAATGGTTACTACACAATACAAATATTAAAGCCAAAAAATATGTATTAATGCAACTTTCATGAAGTAAAATCATTAAAAGACTTCCTTCCACTGGAAAAAATGACAACAGAAGTTACATTTATTATGCCATTGTGACGGCAAAGATTGCCTTTATGAGCGTGTCATTCAGTCGCAAAGACTTTTATATTGAAACTTGTTGGGAACACGCAACAAGACGCAAATGAAAAATGCTTTGACTAGCGCTATCAGTGTCAGCAGGGCACGGGAAAACCCTCTTGATCCGTGTTCACAACAAGTTTCAATATAAAAGTCTTTGCGATTGAGTGACTCGCTCATAAAGAGAATCTTTGCCGCCGTAATGGCGTAATAAATGTAACTTCTGTTGCTGTTCACGATCAGGGACTATTTTTCCAGTGGAAAAACCTTCTAAAATTAAAATTGAGACTTTAAAGCAGCACCAACGGAACACAGTGGCTAGATCTAAAACCCCCAAATGACACGCTAGCATGAGTCAAAATAACTAACCCCCATCTTTATACGACGTTCTGATGCAGAGATATAGGTCTAGCTAAACGGTTGCTAGGGTACTCCGTTTGGTTGCTAGGGACTGGCTATTGAATCCAGGCTCAGAGTGGCTCTCTCACACTGCATGACATTGCAGAAAACTATTTATCCAGTTCGGTTCCATTCACACAAGGGTTGCGCCAAAAACGCAGTTGCAAGTCCTGAAAATGTACAGGTTTGTGCGGTTGCTACTGCTGTAAACTCGCACATATACACATAATTAGCCTATTTGAAAAATATAATTTCCGTGCAGCCAGTAGCAGGCCCCTGGCTTCAGCCTATGGAAGCCCTTTGCATTAATGCGCCCCTGGTCTTCAAGCTTTAAGATGCCATGTAGCATATGTACGGTTATTAAGCTTTTTGTATGTGTAAATAAAAAATAAAAGGAGAACAAATGGGTCTTTAACCTACTTGACAAGGTGACAAATCTGAGACTGGCGATTTGCAGAACAATCCTGTTCCTGAGACCTGTAATACTGTCAAGGTAGCTCCACTTCATTACTATTATCGGCTGTGAGGAGAGTGATGGAAACAGTTTGTGATGCTGTCAGCCCTCTCTATAAATGACAAACCCCTTCCATGAAAGACTGTACTAAGTGCTAAATGTCTAGCATAAAAGCCGGCCTGTCACATTGGAAACTAGACATGCATTTCTTTTCTGGTATTTGACATTAATGCTAGTTTTTAAAATACAGAGTTCTCAAAAAGTACAACATGACAGGTCTTCTAAAGTAGGATACTTGTGCATGAGTTTCTTGGCTAGGTCACTGGATGACAGGTACCAGGGATGCATGGTGAGAAACATTCGCACGGGAAACGTCTCCTTCAGAATGCCTTCATTGTCTGTGAGGAAGACAGAAAACCAGACAGCGATTTGCACATGAATTAAAATGAATCCATTAGCCTGTGATTTTCATTTAATAGCTTGAACATTTCTGCTCTCATAGAAATTATGGCACTTTTTTGTGAGAAAAAATTAAACATACATTAAATTAAACAAACATTTTAGGTTAACTTCATCCAAAAGGCCTAAAGCTAAAGTTCAGCTACTTTTTTTCTTTGTCCTTCTCACATTAAAATGTATCAGGTAAATTGCATTATTATACCCCACTGTAAAAAGTAGTAACCTGCAATTGTTACCTTAAAGAACTAACTTTAACTTGATTTAACTTATAAAAAAATGTATTTTGTTGGTATAAATGAATGTATTTAAGTTGATTCAGCAATATTAAATAATGTTTTGGACTTGAATAAAACCAGTTAAAGGGTTAAATTTCTTTCTACTGCTGAACACAAAAGAAGATATTTTGATTAGTTGATGGACCCCATTGATTTGAATAGGACGGAAAAAAATACAATGGAAGTCAATGGGGTCCATCAACCGTTTGGTTAGCAACATTCTTCAAAAAAGCAGAACAAAGAAACTCATACAGGTTTGGAACAACTTAAGGGTGAGTAAATGATGACACAATTTTCATTTTAGGTGATCGATCCCTTTAATTTAGATGTTATAATTTTTTTCAGTGCAACTCTAAAATATTAATTTCATAGTAACAGGGGGTTCCCTGCTCCTTTTCTCTGAAAAAAAAATTAAGACCCCAGAGCTAGAGAAATATTGAAGAGGGTGGAGGGAATATTGATAAACAGACACAAATACACACAGTTGAACAAGCCAGTGTTGTTCCCACTGGCTGATCTGAGTGTTTACACAAGAGAAGGAAGAAGCAAATATGAGCACTGACCAAAGGCTTTGATGCAGGCTTCCACCAGCTCATCCACGCTGGCTGACTGATCCGATGAAACGCTCTCCATCCCTTTCTACTTCACTGTTCTCCACAGCCCCTCCTTTCCCCCCCACTTAATTTTCCACTTCTCTCTTTGATCCCTCTCTTTTTCAGTCTGAAAATGAGACAACGCCATGCGCGGCAAAGGAAACAGAATCAATAAAGCAGAGAATGGTTCAGATGTGAAAGGTGTCACTGGTTTTTCATTTTCATCAAAAGCAGACAAATCCTGGTCACACATGGATAATACAACGGACAAGACTCATCCGGAGAAAAACAAGGTGCATAGCAGAAAAAAAGAATCAAAGATCCATAGTAACCGTTCTCAGACAACAGTAGAAAAAAGTCTTAGAAATACTTTCAAAAGAACTTACCCGTTGAATTTGGCATCAGTGGTCCAACAGTGATCCCTGATAGTGAAAAACAGAAGTGCTGATGAACACAAGGTTTCAGGACAGCCTCTCTCTACTGAAAACCACAGAGGGCCTCATTGCGGGTCACTGTAGTAAAACTGCCTATGCGGTTTCCTGTCGGTTGAGAAATTTACAGCTGTTGTATTTCCTGTTTTGAATGTTTCTACTCATTTTTCACATTCACACCTAAAAAGGGTGGAGGAGTGTGAGAAAGTTTTTTTTTTAGTTTGTCTTGGTTTCTACATATATTGAGACATGTTGTCAGAGAATATTTATGGGTATTTTTTTCCCTATTGGTAAATAAAATTTTTATTTTCTAATTTTAATCATGTATCAAACAAATTTTTATGAGGTTTATGATAATATATCGAAATATATATGCATACTCACTATTGTATTAGGTACACCTGTTCAATTGCTTGTTAACACAAATATCTAATCATAATTTAAGTGACTTTTGATGTGGCAGGGTTGTTGGTCTGAGTAATTCAGAAACTGTTGATCTACTGGGATTTTCACACAAAACCATCTCTGGGGTTTACAGAGAATCGTCTGAAAAAGAGAAAATATCCAGTGAGCAGCAGTTCTGTGGGCGAAAATGCTTTGCTGATGCCAAAAGTCAGAGGAAAATAGCCAGACTTGTTTGAGCTGATAGAAAGGCAACAGTAACTCAAACAACCACTCGTTTCAACCGTGGAATGCAGAAGAGCATCTCTGAACTCACAACACGTTGAACCTTGAAGCAGACGGTCTACAGAAGCAGAAGATCACTCCTGTCAGCTAAGAACAGGAAACTGAGGCTACAATTCATACGGGCTCATCAAAATCACACAATAGAAGATTGGAAAAACGTTGCCTGGCTGGTGGTGTAATGTGTGTGGTCTGTGTGCAGGGGATATATTCTTGCCACACTTTGGGCCCCTTAGTACCAACTGAACAACTTTTAAATTACCACAGTGTAGGCTACCTATCTTCTGATGGCTACTTCCAGCTTCCGGATAATGAACCATGCCACAAAACTCAAATCATCTCAAACACACACACACACACGTTGCGTTCTCATTTTTTATGGGGACATTCCATAGGCGTAATGGTTTTTATACTGTACAAACTGTATATTCTGTCCCCCTACACTACCCCTACCCCTAAACCTACCCATCACAGAATATGTTCTGCTATTTTGGATTTTCAAAAAAGATAATTCTGTATGATTTATAAGCTTGTTTCCTCATGGAGACCAAAAAAATGTCCCCACAAGATCAAAATTTACTAGTATTACTATACCTGTGGGGACATTTGGTCCCCATAATGTTGGGAATACCCGCCCACACACACACACACACACACACACACACACAGGTTTGTTTTGCTATCTTAGTGAGGACATTGCGTAGACTTCCATTGATTTTATATCAGGACAATAAAATTTTCTATTACCTAACCTAACCCCTACTCCTAAACCTACCATCACAGAAATGTGTAGCCATCACTAGATTTAAATAAAAACATCTTTTGGTTGATTTAGAATTATATATATATATATTGATCTTGAAATATATAATTACATCCAGGGTTGGGGAGTAACAAAATACAAGTAACTTAGTTACGTATTTAAAATACAAAATTTGAGTTACTGAAAATTAAATTAAAATTGTGTAAACTGTAAATTATTTCATTACAGTTACATTTTAAATGGGTGGTAATCAGATTACAGTTACATCTGAAAAGTATTTTAGATTACCAAAGTGATTACTTTGAATTTTAATGTCATTTAAACAGCAATTGGTGATTCTCTGACTCTGACAGTCTGAAAAAGCAGAGTAAAGTTTCACCAACATTTTAATTTAAGAGGTATCATAAAATTGTTATTTTTATTTAGTACTGTCCTGAACAAGACAAAATGACTGAATTTATAAAAAAATTGCCCAACTGTCAATTTAACTTAACTGTCCTGTCATGACCTGGATGATCCACGACTGTTTTCATGTTTTGTGATAGTTGTTTGTGAGTCATTTTATAATAGTAAAAAAGGTCACTGCACCTTTTTCTCACAATTTGTTTTTTCCCCTCACAATTGTGAGTTTGCATTTCACAATTCTGACTTCTTTTTCTCAGAATTGCGAGATTTAAACTCAGAATTGCAAGTCATAAAGTCAGAATTGGGAGATATAAACTTGCAAATCTGACTTTTCTTTCTTGCAATTGTGAATTTAGTATGTGAGTTTATTTCTCATAATTCTGACTTTATAACTCACAATTGCAACTTTATATAATATATAACTATATATAATTCTGAGAGAAAAAGTCAATTGAAAAAAAACTTGAAATTACCTTTTTTGTGTTTGTTCCACACTTATTAGTATTCCAAAGTATTCTAAAGTATTTAGATTAAGTTACTAACCTTGAGTAATGTAACAAAATACGTTACAAATTACTTTTTAAAGCATGCATTTTGTAATCTGTAGTGAAATACATTTTAAAAGTAATTACAGTTATTAATCCTGATTACATCTCATGAAATTTTGCTTCTTAAGTGTTTCAGTGCTTCATCATGCGACTATTTTGTTAAAATGGTAAGTCTGAGCATCACAGAACTGTGATAAAGCATTTCCCTCATTCACAGTCCACAGTTCTGAGGGTGTGATCAATTTGAAGTTGTGTTGGCTCCCCTCAGTGGCCACATATTGTCTTACACTTTAATGTCTCACTCTGGCTATTACTGAAGTTTGTGTTGACAATAATGGCAAATAACCTGCTAAAGTCAAGACCTGAACATGATGGAATGAGAAATTACTGTTGTTTAATTATGAATAAACTTGGGCGTAGGATTATAATTAGGGTATGAAAATATTTGCACTGGAAAAAAACAAGAACTTTATCTTGAATATAAGTGTACATTTATGTTGTAGTGAAAATGAAATGCCACCATGTATATTTCAGTTTGGCATGGATGATGCATTTTCACTGTGAAAATGAAAATAAATTAATTTTTGTCACATTTTGCATACAGTTTTATTTAATGAAATCTGGTTTTAGTTTTAATTTTAATCATTTAAATGATTTATTTAAAATTGGCAGAAAATACCTTCTATATACATCTACATTATATTCATTGTAATTATGTAAATTGAGAAGATATCAAGAACTGATTATTTATTTATTTGCAGTGTTGGACAAATCTAAAACAAGTTCTTCTCTGAAGGATGTGAAGGTACTGCAGGGCATTATTATAAAATTCTAATTTTCTTTGGGAGAAAACAATGCTAGTTAGTCAATGTGTTAGTTTTGATGTGTAACAATTTGATTTGGCTGACACTCTGGAGGCTCTGTAAAGGTTGCAGCTCCCTATGAAGGAAACTGTCTATTAAATTTGCTAAATGCTCTATTTGTTATTAATTGAAGCAAGATTGAGAATTCGTGTGTGGTGCTCAGCTGTCATATGGAACTATGTGAGCCGCATGCCGTTCAAATATCATGGCCTTTGAGCTGGGTCATTGCGGCTATTAATGTCTTGGGCTCGAGAGAGCTCTATAATCTCAAGCGAGTTGTAGTTCAACTCAAAATACGGGTATTTATAAGTAATTTACACTTCTATTGTACATATTTAACCGCTGCGTAAAAAAAAACATCGTATCCTCTTGCTCAAAAATCGTGAACTTATATTGAAAACGTAATTGGCAGATGGCGGCCCTGACCCCGCCCGCTAATTAATATTCATGAGGGGGCTTTAAATGAGGAGAACTGTCAACGCTGCATGGGTGCTGCTGCTCACACTCTTACCTGATCCGAAGTCGAGACTGCTGTCACCATGTCGAAACCACTGTCAGATCACGATAGAAAGAAGCAGATTTCTGTGAAGGGGCTCGCCGGTGTGGAGAATGTGTCAGACTTAAAGAAAAACTTTAATCGCCATTTGCATTTCACGCTGGTGAAGGACAGGAACGTATCCACCAAACGGGATTATTACTTTGCGCTCGCGCACACAGTCAGAGACCACTTGGTAGGCAGATGGATCAGAACACAGCAGAGTTATTACGAGAAAGACCCCAAAGTAAGTTCATGCATGTTGAGACTGTACCAAAACAAAAGCAAGTCCATGCATGACAGCACTGCAGCAAAACTAAAGACATGTTTGTAAGCAATTAATAACCACATCTGTCAATGCATCTCTAATAGCATGGCATTTGTGCAGGGGCAGGACCTTTTGTGACCCTTCTTCACTGAGAGCACTTCAGGTAGACTGGGATCAGCACTCTCTGCAAAATATAATCAGGATTCACTTGGAGATTAAAAACAAAGTACAACTTTAGCACATCTTTGGTAGTCTAATGTCATTTCTGCAATGATTTTGACTGGCATTAACATAGAGACCTCAACTTAGGGAAAATGAATGAGCATTTTAGATGATCAATAGCATGATCTGTACATTACTAGCACTTTGTGCATCTCTAGATAAATGTGTCCTGTGCATGTGCATGCATAATGAATAATACTAATGGTGATAATGCAGATTATTTTTCATTTAACCTTTAAACAACAAAGCAACAACATTTTCATTTGAACATCTATATATAATATTTGATCTGTTTTACTGCATTTTCCATTGAAATGTTTTTAAAGGGACCTTTGTTATATATTTTATAAATATTAAAAAGATCAAGCAGCAGAAAAAGTATAAAAAGAATGTGTCAGTATTCAAGACATCAAAATCTGAGTCGGAGGACAGGAGATGAAACCACAGCTCAGCATCCGTGACCTTTTCCTCTCCAGTCTATAGCCTGAAATCCCTGGATGGAATTGGTGTCTAGGATATAAAGGTCAAAAGTTGCTCCCTAAAAGAAAGGTCACTGTAGTAACCTATACGGGGAGAAGAGATGACATGTAATGCAGCCTCATAATAAATCTGAGTTACATAAAGACTATACAGACTTTTTACAGGAAATATAAATAAAAATGACCTGGATATCTTCAGAGTTCCATTCTGTTACTGTTCCTTTAGGTGGACATCAGCAGTAAACCTTGATTTCAACATTAGAGCTGCAATGAGGCTCATGACTGTTTCCTTGAAAATGTGATTATGGAAATGATGTGAGAAACGTTGTTTTGGAAACCAGTTACATGATTTCAAAGCTTTTGGATGCTAAGAAACTGCTGGTGTGGGCGGAAGTTTGAGGTTTACCTGGACGCAACCATCTGTTTCATTGTTTTCACCATCAGTAAAAACTTGCACATTCTTTAAAAACACATTGGTCTGAACTCTGCACTCAGACCTTCTTCATTAGCTGCTTTACAGAATATCATTACACACTCTGTAACCTTTTCTGGTGACCTCACAGCTGGTTATTTTTGCTAAAGTCAAAATGGCAGTGTTATATAACACCAATGACCTTCCCCAATCTCTGACCAGTCTGTTTCTGCCCATCGTGCAGCCACATGCCCACTCTCACCTCCACTGTCTCATTCACTCTCTTGCTTTTCATACCCAACACCAAAGGAAGACCTAAAATGTCAAAGGCTACAACAGGGATGGTATCAGATTGCCATGCGTTAAATCCTCCCTCTGCCAGGAAGTATTAAAATAGTCCTAAATAAAGTCTAAAAATAGTGCCCAGGCGGAGGACGGTCTGTGGGGTCTTGACTTGCTAACCCTAAATTAATATATCGAAATGCACAAAACATTATGTAAACAATGTCATGTCCCTTGCTGTATTTCTATATATGTATGTACAGAAATGTTAACAGTTCAACAATAAGGTTTCATTTTTTAACTTCACTAGTTAACATGAACTAATAATGAAGAATGTTGATTTAAATATTTTTAAAAATAAAAAAATGTATGAATTAGTTAATGCAACACAGACAAAAAATTAACATATTTATGTTTTACTAACATTAACAAAGATTAATAAATACTTTACAAAAAAATACATTGCTCACAGTTAGTTCATGCCACAGTTGTAAAGAGTACTTGGAAACCATACTTGAGTAAAAGCACAGATAGCTTACAGCAAAAATGACTCCATTGCAAGTTATATGTCACCAATTCCAATACGACTTGAGTAAAACTAGGTTACCTGATTAGATTATCTGATTTGAACAGCACGTACATACTGAACGTAGGATCAAAGATTCCTCAACACCTAGGAGACGTGTCAGTGAAAAACAAGAAACAGCTGATTTGTTAGGAGAGCAATCGCATGTTTATTTTCTAAAATCAAAATAAAACTGAACACCTCAATATTGCAATAAATCAACATCGATACAACAGCCTCTTAAATGTCTACTAACTCTCAGAACTGTCTCAGTTCAGCTCTAGTGCTCAAAAAGGCCAATATACTTCAAAATGGTCTCTTCAATATAAGGGTTAAAATAATGTTAAGTAAAATGAAATAGTCAAAGCTTACTTGTACTGGATGTGCTGGTTTCGTCCTCCTCACCGGCTGCGCTCATGTCCTCATCTCATCCGCTCACAATTGCATAAAATATTCCTATTGACAAGTTTGGGTGAGTAAGGGTAGAATGCACAAAATATAGTACCTGCAATTCCCTGTAGATGGCGTTATCCTTCTTTTGTGGCAGACAATAAACACAAAAATGTAATAAGTAATTGCATAACTGAACACAAATGTATTGTAGTAAATTGTACATATACTTGTTCAAAAATGCAGTCAAGTAGAGAGTAAAAGTTGCTAATATCTTTGATAGATACTCAGTAAAATTACAAAATAAGATATCCTTTAAGGTATAGTTCACCCAAAAATTTAAATTTTGTCATCACCCTCAAGAAATCTGTATGGGTTTCTTTCTTCTTTTGCACACGAAATGAGATATTTTGAAGAATGCTGGTTAAACATTCAGACTGTTTATGAGACTGTTATTCAGACTGTTTATTTACAGAATGTTGATGAGAGCCATTGACTGCCATAGTAGGGAAAAATAATTCTATGGAAGTCAATGGCTACATTCTTCAAAATATCTTCTTTTGTGTTCATCAGAAGAAAGAAACTCATGCAGGTTTGGAACAACATGAGAGTAAGGAAATGATGAGAGAATTTTCCCTTTTGGGAAAAATTTGACTTTACACCACTGGTTCATGTTAGCTAGTGCTTTAAATACAAAGTTCTGTCGTGAAATTCTAGATGGCGCAGGCTAATATGTCCTTTAACTCAACCTGCTCATAATCATGACATTATTTATAGAGCACAGCTGATTGGTTCCTTCTGTATCAGTAGCCAATGAGCTTGCATATTCAACCTTCAAATACTTGGGTAGCATTTGCCTTAGCAGTGCAGTGCGCTTTCAGAAACCCTCCACCTTCCCCAGCTCCACCTGTATAGATCTGCTATGGGTAATTCATGTACGCTATATTGTACAGCAGCATGTCTTACTTGCTCACAGCAGCATGTTGTGTGAATTGGCAGTAGCGAGTCCTGTATTTGCCAAAACCAAACATATCAACATTGCCATACCCATTACCGTGCCAAACACCGAGTTGTCATCACAGAACTAATGTTAACAATTGAGACCTTACTGTAAAATATTACCAAAGTAATAATAATAAAAATCACAAACAACAAATGACTCCTGTACTGACTGACATTAACTTATCGATATTTTATCCTTGTGTCTGTTAGCGTGTATATTACCTTTCTCTGGAGTTCTACATGGGCCGTACCTTGCAGAACACGATGGTGAATCTGGCTCTGGAGAACGCTTGTGATGAAGCCACGTATCAGGTAAGACAACACAATGAAGCCATTGTACTGCTTTAGATGATTGTTTTGAAACCAGTGAATGATTACAAACCTTGTTATTCAGCTTGGTCTGGACATGGAAGAGTTGCAGGAGATGGAGGAAGATGCTGGACTGGGAAATGGAGGCCTTGGTCGTCTTGCTGGTTAGTAATCTGACCTCAGCTTTGAAAGAGGAACCATTATTATCAGTATGGATTTTTTGAACTTTGCACAAGAAAGTCAGAGAATAGAGGAACAGCCTGCTTTTCAAACTTTCAAAGCTATACAGAACCTGTCACAGGCAAGATAAATCTGTTTCTGAAGAGGCACACCCACCCTTGGTCTCTGTCTCTCTCTTTGTCTATTAGCTTGCTTTCTGGACTCTATGGCCTCTCTTGGCTTGGCTGCCTACGGTTACGGCATTCGCTATGAGTTTGGCATCTTCAACCAGAAAATCTGCAGTGGCTGGCAGGTAGTTGAAATGACCTTTAATAGTTTGACTTGGTTTAAAAAACAACAACAACAAAAAAAAGATGAAAAAAACCAAATGAATTAAAGTGTTAGTTCAACCAAAAATGAAAATTCTGTCATTAATTACTCACCCTCATATTGTTCCACACCAGCAAGACCTTCATTCGTCTTTAGAACAAGATGTTATTGATAAAATCCGATGGCTCAGTTAGGCCTGCATTGAGAGCAAGTTAATTTATACTTTAAAACACCCATAAAGGTACTAAAGATATGTTTAAAACAGTTAATGTGACTAAAGTCATTCAACCTTAATGTTATGAAGCGACAAGAATAATTTTTGTGGGCTAGAAAAACAAAATAACGACTTTATTCAACAATATCTAGGAATGGCCTATTTCAAAACACTTCTTCATGAATCTTCGAAGCTTTATGAATCTTTTGTTTCGAATCAGTTGTTTGGAGTGCGTATCAACTGCTAAAGTCACGTGATTTCAGTAAATGAGGCTTCGTTACATCATAAGTTTTTTTTTTTAAATTTCAATGGTTCATGTGACTTTGGCTGTTTACTACCTCTATGTTTGATACACGATCCGAAATACTGATTCGAAACAAAAGATTTGTAAAACTTCCAAGCTTCGTGAAGCAGTGTTTTGAAATTGGCCATCACTGGATATTGTTGAATAAATGTCGTTATTAAGTTGTTGGTTTTTTTAGTGCACAAAAATTATTCTCATCACATCATAACTTTAAGGATGAACAACTGTTGTCACATGGACTGTTTTAAATATATCTTTAGTACATTTCTGGGTGTTTGAAAGTGTAAATGAACTTGCTGGCAATGCAGGCCTCACTGAGCCATCGGATTTGATCAAAAATATCTTAATTTGTGTTGCGAAGATGAACGACGGTCTTACTGGCGTGGAATGACAGAATTTTCATTTTTGGGTGAACTAACCCTTTAATGGTGCTTGCTATTTCTCAACAACTGCCTAACAACCACCTAGAACACACAAGTATGACCTATCATGGTTTTATCAACCACCCAAAACCCTATAGTAACCACCTTTTCACTTTCACATTTTTTTCCATTTGTAAACATTATGCATACATATTACTTGTAATTAAACATGTTGGTCCCGCGCATATCTTGAAATTCTGATAATATCAATCATCGACAGGTTGAAGAGGCAGATGACTGGCTCCGCTACGGTAACCCATGGGAGAAAGCTCGTCCAGAATATATGCGCCCTGTGCACTTTTATGGTAGGACAGAGCATCACCCAGATGGAGTGAAATGGGTGGATACTCAGGTAACGCATCTCCATGCATAAAGCTGTACGTTTGTATGTGGTTATACTATATTCACAAACATATTTTATATTGTTTACCCAGGTTGTTTTGGCTTTGCCCTATGACACCCCTGTTCCCGGATACAGAAACAACATTGTAAACACCATGAGGCTGTGGTCTGCCAAAGCCCCTTGCGAGTTCAACCTGAAAGACTGTGAGTACCAGTAACAGTTATCATATTTGCTGAAAAAAAGGGCCTAGACCTGCATAATAAAACCCAATATACTTAAATTGATATGAACGAACAGGTGTGAGTTCATTTAAAAAAAAATCAGGCCAAAACTAAGTTAGTTTGGAGCACATTTTAGGAGTTTAAAAACTCTTGCCCAAAATGAACTTTCCAGAAAGGCTGAAAGGCATATCACTTTAAAATATAGTATTCTTTGCAGAATTCAAATGGGTCTGATACGTTTTTAAGTCTGTGGTGATGTCATGAAAATCCGCAACCCATTTTAGCAGAAGTGAGAGACTGTAAGTTTTGAATGCTTATATCTCCTAAATGCAATTTTGCCATTGTTTCGGAATACACTAGCTAAATCATAACCTTAAGGCTAATGTATTCATACTAAAAGCTAAAAATTTTTTAATTTTGTTTAGCTTCAATCCCAATTAGCTTCAATTCCAAATAGACAGACGTGAACCTATTTCCTACTAGGCATACTAGAAATTTTGTAAGAGTTTGGACACCCCTGCCTTAAACCATCCAATCTGGACTCTCACATGTTCTCCTTCCATCCTCAGTTAATGTTGGTGGCTACATTCAGGCCGTGCTGGACAGGAACCTGGCGGAGAACATCTCTCGTGTGCTCTACCCCAATGACAACGTCAGTAAACACACAATAGCTCCTTGTTTTAAAGGAATAGTTCATCTAAAAATGAACATTCGGTCAAAAATTACTTTCCCTTTCCCTTTCCCTTAAAGACTGAGGATTTCAAGCTTTAAAAAGGGTCACAAAAGCATCACAAAAGAATACCATTTAATCTCTGGGTCAACTATTCCTTTAAGGACAGCCATAGTTTTGACACAAGTGGTCTTTAAGCACCAGCCTGAAGCTTTTGGTCCCTGTCTTCTTGTAGTTTTTTGAGGGTAAGGAGCTCAGATTGAAGCAGGAATACTTTGTAGTGGCTGCGACTCTCCAAGACATCATCCGCCGTTTCAAGGCCTCCAAGTTCGGCTCCAGGGAAATTGTGCGCACAGATTTCAGCGCTCTACCTGACAAGGTCAGCTTAGACAAATCTAAAGATTTTCTAATGTCTCATTGGATGATGTGTGTCTTTTAGCAGTGAAGGGTATAGGTGTCACTGCTCTGCCTTTCTTGATCTTCTTTTGTTTGGCTGCTCTCAGGTGGCCATTCAGCTGAATGACACTCACCCTGCCCTTGCAATCCCTGAGCTGATGAGAGTGCTGGTTGATGAAGAAAAACTATCTTGGGAGAAGGTTTGAGAATGTGTTTTACAGTGATAATTATGTAAATGATTCATTCCTGCGTTCAGTTTCATACAGCACTGAAAAGACACTGACTCAGTGTGAACTCAGAGCTCAGATCTCAAAAATGATCCTAAACACAATCATTATGTTCACAATTTTACATTTGAAATAATATTTGTTTTGCTTTCTTAATATAAATGACGTCTACTGGATAAGTTGTAAGCCAAACTGTGTTGACTCCCTCACTCTCTGCAGGCATGGGACATCTGTGTTAAGACCTGCGCCTACACCAACCACACTGTGCTGCCTGAGGCTCTGGAACGCTGGCCTATTGACCTCTTCCAGTGCCTGCTGCCCCGGCACCTCGAGATCATCTATGAAATCAACCGCCGCCACATGGAGGTCCAGCTTCAACACAACACAAAACTATAACACACTTTTACACTAAACCAGAGAGCCAAGTTTGTAAGATTTCTAAACAAATCTCTAATGCTTTGATCTGTTTTTGATCCAAAATACAGTAATAACTAATACTGTGAAATATTGTTACAATTTAAAATAATTATTTAATGTACTTTAAGATGTATTTTATTCCTGTGATCGCAAAGCTGAATTTTTAGCATCATTACTCCAGTCTCCAGTTTTCAGTATCACATGAACCTCCAGAAATCATTTTAATAGGCTGATTTGCTGCTCGAGAAACAGTTTGAATTATTATTAATGTTGAAAACAGTTGTGCTGTTTAATATTTTTTACAATTATTTGATGAATAGAAAGTTCAAAAGAACAGCATTTTTTTTGACAGTATTTTGTAACATGATAGAAGTATTTACTGCCACTCCTGATCAATTTAATGCACTCTTTGTTAATAAAAGTATTCAGTTACACTTTATTTGGATGGTCCACTGTAGACATTCTACTAACTATAAGTACCTTTGCAACTACATGTCAGCTAACTCTCATTAGAGTTTTAGTATACTGTAGTAAACTATTAGGTTAGGGTTAGGTGTTAGGATTCGGATTTGTAGAAAAAGCAGAAAGTTACTTATAATCAGTAGAATGTTTGTTGGTGGAGCATAAAAATAAAGCAGATATTAAGCAGACAGTTTACTAATATTCTAATGAAAGTTAGTTGATATGCAGTTGCAAAGTTACTCGCTAAAATAGACCCTCAAAAGTGTTACCAAAAATTCATTTCTTTCAAACAAATATTATCAACCCCAAACTTTTGAATGGTAGTGTAATAGATCTCTCCATAACATCAAAAAGTGTGTTTTGTGAGTGTGTTGTGTACAGAACACAGTCTGTTTGTTGTTGTAGCGCGTGTCCTCTCGTTATCCCGGTGATGTGGACCGCATGCGCCGCATGTCTCTCATTGAGGAGGGCGGACAGAAGAGAGTCAACATGGCTCATCTGTGCATAGTTGGCTCTCATGCAGTCAATGGTGTGGCACGTATCCACTCGGACATCCTCAAAGCTACCATGTATGTATTCAAAAAAAGAAAAAGATCTTTACATACTATACATGTAATGTTTTTCATATACTTTAAGACAAACCATGTGCAAATTCATGTCAAAACCATTGTTAGAGACAAAAAGTTTTGACTACAGGGGGACTTTAACTAACCCTTGTAATCCCCGAAAAAAAGGTCATTGGATCATTAAGTCAGTGAACTTAACTTGATAATTGAACAAATTGTTGTTTTGAAATTTTACTTACAAATCACCCAGTCACAGTAGTTCTCAGTGAATAATTGTTTTAAATTTCTACTAGTTTCAGATGAGAAGAAGGTTAAAAATGAGAGTTAAAAATGATAGAATTAATCAACTATTCCTTTACTAAATAGATTCAAAGACTTCTATGAGATGGATCCACACAAGTTCCAGAACAAAACCAATGGAATCACCCCTCGCCGTTGGTTGGTGATGTGCAACCCCGGTCTGGCTGAGGTCATTGCAGAGGTTGGTGTGGCTGTGCTTCATAACTTCATTTGTTATTTAACAAAACTGACAGGTCCTGGCTTTCTGTGGTCATTAAAAATCCCAGGATGTCTTTCGGAAAGAGTAGGGGTATAACCCTGGCATCCTGGCCAAATTTGCCCACTGGCCTCTGTCCATCATGGCCTCCTAATCATCCCCATAAACTGATTGGCTTCATCACTCTGTCTCCTCTCCACCAATAAGCTGGTGTGTGGTAGGCGTTCCGGCGCAATATCCAGGTGGATGCTACACATCGGTGGTGGATGAGGAGATTCCCCCTTCCATATATAAAGCTCTTTGAGTACCCAGAAAAGCGCTATATAAATGTAACGAATTATTATTATTATTATTGACTGCGACAGGAGCCCCGACTGTCACAGCAGATGTTTGTGTGCACTAATTGCACTGTTATTACAGTAATGTATAATGTCGTGGTGTATAGCCTGCTCTGACTGTCTTTGGCCTGCTCAAATATTAGAAAATCGGAGAGGACTTCATTCGCGATCTGGATCAGCTGCAAAAGCTTCGTAATTTTGTCAACGACGAGGCTTTCATTCGAGATATCGCCAAAGTGAAACAGGTTAGAAATTATGAATAAATGGCACGCATCAACATCCCAGTGGGTTTTGGAATTTAAACTTGATGTCTCTTGATGTTCTAGGAGAACAAGCTGAAGTTTGCTGTGCATCTGGAAGAGCACTACAAAGTAAAGATCAACCCCAACTCAATGTTTGACGTTCAGGTGAAGAGAATCCATGAGTATAAGAGGCAGCTGCTCAACTGTCTGCACATTATCACTTTTTACAACCGTGAGTGGCTTCTGCACTTAAACTCCTTCGTGTCCCATTCACATTATCACTATGACTTAGTTGTGTTTTTTGGAAGACAAATAAATAATATAAAATAAAATAAATTAAATTAAATATTTTAGAAAAAAAATAAATAAAAATAAATATATATATATATATATATATATATATATATATATATATATATGAAAAAAAGAGTTATTTTTATTTTTCAGGTATCAAGAAAGAGCCTAACAAACAGTGGACCCCAAGAACAATTATGATTGGAGGAAAGGTAATCTTACCATGTGTCAGCTGACTTAAATGCAGTCAGAATATCATGAAGATGTTTATTTAATTCTTTTGTCATATTTGAATTGTTGTATTTGTTTTGTTCTGCTCAATCCTTCCCAGGCTGCCCCAGGCTACCACACAGCTAAAATGATCATTCGTCTCATCACAGCTATTGGTGAGGTGGTCAACAATGACCCAGTGGTGGGCGACCGCCTCAAAGTCATTTTCCTGGAGAACTACAGAGTTACTCTTGCTGAGAAAGGTGCCATATTACAACATTTTCAGTGTCTTGATACTATCCAAGATTGTGTTATAATATAAATTAAATGTGCATTTGTTTTATTTTCCATACCTTGATAACTTCAAGTTTAATAGTTTAATCACATTACTAAAGTTTTGGTGGTAACATGGTAGTAAAAACATGCAGCATTGTAACCTCTGGGGATCATGCATATTAATTAGCTAATTCATATTAATTAGCCTAATATCCAATTAGTGACATCACTACCTGCCCATCTTCATTTCCTCACTTTAAAACTAATTCCAGCACCACTTATACTGACTTATATTCGCCTGAAAGTGTGAGTCGTGTGATCATGAAGAATTTTTTTTTTATCAGCGATCCCTGCATCTGACCTGTCCGAGCAGATCTCCACAGCCGGCACAGAAGCTTCCGGAACAGGCAACATGAAGTTCATGCTGAATGGAGCTCTGACCATCGGCACCATGGATGGAGCCAACGTAGAGATGGCAGAGGAAGCAGGAGAAGACAACTTCTTCATTTTCGGCATGAGAGTGGAGGATGTCGATGCCATGGATGCTAGAGGGTTGGGAAAAAATACAAATTTTAATACTAAATAAAATATGAAAATACTTTGTTTTCATTATTGTACTCAGAATTTAGTGCTACAATAATAAGCACTCACACTGTGTATGTATGTACTAAACATGACATGACCTCCTTCCATCTGACAGATACAACGCATCCGAGTACTACAATCGTATTCCAGAGCTGAAGCAAGCCATGGACCAGATCGCAGGAGGATTCTTCAGCCCAAAACAGCCAGACCTCTTCAAGGATATTGTCAACATGCTGATGCACAATGATAGGTAGAGAAACAGGAACAAGAAACGCTCACATACACGTTGCCACAAACACAGATAGTCAGTAATGGACACCATTTTCCCCTGTTGTACAAGGAAACATAAAATGACCAAGATAGGCATTATTATTATTATTATTATTATTTTTACAGTAAATGTAAATTGTACAGCCATCCATCCTGGAAACAAAATTCTTTCTTTTTTCAAATGATTTGTATTTCCCCCCCATTTTAACAACTATATACAATATTTATGGAGCACTAATAATAACTTATAACTCTTAAAGGAACTTTACACATCATTTGCTGTTCATCTCATATAGCATCTGGTGATCATTTGTACTCCATTCAGTCCATTTACTCCAGTTTAAAAAAACCTTCAATAATGGGTCTTTTGAATGAATCAAACCAACATTCATATATGAATCATATTTGTTTTGCACAGGTTCAAGGTGTTTGCTGACTATGAAGACTACATCAAATGCCAAGAGAAAGTCAATGCTTTGTATAAGGTGAGTGTAAACTGTTTTTTGTTAAATAGCCGGAAAGAGAGAGCTAAATTATGAAATTTAATCATTTATAATTCTGCTCCTATTCACAGAAACCCAAGGAATGGACCAAGAAAGTCATCCACAACATTGCTGGTTCAGGCAAGTTCTCCAGCGACCGCACCATCTCCCAGTACGCCCGTGAGATCTGGGGTGTGGAGCCCACTCTGGAGAAGCTTGCTGCACCTGATGACATACAATAAACCTCCACCTGCCCATCTCAAACCAAGAACGACCTGTATGATAGAGCAACACTTGATGCTCCCTCTTCATGAATTCAGCTATTTCTGTCCTGCTCTGTCTTCCTATGGCAATCTGTCAATCTTCAATCTTTAATGTTCTGCCTCATTCACTTCGCAAACAATCTATAACTTCAACAAACTCAATCAATGTTCAACAGGTAACATCTATATCAGCATTATTCAGCGAAAACCATGGCTGCTTTTCACAAAAGCATCATAGATTGTAGAAACTATTGGCACCAATGATCTCTATGATCTACATAGACTTAGTGTTGGGGAAAGTTACTTTTAAAAGTAATGCAATAATAATGCGTTAAAAGTAACTAGTTGCGTTACCTAGTTACATTTTATGGAAAGTAATGCACTACATTACTTTTCTGTTGCTTTTTCTTATCTGGACTGGACTGTTTGTTTGTTTATAACAACAAAAAAGTTATTTTTTGGCAAATATAAAGGCCCTTTCACATCAAAAGTGAAATTAAGTAAATGCAAATTCACATCTGTAAAGTAGAGGGTGCAGCTCAAACAAGTCTTTCAGCTGTGTTGCTATTCTGGATTGCAGAAGAAAAGGACGGAGGAGAAGAAAGTTCAACACTTATACTTTGCCAATAAAAAAATAATAATAATAAAACGCAAATGTGATGTTTATATAAGTCATTTTTGCATTTTAGTATGGTTGAATTGGATCATCAAAAGTCAGCAGTAAAGACATTGCTTAATAAAGTGATATTAAGTACATAAAGTATATTTGTATTCTTTAATATATCAATTATATTCTGAGTTTGCATTTGACTGTTTATTCATTTTAAGTGATGCTGACACTGTTTTTGTGAGATGAATAAATACCTGCTCACATTTAGTCTAGGGGGCTGTTTACACAATACCATTATTAACTAAAAACGTCACATTTTTATGCATTTTTTCCATTCATTTTCATGACAACTGCGTTTTGGGTACCTGAAAATGGGAACTTTCGAAAACGGGCAAGATTTTGAAAACTGTCTCCGTGCAAACAACGAAAAAGTGAATCTGTAAAACGATGATGTCATGCACATGCGTATTGCATGCCCAGTCTAGTGTTTCATCACCACCGAATGGCCTGCAAGTACAATACAGCGTTTTTAGTCGTAGTCATGGATTCATGTAAATGAGGATCCTTTTGACAGTGGTGTCGTGTGTACGTGGAAAACTCAAAGAAAACTTCTATTTTAAGCATATTGCTGTGGTGTAAATGTACCCTAGAACTGCAATAATCATCATGTTTACACAGCGCACACAACATCTCTGCACTTTCTCCTGATTTCTCAACATGCATGGGAACAGGAGAGCAGTCTGCCAATAAATTGGAAAACAAAGTGACTTGTGTTACTTATTTGAAAAAGTAACTCAGATATTTATTTTTTGTACATTTAAAAGTAATGTGTTACTTTACTAGTTACTTGAAAAAAGTAATCTGATTACATAACTCTCAGATTATAAGGCTTACGGTACTCTTGGGAAATGCTCTAAATTGCATATTCAGATCGAGATGAGGAAAAATCACATCCAAGTAGGTTCTTGATGTTATATTTGGGTTTTGAAATTCAATAGAGTGTTTTTTCCCCATCTAAACTGTTCAAACACTGCATACTTGAAAAAAAAAAATCCAATTAAATCCAATCTCAAACACTGTTGCATTTGGCTGTTAGTTCTTAAAGGATTAGGAGCATGCTTAAAATGACAAGATTGTCAGTAATGTGTGCAAAATGGCTGGTGTAGGGGGTCACGGTTGCTTTTAATGCGAGACAGTAAGCATTGCTCATATGTATGTTTGAATTTGTGGTTGCTCCGTGCAGTTTTTATCACTTTTTGGACTGTGTAATGTGAAGAAGTCAGAAAAAATCATGCACTTAAAAGTCTCTCTCATCAGCTTTCATAATCATAATTATGCGGTTATTTTTGTTAAAGAGCAACACAATTATGTTGTAAACTATAAAAAAAACAGCTTTGCTCTGTCATTTTTTACACCAGTTTGCTAAGAATGGGAATAAGTGTTATGTAAACACACTCGTTGACCCATTCATGCTGGACACTTCAGTATTTACTCACGTGTGAGCAATCTCGCACACACTCTCATATGCACAAAAGCAAAGTTTAAAATCAGGGGTCAGTTATGCTATACTCTGCCAGTGAACAACACAAATGACGCGCAATACTATAATGTTTAACCTGCAATGTCTGCCACGATTGCATAAAGAATGATAAATTTCCATATTTCACCGTCAAGCTTGAGGTCATCTCACAAACTGGCAGGGGAATGCAAGAAACTGGCTTGATCTGTCACAGTGTGTTTCAAGCGAAGATCTACGCTGAGTTATTTGCTCTGGCAGCTGGTGTTGCACTTCACTGGAACGATTTGGAGATTAACGGGTCCTGACTTTTCATTCACACTGCAGAACGGGGGCCACTGGATTATTGCAGATGTCTGTTGCTTCACTTTCTGCGCAAAATGTCTGTTGCTAGAATGAATGTGTAATGTCAGCTCCCCTCAAGTTAACACAAGTGGAGTTCATCACATTAACAGTGAATAACTTTTACTCACTCACTCAATCAATGTTCAACTGGTAACATCTTTGTCAGCCTCAGTCAGCAAAAAATGTGAGAATTCTATGCAGTCATAAAGTTTACTTTGACAGAAAATATTTTTTGTATCATAATTTCTTACATATCATTAATGGCCACTGCACCTTATGGAAGGGGTCTGGGGACCCCCAAGGAAAACTTCCAGTGTAGGCTACATGTTCAATATTATTTATTTATTTTTTAAATTTTATCTAAAGTTATTTCCTTGCCCACTAGTTACAGCACTATTTATACTGCTTTGAGGGAATTTTTATTATTAAAAGTGGAACACAAATAAATTGAAATTGAATTAAAAATATTTCTCTTATATAGTAATTTTACACAAATTGACTAATAAAGTTTTAAAATAAGTATTTCAATTTTTTTTATCAAATATTAGACATGTATATCATATTTGATTAATAATTGTTACATAATATACTTTACCATTTATTATTTATTTGATCAAAAATGCAGTAAAAAGGTATATTGTGAAACGTTATTGCAATTCAAAACAACTGTATTTAATATATTTTAAAATGTCCTTTATTCCTGTAATGGCAAAGCTGAATTTTCAGAAATCATTACTAAAGTATGTCACATGATTATTCATAAAAGCGAATTATTTCATTGCAGAGATTATGTTGTCTTATCACACTTATCTTTCTGACACAGTTTAAATCTGTCTATAAAATTATATCAGCCTTGAAGGAGGTTTATTACAAGTGTATGAAAATCCTGATCACACACTATGATGACATCCAAATAAAACTGATATCATTTTTTCAGAACTGATTTATTCTTTTAAGTCAGTTATACGGACTTGCATAAGACCTATACTGTAGGTGTGCGTGTGTGTATGTGTGTGTGTGTGCGTTTATGGGGTAAATTTTGAACTTTGAGAGTCAGTGGACATACAGGAACCTGTCTATGGCTAAACATCTTTGGTTACTCTTCTACTTTGTCTTATCTGTTCTGTCTCAATCATAATTGCTCCAGTAAACAAAACATCCTGCCTATGTTCAGCTAAGCAGAGTTATTATGTCTTAAAATCATTAATTTACCCCTAATCCCCTCCCCCTTTCACATTCATAATGAGACATGAACTCCCACACACTAATCTACCCCTAGTGGTTCTCTGTTCCTCACAGTAACACCCCACTGGCTCGGACACTGGACCAGCATCAGGACACAGCAGGTACGAGCACAGAGGTTTGTCAAGGAATTCCAGAAGAAGCACAACAACTTCAGTCTAGCTGAGGCATCTCTTCCCCTGCCTCATGGAAAAGTCTGTTCGTGCAACAAGCGGTTTAAACGTGGACCTTCTAATCCAGAGCAAACCTGTGGTGCATTTCCACCCAAAAGCCAGAGGAATTTAAGAGGAGCTGATTATACAACAACGCATAACAGTTTCTCTATTTATTTCAGAATCACTTTCTAGTGCCATTTGTTTTCTAGGGAGAAAATTCAGGACATTCATCAAGTCACAGCAGGTCCGTGCACACTTGTTTTGTTTTATGCTCATCTATTTAGTGTACTTTATTTGTAACGCTTTTTATTGCATATTGCCTACAATGAAAAATTTGGTGAATGAGTAGAAACGATTTTTGCTCAAATTGCTTGTAAACTTAACAATTAATTGCACCAAAACAAAAAGTAACTCAATGAATTAAACATGAAATTTTGTAAAACTAAGTAAACAATTTCGAAAACAGTGTATTTTTTTTACAGTGTAAGCATAATATGTTGACATCTCTATAATATCTACACTTGTGCTTTTAGTTATTTTGATAAACATATCTGCCAAATTATTCTATTTAAATGTTATGTTGTAAAGCATTTCTATTATGATAAATGCAAAGTTGAATTTTCTATAAGGGCTTTTGACCAACGTGCCTTTGTCAGGGTTCTGTGTGTTTGTCTGTTTGCCTGTCCTGTCATTTAGTCACATGGTTCTGTTTCCCTCCATCATTATGAGTACATTTAGTTCTGCTGTCTTGTTTATTACCTTGGTATCTTATCTCCCTTTGTTTGCCACCTGTATATTTGTGTTCTCCCTCTGTCCTCGTCCATTCTTGTTCATTTATAGACGTGTTTTGTGTTTTTACTCTATACTCCATATTTATACTCTGTTCCCACAGATACATTTCACAACACAACACAACAGGCAGAACATTGGGCTATAAACTGTATTCCTCACGTGGGTTGTGATATTCCCTGTTGTTGTGGACATCTGAGCCATGGCCTTTTCTGACCTGCTGGAGCAGGTGGGCAGCACAGGACGCTTCCAGGTCCTGCATGTCACCCTGTTGAGTATGCCCATCCTGATGATGGCCAGCCATAACCTGCTGCAGAATTTTGCGGCCGCTGTGCCGCCGCACCACTGCGCCCCCCACGCCAACCTCTCAATGTCCTCCACGGGGGATGTGCTGCTGGTAACGGTGCCCCTAGGCCAGAACGGCAAACCGGAACGCTGCAGACGCTATGCACATCCACAGTGGCAGCTCCTAAACAGCAATATTTCAGAAAGCCAATGGGAAGGTGTGGAAGAGATAGAGATGCAGAAGTGTGAGGATGGATGGTCCTACAACATAACAGAAATGAGCTCGACTATTATTACTGAGGTAACTGGTAAATTTCTTTACAAGAAAGCAAACACTTTGCTTTCATGGTGACATAATACATTAATAAAATCAAAAGTTGTCTGTTAATATTACTTATGTACTATGAGCTAACATGAACAAACAGTGAACAATATTATTTTTATGTAGCTAACATTGTTTTTGTTAGCTAATGCATTAGCAAATGGGAGCTTATTGTAAAGTGTTACAGAAAAGTAAACCATTTGTGCAATAATTAAAAGAATATCATATTTCTCATTCTTAGCAAACATCATTTTTTGGGTCACTGTGTGACTTCTGCCAGGCTATAAGCAAAGAAACGAAAGTAGTATGTTTTTTACCCTATATGCTTTTAATTAAAATGTTGATTGTTTTAGTGGGATTTGGTTTGTGACCACCGTGCGCTGAAGCAAATGAGTCAAACTACCTATATGGGAGGCGTCCTTGTGGGAGCAGTGCTTTTTGGGGGACTTTCTGACAGGTTGTGACTGCTATTAAATACAACAGCAACAACAATATTATAATAAACGCCAGATATGCGGTAGCACGCTAATTAAACTCCACTTTCCTGGTGCAGGTTTGGCCGGCGTATTTTACTGCTGATCTCTAACCTGATGATGGCTGTTGGAGGAACTTGTGCTGCCTTCTCCACCTCCTTGACCATGTTTTGTCTTTTCCGTGTCTGTTGCGGAATGGCTCTGTCTGGTCTGGTGCTCAACTCCTTCTCTCTAAGTGAGTATAATGAATTCGAGGTTGGCGTCTATTTAATGCAATTGATTTACATTGTATTTGGTGACATCTAGTGGAGAAAAGAATGAAGTGTCGTTGTTGCTTTTCCTCAGTTGTTGAATGGATCCCCACACGTGTGCGGACAGTGGTGGGCACAGGGACTGGCTACTGCTACACAACAGGCCAGCTGATCCTGGCAGCCGTCGCTTACTGCATCAGAGACTGGCGCTGGCTCACACTGGCCGTTTCTCTGCCTTTCTATGTGTCCTTCCTCTACTCATGGTGCGTGTTCTGCTCATGACAGTTTCTACTGAACAAACTTTATTTCTGTGGAAACCGTTATACTTTTTTCAGGATCTTTTGAATAGAAAGTTCAAAAGAAGATCATTATTGCCGCTGTGTATTGATTATTGATTCTTTTGATCAATTTCATGCCCCTTTTCTGACTAAAAGTGTCACTAGTGGTTGCAGCAGGAATGAAAAGAGTAGCAGGATATATGTGCAGCAGTCTTTCTGAAATAACAAATAAAACTTAAGTAAATACTTAGATTACTCAGAACTTCTAAAGAACTCGAACAGAACAACCAGTATACATTGGCAATCATGGACAAAAAACAACTGAAAACGAGGGCTAACACTGAGGCTAAATGGGATAATTAACCAGACACAGGTGTCAAACATGAGGGCTAATCAAAAACCATGGCAGCAGATGAAGAAATACATGAAATTGAACTAGGAACAAAGCGAAATAAAGTCTAACTCAAGAAAAACACAAATAGAAGTCAAACACGAGCAAGTGAGAAGACAACTATGAGAGGAGCCAAACAATGTTGCCCGCGGTGGAGCTGATTGAAGGAGCCATGGTGGAGCCTTTGTGGAGAGGCCAAGCGGAACCAGGGGGACAACTGACAGAGGCTGAGGCGGTAGAGGTGGCGACCCAGGTGGAGCCAAAGGGCAGAAGAAAGTAGATGACACAGAAGTTCCTGGAGACCAAGTTGGCGCCGTGGTGATGAGCTGCCGTGGTGAAGCTAGGGTGCTGTTGCAACTGAGGTTGAGCCAGAGGGAAGCCCGGTGGTGCCGTAAGGATGACGGTCCCAGGTGGAGCCGAGAGAGTGAAGAACCAAGGTGGAACTAACTGGTCGACAGGCCAAGGTAGAGAGATAGGCTTGGAGGTTTGAGGTGGAGCCAGAGGGTCGACACACTTGGGTGGGAGTATCATCAACATCACTGACATGGTGGTGGACGACGAAACAGATTTGGTGCTGGGTGGGACCAACGGGTGACGGGAGATCCTGGGAAACAACCTCCTTCAATTCCTCACACAATTGCTTAGAGGTTATTCACAGCTCACCCTAATGGGCCGGGCTCCACAACAAGGCCAAGAACTCCAATAGGATGGACATTGATTCCAGCTCACATACCTGGTCTGGGATGAAGAAGCGCTGTGGCATAGGCCCCGGATCTGCGGTGGGGTCTGGCACACTATCCTTCTAGGGAGGATTGAAGTAGATGATTGTATTTGGGAAGGGGCTGGATAGTCTCGGGCATGTTCCTCTTCCATCTCCTCCTTGGGAAAATCAGAACCAACCAGCCAGAGAACAAAATGTATGTACTGGGCTACTGTAGTGGGGTCCTTTCTTGGTGAGAGGAAGACATACAGATGCTCTAATCAGCCCTTCTTGAAAAATGTTCTTTGAGCATATGTCTACTCCAGGGGACTTGGTGGTATAATTGCAAAATATCCTCTAGGTATCTCTCTATGGGGCGATCATTTTGCTGGAGATTTAGTTTGGTCTGTACCTTTTCTGTTGCTCTGTCAATATTGGTTGCAGCAAGAATGAAAAAGCAGCAAGAATGAAAAAACAGCATAATCTATTTGCAGCAACCTTTATTAAATAACAAAAATCAAAATAACCAAACAGAAAAAATGGAACAACCAGTACTGATGATCATGGACAAAGAACAACTGAAAATGAGGGCTATAAAAACATAGGGAAACACTGGGGCCGAAGGTGATAATTAACCAGACACAGGTGAAACATGAGGACAATTCTTACATTCTTAGTGCATATATATATATATATATATATATATATATATATATATATATATATATATATAATATTGTGCAAAATCTGTAAATGCATTATTATTGTAAATAACTGCAGATAAGCTAGTTGATATCTAGTTATTTGCACAAAGCAATCCTCAACATATTATGCCTATGAAAAATTCCTTGTAAAAAGTCAACCACTGGACATTGTATATTTTGCTCTTATACAGCAGCATTCATTTTTGAATTTTTGTCTTCTGCAGGTGGTTCTTAGAGTCAGCTCGTTGGCTGGTCCTGACCAAGAAATCAGAGCAGGCAGTAAAAAACCTGAAAACAGTAGCGCGCATAAATGGACGTTGTGCAGAAGGCGATAAAATCAACCTTGAGGTATGACTTTATGAGAGTTGTGTCAATTTCAGCATCCTCCAGGTCCTTGGAATGCTTATTCTTATGTGGTTGTGCATGCAGATGTTGCAAGAGTCCATGAAGAAGGAGATGGCATGTTCAAAAGGGTCTTACAGTGCTCTAGACCTCCTGCGCACATCCACTATGAGAACCATCACCGTGTGCCTTAGCGCAGTCTGGTCAGTCACTCAGTCCTACCATTTCATTCAGTACCAACCAGCATTTGAATTATACCACACTTGTGACCTTCGAACTGTAACATCTCAGGTTCTCAACCAGCTTCGCTTACTACGGCCTCTCCATGGATCTGCAGAAATTTGGAGTCAGCATTTATCTTATTCAGGTCATCTTCGGAGCAGTGGATATACCAGCCAAAATTGTTGTAACGATATGCATGAGCATGTTAGGACGAAGACCATCTCAGTGCGGAGCTCTTGTACTGGCTGGCGTAATGATACTCATCAATCTTCTGGTGCCTTATGGTGAGAATTTGAGCGTGGTTGGCAGTAGAGAACAGTAATAATATAACTGCAGTCTCATTGTCATGTGGGGTCATTAGTTTTCAATAGCTGTTATCCTAGTGAGATCTGGATGTTTTTCAGTTCTTCAATACCACATAAACTGAGACATGGCATTTCAAATTTGACATTCACATGGCTGATCATGGAACTATGTGTTCATGACTCTTGTTTTTGTGCATGTGCAGACCTGCAAGTGTTACGCACCAGTCTGGCAGTGATTGGGAAGGGCTGCTTGGCTGCATCATTCAGCTGCTGTTACCTGTACTCTGGAGAGCTGTATCCGACAGTCATCCGGTAATTAATATCTAAAAAAAATAAAAAAATTCCTTGCAATTTACAGTTTAATTGCACTTGGTGCACTTTGGGCATTGTTATGGTCTTTTTTAGGCTTAGACTTCTTTATTGTCATTGCAACAGAGTCACAACAAAATTCTCTGTGACACAATCCAGTTTGCAGCATAAAAAAACAACAATTTTTGACAAGCGTTAAAAGAACAACAAATTTCAATTAACTAATACAATAATATATCAAAAGAATAAATAGAAATAAAATATAATCATAACACAAATCAAATCGAGACAAGCTATTTAAACTTGGTATAGTTCACCCAAAAATGAAAATTATCCCATGATTTACTCACCCTCAAGCCATCCTAGGAGTATATGAGTGTCTTCTTTCAGACCAACACAATTGGAGATATATTTAAAAATATCTTTAGTCCTCCAAGGTTTATAATGGTTGTGAATTTGGGGCCAAAATTCTGAAGACAAAAAAATGCATCCATCCATAAAAAAATGAATCTATATGACTCCAGGGGGTTAACAAAGGCCTTCTGAAGCGAATGCGTTTGTGTAAGACAACTATCCTTATTTATAAAGTAAAATAACGAGCTTCCGGCGGATGACAGTAGGCCGAAAGAAAGAAGATTGTCATACACACCTAGGATGGCTTGAGGGTGAGTAAATCATTAGATAATTTTCATTTTGGGGTGAACTAACTCTTTAATGTGCATAAGAGGTCTATAAATAACTGATTACAAAAATAGTTCAAAAAAACAAAGTTATTTACAGGAATAAAATAATGAAAGGATTTAAAATGGATTTAAGGGAATAAAGAAAAAAGAGAGGAGAACAGTAAAAGAACAAGAATATATTTTTGTTATCATTTTGAGCCATTTGCAAATATGCACACATTCACTTTTATATGAAACACAAAATGTTTCTTGTCATGTTGGCTAAATGATTCAGCCTTTATTCAGCCTTTATAAAAAAATATTAAATGTTTAGCTTCTTGCATCTTCTCAGTTTTTCATTAAAAAATCATTAAATACTGAAGCTTTACACTGGAATTCATGTTCAGTTAGATAAATCCTGCCCTCTTTGATTTGAATGGTAATGTCAATCATTTTTAACACTGACGAGCGCTGTTAGACAAAGACTTTTTATATAGAAAGATGGTGCACTATTATTATGAATGCGTAAAAGTGCAACAAGCAAAATGGTGGAATAAGTCCCACCTTCTAAATAAGAGCCAATCGTCGATTGTTAAAATCATTGTCACTTCAGCGGCCATCAGAAGCTCCGGTTCCCATTGAAACAGTAAGAAGATGTAAGAGATGCACACTTAGGACTGAAAAATGCTGTTTTTCGTCATGATGATTCGACTGAAATTTAATCGAAATTTGATTTTTCCCCATTTAAAGTGATAGGATCTGCGCTTGGATGCCCGTCAAAGATGGAAGTGAAATGACTTGTCTTAAAGGGACTTTGTGTCTGACCAGCCTAACAATGTCATGCCACTTTTAAAACTTTTGTCATTCTAACAACAAATAGAGCAGTTTGTCAATTCCTAATTGGAGGGTTATCTTGTTTCCCTCAATGTCAATGGTGGTTACAACCATGTTTGGACATTATTTTGTTTCTTTTTTGACAGGCAGTAAGAATCTTAGAATCTCATACTATTTTCCAAAGTCAACTTATGCAACTTTCTGCTGTGTCCTCTCAGTCAGAACGGAATGGGATGGGTGTCCATGATGGCTCGGTTTGGAGCAATGGTGGCCCCCTTGGTGCTTCTTCTGGGAGAGGATTCCCCATGGCTACCTGGTTTAATCTATGGAGGGGCTCCAATTATCAGTGGAATCTTCGCCTTCTTTCTCCCAGAAACCCTTGGACAATCTTTGCCTGATACTATCCAGGATGTAGACGACAGGTGAGCCACCGGTGACTTGATACACAAAGTTTTGTGCTAGTTAAATCTGATCCAACAAGATACATTTGAGAATGTTGTGTCAAAAGTGTAATTGACCCTTCGCAAACAGTTTGATTGACAGGTGATCTAACCAATCATAATGCCATTTTGTCTGACAAAGCAGTCGGGAGAGTTAGTAGATTAACGTTGGTCAACTCGAACTTTTGAAAAAAATTGTGTGTACTCGCGTCTTTCCGTGCTTGAAACAACATTCCTTCTGATGTTCATTCATGTTTATTTGATGCTATAAATGAACTAGTATGAAGAGATGGTTGGTTCACGAACCGCTTGAAGGAGATACAGCGATCTGTCACGACACATTAAAGAGACACTGTACAGTATTTATTGTTTAAACTTCTTTAAAAAAATTGCAATATTTTAAATATGAAACAGTTTCATACGTTGTCAGTGTCCTCTTTGCTCCGCAATGTATTTTTCACTGCGTGAGAACATGATTTGTGGTGTGAGAGCGCATGGCTTGTCGGGTTTTCAGTTTCAGCTTGCGAAGGATCAACTGACATGAGAAGTGTTATGTGTAAATGGGTAACCATAACATGTTTTCCGACTCTTTCACTTATTACAGAGGTTTAGGACGGACAAATTCCAAAATACCTGAAAAAGAGGATTTGGCTAAGAAGGATCCCAGTTGTATCCTCCTGAAAGAGTCTATATGAGACGGTCACTTCACTGCAGTATGCCAGGAACACACAAATAGAGATGATCACTGCCATACAGAAGAGAAACAACCAATAACTGTAATTGGGGGTTTCTTTGAATTTGAATTATAAATAGTGTGTGGTATCTTGTTTTCCTGACTGTAATAAGTTAAAATTATTTAGTTGTACAAAGTGAGAGATAGAGCTTCAAATGGAGCTTTATGTTCTTTAGAAATCCTTACTTTTTTTGTATATATACATACAGTATATGTATGCGTGTGGTTGAGTGTGAATTTTTTTTAAATATATGAATTATGAAAAGAAATAAAGAACACAATGACAAATGGGGTTTGCACTTGTTTTGTTAATATTCATTAGAACTTTCATAAGTAGTCTGAAAGTAGTTGTGTAAAATGCATCGAAATTAGTAATAAATATTCATTTTGTTAAACAATTTCATGCCATACTGTCAAGTCAGTATAGTGGTTTATTACATCATGTGACAGGCAGATTAAATTATTATTTTTTTTATTTAATTAAATTGTATTTGTGACAATTTCAAATATGGAAACTGAAGCTATTTGTACTGCTGTAATACACAAGTGTTTGTTTTTCAAGCAGTGGTTTAGTATGCTGATTTCAATGGTTTGTTTATGATTTTGTGTATGGGATTTTGTTCATGAATTCTATCCTATAGACAAATATTCCAAATGTCACAACAGTTGCAAAAAAAAACAAGAAATTGGATCTAGATGCAGCAGTTTTCAGGATTTAATAAACAGAACTCGGGAGTACAGGAACAAGAAGCCAATCAATGATGTAAACGCAACAACTAACAGATAACTGAAGGACCTGTAGGCTGACAAGGGGCGGGTTAAGGCGAACCGACAGTCACCAGGGCGAAGCCGGCAGTTCAGGGAACCATGGCGATGCAGGCAGTTCAGAGGGCCAGGGCGGTGCAGCAACCATGGCTTTGACCCAGGAGCTTTGCTTTACCACTACAGCAGAAGACATTTAGCACTCGACTATCGGGTTGAGGACTGGAGCGGGCTCTTGGGCTGGAGTCCTCTCTGGTCCCGTCTGGAGTCCAGAGAGGACTCCAGCGAAAAGCCCCGGATGGGGACTGGCTCGGGAAATTCTCTCACGGGAACAGGTTCAGTTGTGGTGGCCATTTTGGCTGAGGGCTCAGGAGTGGCGGCCATGACGGGATGAGACTACAGAATGGTTGCCATGAAGGGACAATACTCCGGAATGGCGGCCATTACAGGACGAGACACTGGAATGGCGACCATCTTTGCTGAAGATTCTGGCTCTGAGATTTCACACACGGGAGCGTATCTGGGACACATTGTAATCATCGGCATTGGCAATGCTTTATTCCTTGGAGTGGGAATTTCTCTCTCCGCTCTGATGGTGAAGCTGTAGCCTCTCTCAATCAGGATCTTTATGAGGTAGTCCGTCAGGTGATGGCCAGCCAAGTCCATATTTACTGCTGCTAGATCCATTTTTTAAAAGGTCATTATTCTGTCACAACGTAGTTGCAAAAAAGGAGAAACAAGATCTAGATTTCGCAGTTCTCAGGATTTAATAAACAGAACTTTGGATAACAGGAACAAGGAACCAAACAACGATGTAAATGCAACAAATAGCACTTTCTTTTACAGTCTTATTCCGCATGTGCACATTATAGCAATTATAATAACTGAGTAATAACATGGTACTAACCATGAACCTACCCCTAAACCTAACCTTATCCCATGTAGTTACCTTATATTACCAGTACTTCCTTGGGTAAGTACACTGTAAATACATGTACCGTAAAATAAAGTGTAACCCAAATAATAGACGTCTGAACTGACAGAAATACAGGGCTTATAGGGACTAATCAAAGAAACAAGACACAGCTGACAAGACTAACGAGATAATTGAAGAACAACAGGTTCTACAAGAATACAATGATACAACAACCAGACACACTGGGAAACTGGGTCAAGTTAACAGGAACACAAGCAAACATGAGGTGAAACCAATGAAAACTAATTACAAAACTCAGACATGAACAGAAAAACTCAAAACAGAACCTAATGCAGAGTACACACTAGGGCTGTCTCCATATCAGATTTTTCACACCACTGTTATTGTAACCAAAATAATTCACAATATCGATATATCTGGATATTAGAAACCTTGGGGGGGGGGGGGCGGTATCAGTCAAATTAAATTTATACTATAGTTTTTTTTTCTTTTTTACCCAACAAACATAAGGATACTGATAAACACAGGGCAAATGCATGTTCACTTTGTACATTCTCAATATCAATCGCACTGCGACCAATTTTACATTTTACAAAATTTAATGAAGCAATGAAGTCGCTCAGTTTTTCTAGATCAGTTTTAATCATGTAATAGATTTGAACAAAAAATATCAAGTGCTACGAATAGGCCGTATTGGCCATGACTTGATTGCAAATACATTACAAATACAAAAATAAGACAAGAAAAAGAAAACACGGTACTTATTATAAGAATCACTCTTTATTTAAATATTTTACCACAGAAAACTGCTGTTAATATAACATTTCCCATTCCATGACTAGTAAAATAATTGCAACTTACTCTCTGTAAAATGGCGTAATCCGCAGGGTGATGGACATGGAGGTGAGCAATGTGGGCAGAGCCTCTCACTTTCCCGCTCAGACGACACGGTTCTTCTCAGAGTAGCTGCGCGGGCTGCGTCTTCTTCTTGTTTGACAGGGGTCAGCATTAAGGTGCAATGCTGCCACCAGGTACGGGCGCTGGAGTATTTACTTGTCATGATACCATAAGAGTCCTATTCATTTTAAATATTTTGGTTATCGCCAAAATCACTATATTGTCACACCCTAAATTAACACGATGTCGATATTTCATGCTTTGAATATCCCGATTATCGTCAATACCGGTATATTGTGACACCCCTAGTACACACCACAATATAATCGGGCTGATTTTGGGCCCATTTCTCCCCTTCTGACAATCCTAGGTTGTTGAAATCAGAAATCCTGATGTATGGGGGAACCCCCCAGGACAAACACACACACACACTCTGGAGATTATCATGTGAAACGAAACTATTCAATCAGAAAGTGAGCTGACAGAAGCATAAAAAACGCAGTCATGACGTACCACAATGTTAAATGGATTTGGACAGCAGAGTTGGAGGATCAGCTTGTTGATTTGTGGCAACAGCATGAGGGTTTATACAACGTATCCAGTAAAACATACCAAAATCATTCCAAACACTATCATTGCAATTTCTTCCTGCTTATCGTTCGCCATGTTTATTCTGAAGTCTCGGGAGATTTTGCTAGATCTCCAGTGTTTACAGTCGGGTTGAAAATCTGTTCTTGTGTGGTGTGCTGTCTTTGGCACATCGTGGCACACCACACACTCCAGGAGCAAAACGGTTAAATCTAGGATTATTTGTTCTCATGTTTGTGGTCTCTCATATTTTGAAAATCTTTTAGCATAACTGTGACACTAATATGGGCCCTTGTAACAGACTGTGATTCCATGCTTTCATAGTTATTACCATTGTAAATCTCGCAGAGATTTAATTTGAAAAATATTATGCAGGCTACATTTAAAACACTATACTTTGTGTTTTATGACTTTGGCATTAATTTACAAAAAAACATAACACTGCTATGGCTGGGGGAGTAATGGTTAATTTTCTGACTGGTGTTTAATTTCTCGATATCTTCTGAAAAGCCATTGAAACACTATTGTATTTTTTTTTCTTTTTTGAACTGTAAAGTAACTGTATTTTCCGTAGCCTCCCTTCCACTACTATAGACATTTACCCAAGATGACTTCTGCTTCTGAGAAACTGACCCACTTGTCAGGGGTGTATTCCAGAAAGCAAGGTTAACTTGAACATATACCCTGAACTCTCGGTTGAGTAACCCAGACCTTGCTTACTTGAGGTTCTAAAAACGCTTTGGGGAGTAAATTCAGCCAACGCAGAGTGATCCCGGTTAACACACAAGACATTCTTAACACAGAGCGATGATTCACCATGTAAACAGACGCTAAGAAAAAGTGCGCCATTCTACTTCCTCCTTTTGTTTAATGGTGATTTACATAACCTACTTAGAGCACATCCCACCTATTTGGTGGTTGTGCAATAATTTTGGGACTGGAGTGGAATTGTTTCAGCATAGAAAATGTTCTGTTATTAAAAGAAAGGCAAAAAAGCAGATCCATGTGTGAATTGAATAAACATTTAAATATGGCCGATTTAGAATAGTGCTTTACAATATGTATATATATTCAGATTCATCACAATTATTCATATTTATTACATTAATATAACTATATTAAACACGTATCTGAATACCTCTTAAGCAAACTAACCCTGGAACATGTTCAGAGAGTAAGTTGCTATGGGTACTTACATAGTCTGAAAGTTACCTCCGTTTTGGAACCGAAAGTTGAGGTTATCCGCTTCCTGCACATAACCTGCTTTCTGGAATATCCCCAGGTTTTGAGGTGAAGGGATGAGGCGAGGACTCAGGTGCAGAGCAATGGGCTTTTTATATAAATAGAAGATTAAACAAAAACAAAATAAACATTGTTAAAAAGTTACATCTAAAGGAAATCTGTATACTCAGGGCATTGAACACAAAAGAAGATATTTTAAAGCAGCGGTCCCCAACCTTTTTTGCGCCACGGACCGGTTTAATATCAGACAATATTTTCACGGACCGGCCTTTAAGGTGTGGCGGATAAAAACAACAAAATAAAATGATACGACCAGCATAAAAAATGGGGTATTTTTTAAATATTATAATAAACGTGAATCCAATGTGTAGGCTTACTCGCAACTTTATTAGCAGCGTCCTCGTAACATCGCGCCAACAACATAACATGAGTAACATCCTCTCTGCCCCCTAACGCTCTCTGGAGGGCTTGGTGCGTGTATTTCAAGTAGGACTCCTGGTATTGTCTGTTAAATGCAGCTTTCTTTTTCTTGGAAATCGTAGGCTCTTCTTCTGTCTCCTCACTGGGCCGTTTCCCCTTCGCAAAGAAGCTTTCCAGAGACGTTTGTTTTTTTACTCATTTTGCTAGCTTGTGTGTTTATTTTTAGCGGTAACGTATCACGTGACCTAAACAACCGTTGCTATGCGCCAAGAGTGAGTCATAGACGGATGTAACGCAGAGAATTTGAAGTTGAGATGCTGACTCGCGATCTTCGCAGTAGTGAACGCGCCAGAGAGAAATGTACATTTCATACACACATGCACATTTCATACTAATTACATAAGTCATTTTTTTTTTTTTTTAATAAGTTATTTATTCTTTCTGTGCGGCCCGGTACCAAATGACCCACGGACCGGTACTGGTCCGCGGCCCGGGGGTTGGGGACCTCTGTTTTAAAGAATGATGGTAATGAGACAGTTGACGGTAGCATTGACTTGCATAGTAGGAAAAAAAATACTATGTTAATCAGTGGCAACCATCAACTGTCTGATTAACTTACAACAACAAACAATGGCAACTATGTATATAAGATCATATGGTCACAAAAGGGCAAGCATGTGTTAAAAAAACAGTATCCTTTCACAGTCAGTAGTGGAAGTGTATAAAAATGACTTTTTCTCAGCAAGAAATAGATGTCCAAAAATAAACCTACCTGAAACATTCACCAGTCTAAAAAGCATGAAAATTATAACATTAAGAGGAGTTCATTTGTTTTTTGGCACAGGTATGCATAACACATCTTAAAAATTAAAGAATATATATGAAATGAAAATTACAGAATACTTAAAAATAAAATGGAGGCCCCCACTGTGAGAGTCTACCACGGAAATTTTATTTCCTATATCCTTAATAAATGCACACCCAAAAATTTGTCCCAGGCCCTTTGAATTTGGTGTCACGCTGCCTTAGATCTTAATAGTTTAACAGTAAATATATTCTCATAGTATGGAGACAATGATCTGTCAACTGGCACGTGTTCTGCAAAAGGTTCATTAGTTTGTACAAAGCCAGGCAGTTATGTAAAAAGTTAAAGAAGATTGTTAAGTTACCATTTAACTGTCACCATGAAGAAACAGTTTCACTGTTACATAACAACACGAATAATCTTAATAATGTATAACTAGTGACGGTGCAAGACTGTTTATTTTTAACAGTCTTACAAACTAAAAATGGGTTCTGCACAAAAGAACTACAAGTCCCACACGCATACGGATGTTTCCCATGAGCGCTTGCTGCAGTGCCGCACATTCCGGTGCCATCTTCCTCTTCCTGTTCATTACATACTCGATTTTAGAGCCGCAAGATGTCTGGATTTCTGCGGGGAATTGCCCGGGTCCGAACCGCTCCGGTTCTGCGAGGATCAACTATCACCCAGCGAGCCAACATCGCCTCGCGACCTGCCAAGGATGCGCTGGGGCCCGCTGTGAGTATCTGTAGAGAGCTGCTAGTTTCCTCTGCAGCGCGTGAAGGACAGGCCGTGACCTCCTAGGCATTCATTCACATTTGGAGTCACTGTGATCATTGGAAACATACACAAAAACATACAAATTCAGTTTAGTTTGAGCTCTAATTCACACGATTTGCGTTGTTCTAGGACTCATGTGGTTTTGATATTGAAACGGATCCCAAAAGCTCATCGGCCTAAAGCGGTTATTCAGAAGGTCGTGGTGTTGACAGACGATGTGGTGAACTGAATCGCAACATTTTTTATTTATATTACCTTTAATTGCTAGAACAAATCATTCGCGTTTTAAGGACCATTGTGTATTTCAAGCTGTATGTATTTGATACACTATTAGTAAACTATTAATTTGTTTTCATCATGTCTTCCTGTACTTCATCCATTTCTGTATGTTTCCTTTATTTATATATATATATATATATATATATATAATATAATATAAAATGTGTGTATATATGTAGGTGTGTAAATGTATATAATATTTTGGTGCTGTCAATTAATCGTGATTAATCACACCTAATATTACAAAAATATAATATATATAAAAAGTATATTTTTATTGTATAATGTCATATTGAAACAGCATAAATATACTATATTTTAAATATTTGCTTAATGGCATCTCTTTACTTGGTACTGTGAATTAGGGTACCACCGATACCAGTACTGCTACTGATGTAAACACAACTTGCAATGGTATCTTTATCGTTCCTATTGCGACTCATCTTAGTGAAATAGCTTCTCAAACAATAAAAATGGAGGGCAGGACTTGGTTTTGTCCGTCGGTATTTGACTGCGCTGTTGGGGTTTGCTATTACTGTGATGTCATGTGAGTGACAGGTAGCCCCGCCCTCACGCCAGTAAACGCGTCATTAGAGGTACTGTTACAAGAGGCAGTTGAAGATGGTGATTAACGATTACAAGGGCACACAAAATAATGTGCACGAAATAAATCATTTATATTAAATAAATACTGCAGTTTTTCATCAATTTTCCTTTCATGGTGACTTTAAGTGGTTATTATGCTCGCACTAAGTCGTAATTACAATATATATACGTATTTTACATGGTTACCTAACAGTTGTTTGGGTCTTCTGTCTGTTTTTACAGGAGACAACAATTGGTCTGGCTGTATTTAGTCTTGCCATCCTGGGACCGGCTGGGTGGGTCCTGGCCAACCTGGAAAACTACAAAAAGAAGGACTCTGCTGCATCTGAGTGATCAATCTGTCAATGACTGTAAGCAGTTTGTCTGGTTTTATTGCTTTTAACACATTGGGACCACCATCTCACAGACCTCCGACTTACCTGAACAGCAGAACAATTCCACTCCTTTGAGCCATCCAGCTACCTCTCCATGCGACTGGTTACTTTCCTCCAAACACTCCGGTCTTCTTTACACTGAGCGTTTGCTCCCTGTTACCAACTGTGTAATAACATCATCATGAGTGTTTCTTATTACCTGGAGCTGTTACATTCAAAATAAAACATTATTTAAATCTTAATTTCTGTGGGTTTTTTTCTTTTGTTTTTTGGACAATAGTCTACTGGAATAAAGCACGATATAATGTATTGCAGGTTTGTTGCAGGTTTGCATTTTAATGTCTTAATTCATTGAATTTGATACTATACTAGATTTAACAAGTGCAAGGCTTCTACAGGTTGTACAATATTAATATTGGAATCCTAAAATAAACTTACTGAACCATCATTGGGTCTGATCAGATATTGTAGATCTCAAAATATGGTGATGAACATATCTTTCTCAGATATGAAAAAAATATATATTTATGAAGAAATAATATATTTAGTGGTGAATTTCAATCCTGGTATACTATGCACATTTTAACTGTCTTATTTAATACACCTGATTCAGATGATCAACCATTAACTGAATTAAATACCACATGGCATTATTATTACTGACATTTCATCAAAATATATTTTGAATTTTGCAAACGTGTGGACCATGTAGCCTTTATTTCATAAAAATTAAAAAAGACAGCATTTGTTTTAGTTTTATCTATTATTTTTTTCTTTTAAGATAACACTTTGCAAATGAATCTTATAAGAGCTTGTCGCTGGTGCCTTGCCTCGTTCGTGAAAAATAAAGAGAAAACGTTGTTCTTTATTACTAGTAATAATGTAAAGATGTATATTTGCCACCAGCTTTTATGGGAAAACTCAGTTCGAAACATTTTTAAAAAGTTAAACATTTGTATACGTATAAAACAACTAGTGCGTTCAGGTAGAAAGTGAAGAATCTGAACCGGAAGTATGTTCATCTCTAGTCGGTTCCAATCAATCAGGTGACCGGAAATGACTGTTCAGTAGGAACATGGCGGAGGAGCAACAGCAGGAGAGCTCTCAAAAAGAGGCTGATGG
Source organism: Zacco platypus (assembly GCA_038088235.1). Classification (NCBI taxonomy): domain Eukaryota; kingdom Metazoa; phylum Chordata; class Actinopteri; order Cypriniformes; family Xenocyprididae; genus Zacco; species Zacco platypus. The sequence goes on from CM076070.1 coordinate 16,983,293, forward strand.
TGAGAAATACTTTACTGCTCTATGGCCAGAAACAACGTCTGGTTACATCGGTTTGCACATGTCGCTTGTATTTTGAGCTGGATGAAGCACAGGTGCTGAGGGATGAGCAACGAGCGCTTTGCTAACCGGCTAATAACAGTAGCTGAGAGTTCATTGTTTATGTTAGAAAGCACTTGTTTTGGTGTCCAAATCATTATATCAAGCTCTATAAGATAACTAGCTCAATATAAACGGTTAGTAAAAATGCTTGCTAGTGTGTCACACAAGCGTTTTATAAATGCTCTGTGGAAACAAATGCAGAAATACCTTTACGCTCGTAGTAACAGTAAGACTAGCGTGTGTTCTTGGCCGTGAAGGGGAAACGAGTATGATTTTTGCCACTTGTCAAGTAATAGGCAGATTCGTCAATATTCTGCTCTTAATTGTGTTTGTTTTTTGGCAGGGCTGAATTGTCTTGCATATGATGAAGCCATTATTGCACAGCAAGATAAGATTCAACAAGAGGTAACCGTTGAGCCATTTACTCATTCATTTGTAATGTCTGGTGATGCTTTATACCGCTCAAGTCCACTACAGTTAAAGGTCTTCCTGCAAAGCTCTCAACGGGTCAGGATTTTCCTGATTTTGCTTTGGTACAGTTGAAAGAAATGTAGTACAATTAGGTTCTTTATAGTTAAGTAATTTACTGAAATAGAAAAATAAGACAGGTAAATATATTTTATTTCAACTAGTTTTAGTTTAATTTAATTTAGTTTTACTTGATGTGCTAAAATAATAATAACTGAAAAAAATCAAAACTACAAAGACATTTTTAAAAAATAATAATAGTAATAATAAAATGGCAAAAACACATAACAGAAATAAGTTTTAATTCATTTTCTTTTTATTAAAACTATATATAAAAAGCTACTGTAAAATAAAAAAAATAGTCTTTCAGTGATACAAAAGTAATGGTGATTAAAATCAAGCAAAACGTGTGATGTACTTAAGACAGTTTAATGGGGATCCAGGGTTCCTACAATCATAGAAATCTGGGAAATATAAGGTTTTTCGGGAATTGCAATAAATAAAATTTCTACAAGTTAGGTCTTTAAAAAATTCTTATTTATTTGTTTGTTTAAAAGAAAAATCATTATTCTGTAATTCTGAATGACAAAGACTCATGGAAATTCATTGGTCAAAAAATAAAAGATGTGGGAATCCTGGTTATTTCTGTCATTTTAGCCACATTTTCATATATATATATATATATGGATGCACATGTTGCTCATTAAGAAAAATCGCAAGATTTAATCTTTAACCCATCCTGAATGTCATTGTAGATAGCAACCAGTATTTCTCTGGTGTCAGAAAGACAGGACTTGTCTATCCTTATGCGAGAGTATGCTGATGATGACACCATTTACCAGCAGAAGATACGAGTAAGTGAACCTTTTCAATAGAGAATGAATGTTACACATAAATGATTATCATGCAGTTATCGTTGTCTTTCATGTCACTTATCTAGTCACATACCCTCGAGCTAAGGGAGTATATAATTTTTATTGATACACAAATATATCCATGCGTCCCTATCTCTGTCTTTTCAGTAAGTTAAACTGTTTCATCAATAGGACTTACAGAAGAAGTACTCATCTATACGCAAAACACGGCCAGATGGGAATTGTTTCTACAGAGCCTTTGGATTCTCACATCTGGAGTCTTTACTTGAAGACAGCAAAGAATTACACAGGTAACAACTTGCCAGCCTACATTCAAGTGAACATAATTTATTCATTTAGCTGAATAAATGATTCCCACTCCACGAAACTATATATTAACTCTTTCCCCATCATTGACAAGTTATCTCGTCTTTTGTGAGAAAAAGTTTCCCGCCATTGACAAGATTTTACGGCTATCCATGTTTTCACTGTAATACGCTGGGGGGTGCTATCACACATCTTCTGAAAGAGTACTGAATCTCCTGATCAAAACATACACAAAGATGATGCAGAAACAAGCGATATCATATGCAATCATATGCATTTGTAAAATATAGGGCTGCAACAACGAAACGATAAAATCGATAATGAAAATCATCGACAACTATTCTCATTATCGATTAGTCGGGTCTGCCCACCATGCACGCATAACTTCCCCCAGTCTTATCAAATTACAGCAATGAATAACGCAAATGCATTTAAAAACAATGAAGGAAACAGAGTGAGCTCCTGCGGGAAAGGTGCGTGATCCAAACAGCCCAAAACATGAGAACTCTTTATTTGAAGCTTCAAGCTAATGCATTAGCTCCGTGTTTAACAGGGCTCGATCTGTCAGGCGCTTGACAGATGCGCGCGCGTCCTCAGCGCGAAACATTTCTACGGCTTTATCCTTATCAGTAAATGTCTCAAATTCATGCAAGCATTTCCATTTTTGCATAAAGGTTTATCCTGACCGTCTGCGTTAAACTTCAAACTTTACGTAACTGAATGAGCGCCGGCGCGCGCACCCGCGTCAGGCAAACGGAACGCGGTAGAGAGGGAGACAATTCATATTCAGTGCAAAAATATTCATTTTGCTGAACTGTTCCATAGTTGTAACTGTAAAGACATAACAGCAGGTAATTGAATAAATGTAAGACGTTTCTATTATTTACACAGGATAAAGAAATGACAGTTAGAGGTTATGTGTGTGTTCATGCTGAACATTTCTCTTGCCTTTTGGTTAATACCGAGTTTGTATTTTTGATTCTCTTTATTGTCACCTTATTTTTTAATAGAGATTTAGTAGAAATTTAAACTATATTCACAATATACAGTGCTTAAATTTATTATACCACCACCACTTAAGGTTTGTGCCACATCTGCCCTAAACTAACGCTACTTTTTAATGATTACCAAAATCATTTTTATGTTTCTGTAATAGTTAATCCACCAGTAAGCAGTTTAGTCACAGTAGTATTTCTACTGCTAAAATATAAATATTGTCATGAATTTTCGAATTTACTGTTTTACAAGAAAGACAGAAGAAAAGTTTTTTTGGACATTTTGTGTGAATAATGACTTTTTGTCAGTTCCCTAAAATATTTGTGTTCTCTTTTCTGTGACAGGTGGTCTTAGAGATTAAGCACTGCATGTTTTCATAGCATTCAACTGGCACATTTGTTTGAAGAACATTGGGCAGGATGTGCAATAATGTGTTTTTTGTCAATAAAATAAAAAAAAGAAAGAAAATCAATCATCTGATTTTTATCCGATTAATCGAAAAAATTATCGGCCAAGTAATTGATTATTAAAATAATCATTAGTTGCAGCCCTAGTAAAATATCGCAATCACACAACATTAAGGCATATAACACTTTTGTGAAAATGGTCAAAAACACTTGCGGGGAAAGAGTTAAACATGAAATATGTTCTAAATCGCTGTGATCGTCACATCATGCAGCGATTTCACTGTCTGTGTGGACGGACAAACTACTTGTTGTGTCAAGCCTGATAAGATAATTTCCCTGAAAGTATGAGGAGAAGATAACGGTCTCAAGTAGCATCTGTAACCTTTAGCACGCTCCTCTAAGACTCTTAATTCATGTTTGGTTCTGTTTACTTGGCAGATTCAAGGCTATTGCTGCCAAGAGTAAATTGGATCTGGTGAGCCAAGGTTTCACAGAATTCACCATTGAAGATTTTCACAACACAGTAAGTCTTTGGAAGAGTGTGCTATTTTATAATTTTTTTTCATATACTATTTTTATTAAGTAAGTCTTTGGAAGAGTGTGCTATTTTATCATTTTTTTTCATATACTATTTTTATTAAGTAAGTCTTTGGAAGAGTGTACTATTTTATAATTTTTTTTCATATACTTTTTTTATTAAGGCACAATGTCATTTTTCGCCACTAGAGGTCTCTTATTCAAAACAGGTGTAGCTTGATGACGCTTTGATCTTGCAAAATCATCGGAGGAACTCTGCAGAAATCATATTCATCGATGAGCTAATGTATTAAAGATTTATTAACATTACTGTAGTATGAAGCAGGATGTGGCTGAAAGCTGTTGGAGCAGAACAAGGCAACTGGAGCGATTGCTAATGAGAGACGAGCGCGACACGGCTTGAGAGCCGTGGAGCTTTTTTTTATTATGTGAGATAACGCAGCGCTGTTTTATCATATTAGATACATTTGTGTATTGAAAGCTGTAATAGTGCTACTCTGTGCGTTGGCTTGGCAGCTACTATGAGACACTTGTTGCACTCTGCAGTAAGCTAGATCGATTTTAGGCACGGTAAAACATGGTACTCGCGGTAAATCAAGAAACGAGATTTAAACAGTAAGACTTACTATGTTGAGCTTTATAACAATGATTAGTTTTCTGATGATTAGTGTATCCAAACGTTTGCTCACCTGTCTAATAAAATATAATAGAAGCGTCTTTTGTTTCTATGGTTTCTACAAAATAAAACCGGAAATCGAGGGTAATGTGCGTATGATGTCATTGAAAGGTGACGCACGGACAAGATTTGTGTCCTGGTTAAAATTGCTTAATTCTCTAGATTTAAAAATTCTTAAACATTTGGGAAAATATATAACATTGTTCTAGTGGATTTTGGATATTTTAATCCAAAAATCTAACATTGTGCCCTTAATATTTTGAATTGGCTTTTATTTTTATTCTCTTTATATATCAGGTTTTATTTTAATTTGTCATTTTGTTTTGTGGTTTTATTTTTATTGGTTTTTATAAAATATTTCTGTTTAGCTTTAAATTTTTATTTCAGTTTTTGTCAGTTTAGTTAGTTGCCAAGGCTACATTTATAAAGGGACTGTCACTCAACACTTTACGTTCCATTGCCTTCCATTCAGATGCATGAGACTGAAAACACAAGCTCACATGAAGAAGTTCTTCACATTTAGATGGATTCTAAAGCTCAAATTTGGTGAACTCTGACCTGTCACGTGAAGACATGTCATGATCAATATCACGGAATGACCTCTTAGCTGACTTGAAAGAGCATCGCAGGAAAGTGTAGTAGATGTAAATGTTTATATTTTGGATTTATTATTCTTTGTTGTTTTTTAAGTGTTAAAAGAATTACGTCACACAGTGTCTTATCATGACCATCGCAGTGTCCGAAGAAATATCGCAAGCCCAAAGTCCAGTGTGGCAACAGCTGAATTTTTTGTTTTAAATTTGTATGTCATCTAATATATCGTTTCAGCTTTTTCAATTAACTAAATTTATTTTTAATAGTTTTAGTTTACAATTACAACGCTGGAAACATCAAATCAGATTCTTCGTGTTGACATTACAACTATGTATGAAAATGAGTACAGCATTTGAGATCTCATAACTCCTGTTTGCGCATTTCTTTCTTTTGGGTTAGTTATAATCCTGAATGAATTACTTACACAATTAATTTCCTCTTGTCTTGTTCACTGCAGTTCATGGACCTGATTGAGACATGTGATAAGCAACCATCTGTAGGTGAGCTGCTTGGCTCATTTAATGAGCAGTGCGTATCAGATTATCTTGTCGTCTATCTGCGGCTGGTGACCTCTGGGTACCTGCAAAGAGAGGAAGACTTCTTCCAGCACTTCATAGAGGGCGGCCGCACCGTTCGAGAGTTTTGCCAACAGGTAACACTGAACAAGTCATTTTTGACTTGAAGATATGATTAATTTTTTTATCCAGTTCTTACAGATTAATGGTGTCTGCTCCTGGAGGGCCACTCATGCAAAGTTTTGCTCCAATCATAATTAAATGTACCTGAATCAGCTAATAAAGGTCTTCAGGGTTACTAGAAATGTTTAGGCAAATGTATTGTTGGGGAAGGTTGAAGCTAAATTTAGCAGGATTGGATATCCCGGTTATAGATTAACCTGTTCTTCAATGACTTTGCAACATTTTAAACCATCATGCCCTTCTGTTTTGGCCAGGAGGTGGAGCCCATGTCCAAAGAGAGTGATCACATTCACATTATAGCTCTGGCTCAGGCTTTAAACGTATGCATCCAGGTGGAGTACATGGATCGAGGAGAGGGAGGAACTGTCAATCACCACATCTTCCCTGAAGGTGGAGAGCCCAAGATTTTCCTCCTCTACCGACCGGGCCACTACGACATCTTGTACAAATAGCAGATCTGCACAAATTGGCTGCTAAAGGCCCCATCTGTCTCTGTGCTGTGGGTTTGACTCGACTCTAAACCTGTGAAATGTGAACCCAGCACTCAAGATTGCAATTTCCTTTCAAAACCCCCCAAAGACTCTTGGAGTATTTTGAAGAATCTGTTATAGAAGGCACTGGACATTGTACAGTTTATCTTTGAAAAACCTGCATCAATTTTTTTTTTCAGTTGTATATACACCATATGGTTATTTCATTTAGTTCATTTTGTTTATTTCTTGTAGCTGAAAACTGCCTGTCATTTATGATAGGAATGGAAATTGCTTTATCCTGTTTGACTGTATTTGGCATTCATCAGAATAAAAAGAACTTGCAGTAGTCATAGTTTGCATAGCCATTTTGTTGTTTTAATGTGCGTAGTTTATCAAAAGAAAAAAATCAAAAATGGTGCATCCATGCTGCAATTTAAGCTAGATATGCACTGAAACACATACACACGGTTCCTCTTACAGAAGACCGATGAAGGAGTTTGCCACGACACCTTCTTTGGCCGGCAGCATTTCCACAGAATCACAGAATGCAGGGGGGATGAAGACGTTCGGGTCCTCTATTCCCTCCACTAGATCAAAGAAGCTATGGAAAGAAGAAATCGTGTCCAACATGTTAATCTCTGGATAGATTTAAAGTTTGAAGTTGCTTAAATGAAGATATTACTTTAGTGATACTTTAGTGATAAGGTCTTAAACGTTAAATACATAGAAAAAATGGGTGATGGAATGAAATAATTGGTTAAAAGAAACAAAATCCATAATAAGAAAATTAACATGTAATAACTGTCAGAAAAAGTTAATGTATAGAACCACATCTGAAATGTTTACTCAGTTATGTCTACACCTGTGACTCATTCTCTTTATGTCATTATTAACAGAATTAGTTGTTTTTCTCTGCTTTTACAACATTCACGAAGCACACGTTTTGTTTTTATTTGTGTGCGTGTTATTCTTGCATGAAGATGTCCTTGATCAGAGGAACAGGAAAGGCAATGTAAACACACGTAATTGGTCACTGTTGCATAATCTCCTGTTGTTCTTCAGTGTTCTACAAATGTGGTTAAGTGAAGGACAAGATTGCAGACTTGATTACAGAAGTATTATCCATGGTTCTTGGGACTTTAATGAAAGACAGAGTTGGTCCAACTTTTGAACACTAACCTTGTCATGACAAATAATTCCCCTTTCTGTGAGAAATCGAGGGTGTAGAGAGGCACGCAGCCAAACGCGGTGAAGGTCAGCAGGTAGTTTTCTGCAGAGAAAAGTACAGAGAACATTAGCCAACTAGCAAGGGAACTAGAGATTCGGTTCACAAGCCAAAACTGTTCAAAGTTTGTTTAAAAACAATGTAAATGAGTATTATCAATCCTTCTTTAAAACATATTTTGTAATACCCTGATTCACTCATTTTCGGTAAGTTTATATATTTTCGAACTGTCGGGATGGTTTTCGCGGGAAACTGCCTATATACGTCACTCGCCCTGTGTGTCTCGTCACAGGCCTATCCATAAGAAAAGTTGCTCAGGCTACTTTGAAGCATATATTTGTCACATCAAGCTAAAGTGGCTGAGATTTATACTGCCTTCACTTGCTCTCGGAATGATCGTAAATGCGAGTTTCCTGTGTGAAAACTGCAAACAAAAGCCCTCTCGAGTCTAAACTTGAAAGCAATGAGCTCCTAATGATGACTTCAGAAGTGAGATTTCATTTCTGATAGCACGTGAAGGCCGCTTAAATCTCGGACATCCGTGGAATTACCGATTTAAATAAATACCGAAAAGAGGACAGCGCTGGCCAAAAGAGAACCTGATAGAGAATCAGGCTCGGCCTTTCGGAGAAAGCGAGAACTGAGGGATTTGAAATGTTGTAAAAGCGGCGCGGAGATGACGTTTTTTACTACTCAACTGGTGAGTAATTATTTTATTCAACAGATTTTGTCATAGCTCTCTAATTCATTGTAAAACATTAAGGGTCATTCTTCTGCGTTCCGCGCAGTCACGCGCAGAGCCCAAGCACAACCAAGTTTACTAAAACAAATGCTTGCAGTTTTGTTTTGCCCAAAAGTTATATAGTGTAAATTAAAAAAAATAATAATAATAATAAAAAACATTAAATATATTAGTAAATAATTAGCAAAATAAAATGTTTGGCTTATTAATATAAATGCTATAATTATGTATATTTAGTTATTATATGAATTGCTATGAAATATGAAAATATTTGAAATAGTTGTCCTTCAAGCTGAAAAGGACACATCGACAACGGTTGTCATGATCGATTAGTTGGGTCTACCCACTGTGCATGGAAAACTTCCGCCGGTCTTATCAAATTACAGCAATGAATAACATATTTCTATGGACAAAATGCATTTAAAAATGGAGGAAACAGAGTGAGCTGCTGCGGGAAAGGTGCGAGATCCAAACTTCCCAAAACATGAGAACTCTTTATTTTAAGCTTCAAGCTAATCATTAGCATAATGGCTTGCCCTGCATCCTCAGCACAAGACATTCATTCTACGGCTATATCATTTTCTGTAAATGCTACAAATTCATGCGAGCTTTTCCATTTTTGCATAAAGGTTTTTCCTGACAGTCTGCGTTAAACTAAATCAATATTCATTTTGCTGAAATTGAAAGTTTTAGGTTTAAAAGTCAACATGTTATTCAAGTATTTTATGGGAGTAGTAACTGTAACGGAATAACAGCATGTAATTGAATAAATGCAAGATGTTTCTATAATTTACACAGGATAAAGAAATGACAGTTAGAGGTTATGTGTGTGTTCCTGCTGAACATTTCTCTTGCCTTTTGGTTAATACCGAGTGTGTTTTTGATTTTCTTTATCTTTATTATTATCTTAATTTTTTTAATGTAGAAATTTAAACTATATTCACTGTATAGAGTGCTCAAATTTATTAGACCACCGCCACCCAATGGAAGGTTTGTGGTGCAGCTGCCCTAAACTAACAGTACTGGTGATTACAAAAATCATTTTTAATGTTTCTGTAAAGGTTAATCCATCAGTAAGCTCTTTAGTGTCAGTAGTATTTCTAAAGTATAATTATTGTTGTCGTGAATTTTTACTGTTTTACAAGAAAGGCAGAAAAAATATTAAAGGACTTTATTGTTATTGACTGTAATTGGGCATCTGAAAAAAACTATAGAGACTGTGGAAAAGTACATATAAATCAATGCCAGCAAGAATGCAAGCTGTTATCAAAGCCAAAGGAGCCCATACAAAATATTAAGTTTTTTGGACATTTTGTGTGAATAATGACTTTTTGTCAGATCCCTAAAATATTTGTGTTCTCTTTTCTGTGACCGGTGGTCTAAGAAATTAAGCACTGCATGTTTTCATAGCATTCAGTTGGCTTGTTTGAAGGTCATTGGGCAGGATGTGCAATAATGTGTTTTTGTCAATAATAAAAAAAAAAAAAAAAATTAGGATTTTTATCCAATTAATCTCAAAAATCGTTAGTTGCAGCCCTAGTGGATTTATAAAAATGGAGCATTACAGAATATGAAGTAAAAATGCATATTAAAAAAACAAAAACAAAAAAAAAGACCGTTTAGCAAAGTAAAAACTTGTGATGTTTTATAAATTCATGTTGTTTATTACAGTCTTTGTGAATCATCAAGCAGCATAATGGCACACATTACCTTTCGTTTCCTCCGTTGTTCCATTCCAGTTATTGACAAGCAAACCTTGTCCTTGCATAGAGCTGCTACCCAAGACCATTTGATACAGGAAATGAGCATCATGAGGAATCCCAATATGTCTGAATGGTACCTTTAATGCAGTCTTAATACAAGTTTGGTTGTGGTAGTGGATCTCATAGCTGACCCCCTGTTGAGAGGAGCGCAATCTGTGAATTTTGCATGTATGTTTTACTATGTATCCTTAAACCGCGGTACTTTACCTCTCTAAAGAGTAGAAGCCTGTCTACAAAGAAGGTCTGGTTCTCCTCCTTCCCAGACGCTAGAACACGGACATTCTGTCCATAGGCATCATAGGAGAATTTCTCAAAAACACGTAAGTGTTGTCCTGGAATGAACTGTGTTGGAGAGGAAGATAATATTTGTGAGAACACTTTCACATAACTCACAGTTGGCATTTACATAATTACACTCGTTTTCTGCAGAGATAAACCCACTAGTAAGAGAAAAATTATATGTCAAGACAGTCCACTTACCGCGGTCAGTGCTCCTTCTAGCAAGGGTGGAGACTCTAGAAGTCAAGGGAGAGTAACAAGTTTCATTTAAACTTCTCAAAGGATCCAAAACAAGCATGCATCCATTTTTAGTTCTTTCAATTCCTAAAGCACTATAAAGTTTACTATAATGTGCGGGCAAAGGACAGAAGACAGATCTTACTGCAGGGTTCAGGCCTCTGTGCATAGCTGCCGAGAGTCAGGCTTAGCCAAAGTGGGATCAGAAACAGGATCTTCATCGTTACTGTGGAGTACTGGCAAACAGCAGTCAAAGCGACTAGTAGCAGTGTTTCCGAGCCCGCCTCTTCTTATAGAGTCAAATCCAGATCGTCGCTCCATGTTTTTATACTCACCTGCACTAGGCCTTTTGGGTATCTGGTCATTGATCCAGTTCACTAAAGGTCTTAGAGGCTTTACAAGCTACTTGCTTGTATTTCTTACTTGGAATAATCATTTAGTAAGTGCAAAATGAAGGAAGATTGGATGTTTTTGAAGTTCCAATAATAAGAAATACTATAAGGTGTCCTTGTAGATAATGGGTGCATGTGTAAAACCTGGCCTGGGATTAAAATCCCCTTAGTCACATTATGAAGACTTATTTTATGACCTCAGAATTGCCTTCCACAGGTCAATGTTCAAGTGCAGGGGTTATATAATAATCTATGGAGAAAAACAAGATCATTTGATCATATTAAAACACTAAAATAAGTTGTTGCACTTGGCTGAACGATGTCAATTTTACACAATCTGATGATAGTTTTCCAAAAAGTCACATATGTTCTATATCCGCTGCAAGATCTAGTCTAAGCAGATTTACTGGGACCCCCCCAGGCTGTTGTGGCTTGCTGTTTTGAAAAATTGCATTGCTTCATCATGGTTTTTTTTTGTGCACCAGGACAGCTGTTAACGGCTTATTACATGGCTTTCTGAAAGTCTTGATTCTGATTGGTCAGTTGCAGAATTCCGCTGTCTGATATTTCCTCACATTTGCACTAGTGCTGTATATCAACACAGTGGAGGGATTCTTTTAGGGTTTGTGTTGCCCACGAACGTATTCTAGCAACACATTTTACGTGCTACTGTAACTTAAACACCTGTGCAATTCCCCTGCCAATGTAATACCATTCTGACTGCTGTCCATCTGAAGTTTACTGCGGTAAGTAAGTGAGAATCAAGCCTCAGCATGTTGAACACATTGACTGAACAAGGCCACATCAAAGGAAACTTTTATGGTTTAAGTGCTTCATTTAGTTCTCGTGTTCTCATACACACGCCTTTCCCTTTAACATACAGATTTATATAGTCTGGATTACTGTTTTGATTACTTCTTTACTGCAGTCAAAGTACGACAAACACGGCTCAACTGTCAGGAGATCCATGCGACTCATATGACCCACAGTGGGGCTTCTTTGATCAAGTCATAGACGGTTACTTATTGTTGGGTTCAAGAATAAACGCATAGTAAGTTGAACATAATTTAGTGTGATATTATTTTCTTTCATTCAATCTTTTGCGTTTAATGGCCTGTAATTACAGTTAATCTAAATTCTTGGCAGGATCAAAGCATTATATTCAGGGCTTTGAGGCAGGAGTCACCAAACTGGTGATTCAGATGGATTTAGGGCAGAAACTCACAAATTTTATTTCATATGCCTTTTTATTATCACAGACTTTTGAAGTTGTAATAAACACTACACTATAAACACTACTCTTTATGCTGTTCACCTGGTGAGTGAGATCATTGGCACAGCGTCCACTAAGGAGTCATCACTTAAATCTGGACCTTTCATCTTGTTCCTATCCCCTCAGTTATACCCCCTGTATCTTTATTAGTATTTATTTATTTATTATTTACTTTATTTAATCGTGTCAGTGAGGGTTTAAAAAGCATAAATGTGCAGTTTGTATTTCTTAAAAACCCTTTATTAAAAGAATACTTCACCCTAATTTAAAAATTCAGATATTTTCTTTTACTCACCTTCAGGTTTAGAACAATGATAAAACCATAGTAAACGGTGACAGAATTTCATTTTTTGGTGATCTCTTTAAAGCAGTTCTTTGATTAAAATAATACTAGAGTATTAAAACTCTAAATTTAAATGATTTAAATTTAAAGGGGAAACTTTTATTTCCATTTTCACAAAATGTAATATAATTCTCTCGTGTCCCCAGAATGTGTCTGTGTAGTTTCAGCTCAAAATAACCCATAGCTTTATAGCTGGCCAAATTTGCCCCAATTCAAGTGTGCTTCCCTTGTGCTGCTGTTTACAGCCTCCTTTCCAGAAGAGGGCAGAGCTTTAACAGCTCACCCGTCGGATACTCAACCATAGCAACAACATAAGATTCTCCAGTTTTGTTGTTGTTGAGTTGATTCAGCTTATTTACTTGCATGTACCACCATGTTAATCTTTTGTGCAAATCCAGCTTCGAACTGACCCTCATTAAAATGATTTGATTTGAAATATGACACCTTACAGACACCGTACCTTTCTTCAGCACATTTCCTTCATAAATGAAATTCAGCCACGATGTCTTCAGATGCAGAGAGTCTATGGAGACAATGTTCGTTGGTACATCCAATAACAGAACATTTGTAATCTTTTTTTACAGACATTGCTACAATGAGGAAACAAAAATGGCGAACTGCTACAGCTCACTCAGGGCAGTGTCTATGCTAATAGGCGAGATAGTCACCAATCATAGGCAGGGCTTCCCCCTACTCTAATGTCCCGCTTAGAGGAACTGCTTCTTTGGAGAGGCTGTTTATGATTTATGGGGCTTCTAAAAAAAAAAAAAAAGGAAGTGGGTGGATTTTTACCATTATAGGCTGGTTGTTTAAACACATTTGTGTTCAAACACCTTAAAAAAGTGAATTTTGCGTAATGGGTCCATTTTACGTTATTTGGCCAAACAGTTCCAGATGCATCATTTTCGATAATCTTGAGTGTGATGTGAAAGATAGATGGGGAAAAAATGCAAAAATGTCATACTTTTTAGAGCATGTAAAAAAAAGGTCACCATTAAAACAAATGCTCTATATAATATTTCTGTTTATATGTTGCTTGCAAAAAATACTTTTATCAGAAATATTTTGAATAGGATACAGGAGAAGGAAGTTCCACACTCTTATTTGTAAATCTAATATAAAATCAATTTTGCTTGTTAGTATGGTTGAATTAGATCATTGAAGGTCAGCAGCGAAGGAATTGGTTAATAAAGTGAGATTAAATACATAAAGTATATTTGTGTAATTTAATACAGTTAATTATTACAGGTTTGCATAAAATTCTGAGATTGGATTTCACTGTTTTTATTCATTGTGAGGAATACTGAATGTGTTCGTACAAGTGCGATGAGTAAATGCACAGTCACCTTAGTCTAGAACTACAAGAACCGTCATGTTCACACAGCGCACACAACACCTCTGCACCTTTATTTCTCTCAACATTGGAACAGGAGAGCTGTCAGTCAATAAATGTGACAAAAGTAACTTCTGTTACTTATTTGAAAAAGCAACTTAGATATTTTGTTGTGAATTGAAAAAGTAATGCGTTACTTTACTAGTGACTTGAAGTAATCTGATTACGCAACTCAAGTTACTTGTAATGCGTTACCTACAACACTGTGTTTTATGGATATCACTTGCTGGTATGCTCATATACGAATCCCAATGGAGTGAAGATGGCGAAGGACTGGTTGGAGAGATTTATACAGTTCCGGTTACCCTAGTGGTGCACAAATCACACACTTTACCTGTAAATAACCCAGAATTTGTAGTGTGCAGGATAATATATTGTCAATGACTGTTTTGTTGCTTTTGGCTTGGCTGCCAGATTTTTTGATCAAGTGTTGAAATATCCTCTTTATTGAGTGATTAATGTGTGCATTGCTTCATCACGGATACACATGTGAACCATCAGATGCTGCACATCACATTTTCATATTCACCCTCTGTCACACTCTATCATACTCTGTCACTGTATTCATCATGTTCTGCTATGACTCAATGGAACACGATGGAGAAATGTTGACTTGAGTGAAGCTCAGGCTGAAGAGATCACACTTCACAACCTGTATCATACACAAACAAATTTTTCTTTCGTTCTGTTTGGAGTGTAGACTCCATTCAGCCTTTTCTTCATGATTCAGCACAGGCAATTAAACATATAGAGATAGTAAACCTTCCCTCATGTCGTCATCCACTTAATGGCCATTAGGGGTTTTGCGTGAAAACATGCATCATCCTGTCATGTTTTCTTTGCTGTGCAATCAGATAGTGTCATTATGACAATCCATGTGTGGGAAAGCGTACAATATGTAATTAACAAACACTTCTCAAACTTGGTGGGAAAGCAGTGTTTTTAAAACTCTAGAAGATTCCAGCTGTCTGAGGAGAGGAATGATCTCAGAGACACACCTGCTTCTCAGGATCTGTTGGTCTTAGAAGATGAGTCAGTGACTAATAATAGTGTCCTTGATAAAGAAAGGGAAACACTTTTAAAAATCTAGTTTAAACACATCTACAAGTCCTTAGAAATGTACTCTTTGTATTCATGTTGTCTTATTATATAAAAGTTAAAATCTCATTTGAAGTGCCATGTGATGAAGTATAAAGTAGAATATTTCACATATACATATTTTATTCATAGATTTAAATGTAATTTTTATTATGAATATCTTGAATTATTATTTCATAAATATCATTACATTTTTGGGGGAGTCACATTACATGACATTTTACAACCTAGCCTTGTCATAAAAGTCAATTTATCTGATCATTTAAAAAAAAAAAAAAAATCTTAATGCAAAACTATTTAATAGTTTTCTTTTAATTTAATTCCTTTAATTAGGCTTTTTTTTCTTCATTATGATAACAGGACAGTTGTATCACCCCGTCATGTATTTTACTCAAAAAATCATTCTGAGTTTTTGCATTTTAATTCAGAAATTAAAGCATGCTTATCAAGTAACAAAGAAATCTGAATGCAGTATATTTTTGAATAAATAAATCCAAGACAAAAACAAGAATCGTGATTGACTCATATCCTGCTCTTCCCTAGAACGTTCAGCCAATAAAAGTGGACATCAGGAAATGATGTGTGTGGTCTTTTTGTTAAACTTTTCGAGAGACGCCTGACATGCACTGAGCTGTGTCTTGTTATTCTGAGCTCAGGTTAGAAAGAAGTTGGCAGGTCCGGTTCACAGATTTTGTTGACCTCCGTCTGTTTTGGAGGCATCGTGCCTGTGCCTGTTGCAACATTCAGTTTAGATACCTTGCCAGATGACGGAGTATTTATTTTCTTGTGGACTGTTTCCTCACTTTATGTAATTGGATGTTTTCTTCGTTTCTTTTTACATGTCAAGTCTGGTCACGTTAACTTTCCAGTTCTGGGTCGATAGTATCAAGTTTTCAGGTTTTGAAAGCCTTGCCTAACTCATGGAAATATTTGCGCATCCACATAGTAGCGGTGCAGATTACAGGCAAATATAGTTTGATTTTTTTTATTCAGAGAAAAAGTTCAAACCAGTTAAAGCAGGTTTGCTGGTCTCAGCTGGTCTCAACTTGTCTGGTTATGCTGGTCTATTTTAGGGTTTTAGAGAGCTTCTGGACACTAGCCATGTGCATCCAGCCATCATTTACAGTGTCAACGCTGCATGGCAAAAACTTAAAGTTTTTAAACTTATTAAACTTACTTTATGGAAGATGTGGGTAAAATTGCCATACATGGGTTTATCCAGTCAATGAAATGTATCAAATTTGCATATTATTGTGTTCTTGGGGCAACATGTAATTAAAAAAGTGTAATAATGGAAGTAATATTTGGCAACATTTTCATATGTATTATTTCGTAGGAATATTGTTATGTAATTTCTTTCCCTATTCACTTAAAATACCTGATAAACATGATTTAAGTCTTTGTGTCCTCTACTGAGGACATGTATGAAATCAATGCCCTGTTTTGTAACAGAAAGTCATATTTTGATAATAAACCCCATAACATTTTCCTAAGATGTTGATTTATAACAAAGAATTTGAAAATGAGTCAGATTTAAATGATAATTACAAAATATATTTCCATAAGAGTGCTAAATTTGATCATTTAAAGAGAAGTTGTTGTCCTGTTGAAACCTCCAAACATTTGGTATCTCTAAAAAGCCCTGAATGTGCTCTTTACAGGACATCCAGACTTAAAACTGTGACATGTATGGTGTCAGAGAAATTCACTAAAATATACTGTTCTCATACGAGGACACAGGGATGCAGGAGGTTAAAATTAACTTTTAAGATTTTAGGTACACTACAAATGCAAATCCAATACAATTAAGTGCACTTCTTTTTCTTTTTCATACCATCATAAACCAGATAAGACCTGAAAACCAATTTAAGCTCTGTTTTTTCTTTGAGAAGTGACACATTTGTTTTACTAGCAGATTGATCTTGAATGTTTGAATATGCACGTAACAAAACACTATAATGTAATGATGTAAAAGTTTGATTACATTGTTTCATTTAATTTTAGGTTTCATTTACTGTAATTTCATAGCCTCTTGCAACCGGACATATATTCTGTTAAACTACAGTGACATTGTAATGTTAATTCAATTTGTTCTCGTTATAAAGTCATAAATGAAATCAAGCACATTCCTCCACTCTTCATCGTAATTTGTATTAGGAAGTAAATTTTCCAATTTATTGTGTCTGAAATGTTTTGATGCCGTATCCGAAATTAATGAGATCATCCTTTGGCTATCTGGCATTTGGCAGTCAGTAGTTGGGAACAGACAATGATGCCAAATCATCTGGGAAGCGATTAGCACATTTGTAGGTGAAGCAACATTTGGAGTTTATGACCCAAACGCCTCTCATATCAGGTTATCATCTAGAGACTAATATTCCCCTTTCCACACCTTCATTTTAAAATCAGAGCTCACCAGAGAGGAGAAAAACTAACAGCCGCTCCAAACATGCACAGGATGTTCTTTCACTCCTTTTGAATGATTAGACGTCATATGAAATCTTCCCTTGTAGTGAAGGAACCTTAAATAAAACTCAGAGGCTGACCATTTTTCACCATGATTTATACCCTTTTCTTGATGTGAACAACTAAAGAATGGAGCCCATGGCAACAACAGTCTATTTCAATGATTCACTGCCCATTCAGGTAGTGAGAGATGTTCCCAAGGACATATAACCAGATTTTCAATGTTGCTTCCATGACGGAGGAAAGACAGATATGTATAAAATTTGAGAACTGCCTTTGGCTCCAGAAACAAGGCAATATATTTCCTCTGGTCAATATACATCATTCAGTTTTTCCAGTGTTCACCTACCCAGAATGCACTAAAACCAGACACTCTCATGACAATTCGTATAAGATGTGAATGTTTTCATGTGATCTGCCATGTTGAGGATTGGGTTGAGGGTTGGACCTACAGTCAGGGTTGGGGAGTAACGAAATACATGTAACTTAGTTACGTATTTAAAATACAAAATTTGAGTAGCTGTATTTCATTACAGTTACATTTTAAATGGGTGGTAATCAGATTACAGTTACATCTGGAAAGTATTTTAGATTACAAAAGTGATTACTTTGAATTTTAATGTCATTTAAACAGCAATTGGTGATTCTCTGACTCTGACAGTCTGAAAAAGTGGAGTTAAGTTTCATGTTTTCGACTGTTTTCATGTTTTGTGATAGTTGTTTGTGAGTCATTTTATAATAGTAAAAAAGGTCACTGCACCTTTTTCTCACAATTTGTTTTTCCCCTCACAATTGTGAGTTTGTATTTCACAACTCTGACTTCTTTTTCTCAGAATTGCGAGATTTAAACTCACAATTGCAAGTTATAAAGTCAGAATTGGGAGATATAAACTTGCAATACTCTTTTTTTTCTTGCAATTGTGAATTTAGTATGTGAGTTTATATCTCATAATTCGGACTTTATATCACACAATTCTGAGGGAAAAAGTCAGAATTGTGAGATAAAAACTTGCAATTACCTTTTTTGTGTTTGTTCCACACTTATTAGTATTCCGAAGTATTCTAAAGTATTTAGATTAAGTTACTAAACTTGAGTAATGTAACGAAATACGTTACAAATTACTTTTTAAAGCATGTATTTTGTAATCTGTAGTGAAATACATTTTAAAAGTAACCTACCCAGCCCTGCCTACAGTACATGGTTATCTACAAAATCATTAGTTTTCATTCTGATCAAATGAACTTTTGCACCAGCTTGACCAGTTTAGCCAGATTGGAGACCAGTGACAACCTCAGGGCCTGTTCTCACCAAGAAAATGTTTGTCAAGAAAATGTGCACTATATCCGATTCAGCGATTAGTTCAGATCAATTATATATTAAAAAGTATTCTAAAAAGTAAAGACCGCTGTAGCTTTACGAAATCATCATAGTTTTATGTAATGGTGAATGTTTGTATCAATTGGAACAGACAAAAATAAAAATCAAAATGTCATGCAGAACTCCCGATTCATGTGTGAACAGGTCACAAATGCTCAAGAACTTCGGACATCAGGTGCCAAAATCAAATCCTTTGCACGTTGTCTTTAACATATCACTTTCTTGAAGCTTTACACATAATGGATGCATCGAGCTTTTAAATTCAGCTATTCGCATAGACAAACTAGAGGTTTAACATGGTTTACATTAACAATTGTGTACATTGTTTTCACATTATATTGTTTTATTTTTTTTTTTACATTGTAGTCCCAACACATTAGCACTTTTATGACTGTAAACTGAAGAGTGAATTTACATGACTTGTCTTTCAGCAAGTCTTACAATTAAACTCTACGCAATACTTAACTGCTCCAGTAACTACAGTGGTCCACATACCTGTATATAATGGTTATAGAGATAACATACTCAGCCTGTTTTACTGCATTTGCCGTGTAGAATCAGGCAAGTAATTACCTCTTAAAGTTGTAAGCGTGAAACTTAAAACAGGTAGGCTGCAGCCCACCTACAATTAAGTTACCATGGACTGGTGCATTCAAGTTTACTTGGCAGCTACTCAACAATATAGTGAGGCATATGTTTCATGTTTAGGCATGTCAGGACTGACCAGAGAGTGCAGAAACCCATAAAAACTGAGAGCTGATCAGGGTCATTGAGGGGAAAGCGAAGTGTTGGCGATGATGGGTGCCAGATGAATGTCTTGGAATCGCCTCTTCGACAGTGAAACTCAGATGTTTGCAGCTGGAGGTACGAGCTGTTGTGAGAGTTCTGTCCTTGTTCCTCAGCCTCCTCTGTCTGTCCGTGCCGTAATGTCACAGGTTATAATAATCCATAAAGCACGTTGTTTCACCTTGGTCATCCACAGACATGGGCAATGTGAACATTGAATAAAATTAATCCTCTAGTGAACTTTAATTCCTCTATCCTCAAGTTAAACAAAACCCACAAATGTATGCCTTGTATGCCTTTATCCACCTTATGTTTTAATGCAAATGTCCTGTGAGACTTCAAATTCATTAGCTGCTATTGGTAAATAAAAAGAAGAATAACAAAGTGTAGTAGCGGTTAGACTATTTGACAAACCAGTTTACAATTACTACATTGCAGATTCAAGCAGCATAACTGACTATTTTATAACTGACACCAGATACCTTAAAGTAAAAAAAGCAGCACTTGCTCTTATGTTAAAGACAAGGTGTATAATGAATATGTAACAGTGTAAGAAATTTACAGAGCCTCTGAAACGACACTGCGTACAAGCACTAGAAACTTACATGAACATTCAAAACTTTTGTGTGCTCACACGTGGCTGTGTTGTTTTAGGTAAATTATCATAACTTCTGCTCAGAAAACAATGCTCAATATAATGTGGTGTTAAACGAGACACCAAATATGTCTGATATTCCATTAATAACAGTACATATTATGAAATATCTGAAGGCTTAATGCCGCAACTGACGTATCTGAAAAAACCATTCCAGTTTTTCTGGGCGAATTCAAACGTTTCTCGAGGGCATGCTAAAGTCTCTGAGGTTCCCTTTCGAGATCTGTTCACTTGACATTGTTTCAGTAGCTGATGCTATGGGGAAACCTCTTTCTTCTGGTATACTGAAGCCCTATTTCAGCACACCTGTAAAAATTACTGGCCGGTGACCAAGTGCTCGTGCAATTGGTGGAGCCACTGTTATATAACACAGCGTTGGACCATCATTACTTCATAATCTTTCTCCTTCAAACTATTGGAATACAACTGTCACCTTTGATCTACACCTTCAAGAGGATGACACTCTTTTTCACCAATCCCCCTCAGTGTTCTGGTGATGAGGAAGATGGCCCTAAAGGAATGTTACATGCGTGGATGACCTATTCAGCTCCCTTACGGACACGAGGTGTGCATTTTGTGCCTGGGTCGTACCCACACTGAGATGCCGCTTAAACGATCTAGCTGTCAGCACTGTGAGGAGATGACAGATGGGGTTCTAAGCATGAGGCTGTTTGTTCTGCTGAGCGCTGTTTCTGCTGCCCCTATGCTTTCTCCTCCTGGCGCCGTTGAGCTGTGGGAAAGAAAGCATTGACAGGTGCTGAGGCTCTTTAACCAACCTCATGCCAGCTGAAAAACTCCAACCCCTGGAGCTTCTGCTCCCTTATACCGAGGACAGTGTTCACCCCTTTGACATAGCCCATGAGTGGATCTCATTTGGCGTCTCAGAGAAAGATGGGGTCCCCCAGACACCGGCACCTTTTTTCCCTGAGGTGCATGATGATCTCTCGGTCATGGCGCACTCCACATTCTGAGAAGAACTTCTCTTCTCTCAACCATCCACGGAGCTGAGCACTAAGGATATGCCAAGCTGCTGCACATAGAGGAAGCCATTGCGACCCACCTCTGCCCTTCAGCCTGGGGCTGGAATTCCAAAGCATTGTTTCCTTCCAAGCCATGTCAGACTATAGCCAACTTAGCAGAGAAGGCCTTTGTCGTGGAAGAACAGGCAGCACCACCCTACAGCCACCCTAAAGCAGCCCAAGCTGCTTTAGAAGAAGGACAAGGAAGGCCCGGACCTTGAGGGATTCAGGGAGCTATGTTTGGCGACAGTTTAGCTCTCTGGGATGAAAAGAGGATGGCCCAAGCTGTGGGCTGCAGCATGGTGATTTTGAACCGCCACTTGTGGCTTACTCTCACAGAGATGGAAAATGGCTCTGTTAGATGCCCCTGTGAGTCCCCTAGGTCTCTTTGGCGATGCTGTGGCCACATTTTCTGAGAGGTTCTTGGAGGCTCAAAAGCAGTCTAATGCAATGAGTCACTTCCTGCAAAGACACGTCAGAGCTGCTCAGCCAGCGACATGACAGGCACAGCACCACCGCTTCCTCAGCTCCTTGGAAAGAGGTTGAGCCAATGGTGAGACCCAAGATGTAGAGGTGATTCATTAAGCAGATGGGACCACTCTGATAGAGTCACTGCTGCATTCCTTACAGGTGTATGTAGCATGAGGAGGAGGGCACTGCACAATGCGAGCAATGAGCAGGTGTTTGGGAAGGTAACATGTCAGAGAGACCCAAAATGCATGTTGCTGGCAACAGCCAGAGTATTTGAATATTATGAAATTGCCTGTAATAAACACTACAATAAAAACAAAACTAAACATGTATCAATATCAGAGCTCTTTTCCTCCTCTCACTGTTCATGGAATGCATGGCACACTCTGCTGTGTTGTCATGTTGGGTGGTGAGTATGATTGAAAAAGTCTATATGTTTCAATTTCCACACTGACCACCCGGCTTTGCTGGGCTTTACAGTCAATATGTTTCCCGCTTCACTTGAGTGGCAGACTTCTCGACCACCTCAGGTGTTTGAGGCTTAACCCACATTGAGCATTTCATTCTTGGAAATGGACTTGGACTTTCACTCAATGCGAGCATGCCCGTCTCAAAAGCATGTTCGGATGATGACCAGGGCCCTTGTGATGTTCAAGGTGGGAAGGTCCTTGCCTCTGAAGCATATTCAGTAAATGTTGGGATTGATGGCAGCAGTTAGGATTAGAGCTGTTTGTCACCTGGGCCTGCTATATGTGAGATCCCTTCAGCTGTGGCTGAAAGCTTGTGTGCCACGCAGCATATGGTGGAGCTGCCGGATGCACAATTTGGTGACTCACACCTACTTGAGTACTTTTGACCCCTGGTTTTCACAGTGGGATGTATGACCATGGAGCCTCAATGGGCAGAATGGTAGGAAGCATGGTGGTCAACTGGCTGAGGAGCCTTGTGTGATGGCAGACCAGCCTTTGGCCCATGGACAAGTGTGCAGAAGTCATGGCAAATAAACCACTTGGAGCTCTGCAGTTTTTTTTCCTCACGTAAATTCAGGACACCACTTTCTCATCCGTATGGACAACACAACAGTGGTGGCATATATCAATAACCAAGGTGGCGTCAGGTGGGTCTGGCATGCTGCAGAGACTGGCGGAGCGTCTCCTCTTGAGGACTGACGCAAATCTTCTCTCCATCAGGGCAGTTTATGTCACCGATCACCTAAATTGTGGTGGCGGACATGCTGTCCGGGGAACGTGTAGTAGGGGTACAGCTAATTTGGAGCTTGTTCAGGGAGATGATCTTCGATATGTATCAGAAGAGATCAAGCATTGCCTGCTGTTCTTTTCCTGTTGAGCCAGGTGTGTCGCAAAGAATGAATACAATAGCAGAGGCTTGGGTCCCTTTCTACTAGGTGCCTGCATGCACATAAAATGAAAGGTGTTTGTGGCCTGGCGCAAGACACATAATGAGGCCCCAGTGACTTGCCCTGTGTCGGTTATTTTATCGTGTCTGCAGGACTGCTTGGCATAATTTAGTGACAGGCAGGATGACTGTGAACAGACGAGACAGACAACAGGTCAGATATGGGCATGTGCCAAAATGATACCAAGAAAGATTTATTTTCTCATATGAACAGGTGTTTTCATTTTATTTTTACAATCTATGACAGCCGCGTGTGTGTCTCACTTTTTAAAATCCTCTAGCAGTTTCCAAGAATGGACATGGTGGGGGAAAAGATTCCTTTTTTTTATTGCTGAATGTTAAAAAAAAAATACACTTCCACTGACTTGAGGAAAACAAATCATCTGCTGCTTGTACCATGCACCCATCTAACCTTGACCAAAAGGACATGCAGAGGTGAGGAGGTGTTTAGACGTTTCAAGCGGGGGAAACTAAAAAAGTAGAAATAAACTGGCAAGACATAACCATCAAAAGGTTGAGTATTCACATTAAACTAACCAGAGCACTGTCTTTTTGGCATTTTTCAAACATACAAATAAGACCCAAAATGTAAGGAAGAAAGGTAGGGGATCTAAAGTATTTCTGAATAACTTAAAACAAAATGTCCCTTCATTTAAAAAAAATATATATAAAAAAAAAAAAAAAATATATATATATATATATATATATATATTCTGTTGTGCTGTCATAATACAGCATTAAACCCTGTTATCAGGATTTAACTTGTATGTTTTTTTTTCACAAAAATAATCACAACTCCTCTCCTTTATGGAAGAAGTGGACAAAAACATATTTAGCTTCTAATCTTCCTCCGTTATTTGGTGTCGATTTTCTGTGCCTAACCCTTTACATCTTCTCAACAAGGTGGAAAGCTGATGCTGACTGTGGACACTCTTTGTAGAAGGTGAAGAATTTTAGTACACTTCATCTCAGGCTTATCGACACTGACTAGTTGTTAACGTAGGAGCGTTTCCATCCAAACAGAGTTAGTCAGCAGCTGTTTCTAGTTTGGTTTGGGCCCAATGAGTGCTTTAAAATGGACGTGAAGTCGTATATGAAAAATAATGATAAAATAATAATGACAATGACCTGCACTATTTAGTGTCTTAGATTTAACTGTGAATATATTAAATAATTATGAAGTATATGGACTTAATAAAAAAAAAAAAAACAGTGAACAAACAGCCTCCACATTACACACTTAAAATGAAACGCATTAGAACGCAAGTAGAATATAAAGTTTGCATATTTTGGCATTTTAATGACCCCTAATAATTTTCACAGCTATTTGTCTTGTCATTTGAGACCGTGTTTGTGTGTGTACATGATTGTGTATCCTGCACAGAAACTTTTCAGGGGCGTTCACACAGGACACATTCTAATGTTAAAAACAGCTAAAGGGTGCACAGAATTAAACCGAAAAATAGATGTGTGTTTATATATATATAATATATATATATATATATATATATATATATATATATATATATATATATATATATATAACCCAGGACCATAAAACCAGTCATAAGAGTCAGTTTTTTGAAATTAACATTTATATATCATCTGAAAGCTGAATAAATAAGATTTCCATTGATATATGGTTTGTTAGAATAGGACTATTAATATAACTGATATTTGGCCGAGATACAACTATTTGAAAAAAAAAAAAAAACTCAACATATTGAGAAAATCTCCTTTAAATTCATCCCAAATGAAGTCCTTAGCAATACATATCCACTCACAAAAATGAATTGATATATTTACGGTAGGAAATTTACAAAATATCTTCATGGAACATGATCTTTACTTAATATCCTATAGATTTTTGGCATAAAAGAAATCAATAATTTTGACCCATACAATGTATTGTCTACAAATATACCCGTGCAACTTATGACTGGTTTTGTGGTCCAGGGCCACATATAATGTTTAGTGTATTACTTAGAATAAGTGCAAATATATATAAATGTCCAAAACTGTAATTTTGTTTTTTTATGCGTCATATTTCAAGGGTTGGGCATTTGTGATCACAATTCGGAAATATATAGTAGGAATATCCCACATCTGATGTTGAATGGAATGCATCAAACAAAGCAAAAACTAAAAAACAGCACAAGAATGTGTCCCGTGTGAACAGCCCCTTTACTCTTGCCGTCCCAAACGATGGAGTGGATGCATCCATCAGCCTGGTGTCAGTCTCTCTTCAGTCCTGCGCTAGAGGAAGATCTGGAGTGGAATGAAGTCCTGAGACGCTGTGAGGCCTTCCATTCCTCCCGTCTATCTCTCCCGCTGGCCACTCTAACCGGATGGATGTGCTGATAATGAGGGCGACTTGACTGAGTGACGGGAAAGTGGGCTGAGTGGGAGAGACTATATGTTCTTTATTTCTTTGTTATCTGTCAAAAGCTATTAGCAGTGACAGCCCGGCCCACGGCCCCCTCACATTTAACCCACAATCTCCTTTGGAAAAAGAAGGCTCCTATGTGACAAACCTTACCCTGTAGGGATGCAACGCAAGTCAAGGCAGTGCATCTGTAAGACAACATCAGGTGCCCACATGCGTAACTCTAGACAACAGCAGAATATTTCTCAGAGCCACAGTCATTTCGAGGCCTCTCGCGTTTGGTCATTCACATTCACACACACTACTTTTTTTCCAAACCCCAGATTACATTTGTCATTGATTTTCTGTTGGCAAAGCAACATGATCATAAAACATCTCTGTGGATCAAATTCATGTAAACATACACCTTATGTTAGAGTGGTTTATATTGCATGATGGTGGAGGGGGGATGTCACAGTTCAAATGAGGGTCAGCTCCCAAAAAACACAACCTTTAAAGGAAAAGAAAGAAAAACAGGCCAAAGAGAGAAAACAAAAGAGTAAACGAGTATAAAAAATGAGGCGTCCGTATAAGAAAGGCTACAAAAAACTCCACTGGCCCTCTGGCATCAGCATACAGCAAAAGGCACCACAATATTACTCTATTTTTTTTAAGTTGTGAAAAAATTGGCACATCTTTTTTTATGCTGTAAATCAAAATGTACATATAAATAGAGTTTTCCCTATAAAAAAAGTCTTTGCTGTTAACTAGTAGACAACTTTTGCTAAAATGAAAATAAATATTTCATTTGTTTATAATATCTGTCAGTTATATAAAATAAAAATATTTCTTATAGGTGCATGTCTATAGTAGATCGGTTTTTGTGGATAGGTGGTGGTCTCTCTAGTGGGGTGCATTGTCCAGTTTGGAGCGCGAGTGCGTCAGTCTGGTCTGTGTGTTGGCACGAGGCCCGTGCCGCCCGCTCTGGGCGTGAGAAGTCCGCGTGTCGGGCACGGGCCTGTAGAGGGCGGAGGGCTCGGCGGCGTTCATGTTCTGCATACTGAGGAATGGCGTGCTCTCACCTTCCTCCTCCTCCGAATCACTGTCCGACAGGCAGCTGCGTGAGCCCAAGTCTCGGGACGGTTGGTAGCCGCGTGGCGCCACGTGGCCATTGAGTCTGGACCTGCGCCAACGCCGACTGCTTCTCTTTGGTTGCTCCATCGAGGAGAGGTACTCCTGGGTGCTTTCGTACTCTTCCTCCTGAGCCAGCCGGTAGGGGCTGGAGGGAAGGCTGCCTGTGCTGTCTCGCAGGTAGCTTCCGCGCTGCTGCTGCCGGTAGGGCTCGTGGCCCCGCGCCTCGTGCAGTGGCACCTGGTAGCGTCGCAGCAGCGGCTGGTCCTCCTCCGGCGGGTAGGGAGCGTGCGCGGCGGGGGGCAGAGACATGGCGTGGCTGGCGTTGGGAGACGTGATCTGGAAGGTAGGCACCTGCGGGGGCAGAGAGTAATGGAAGTCCACGGGAGACAGGCGAGCAGGCGTGGTCAGCGCCGACACGTACCTGTGGCGAGAGAAGGACAGGGAGAGATGGACAGATAGGAAGGAGAGCGAGAAAGAGCGGGAGAATAGAAGGTTGTGTGGAACAGATATGCCCATTAGTCAAACGTTTTAAGTACAGGTAAAATTGAAGGGACCCACCACCGAGATAAAACTTGAATTCAGGGGTTCTCGACCTTTTAAAGTTCTGACATTCACCCAAACAGAATTAAACTTTAGGATCTCTCAAATGGCAAATCACGTTCTTAAGAGTAAATGACTTTTCACTGGGCATTTCATCTGTGCTGTCCATCCAAGTTGGACTTTTGAATGGTATTTTTTTTTCCCTCTCTTATGGTCACCAGGGCTGCATTTATTTGATCAAAAATACAGTAAAATAGTAATATGGTGTAATATTATTACAATTTGATATTTAACTTTTTTTAACTTAAAATTGGAATTTTCAGCATCATTACTCCAGTCTTCTGTCACATGTTCCTTCAGAAATCATTCTAATATGCTGATTTGTTACTAAAAAAAACCCATTTACTTTTAATGTTGAAAACCGCTTAATATTTTTGCAGAAACTGTGATACTTTTCTGTCAGTGTTCTTTGAATAGAAAGTAAAAAAACAGCATTTATTTGAAATATAAATCTTTTTTAACAACGTAAAAGACTTACTGTCACTTTTGATCAGTTTAATGCATCCATGCTGAATAAAACTATCGTATTCTTTTAAAAAAAAAAAAAAAATCTTACTGACCTCAAACTTTTGAATGGTAATGTATACACAATATGTACAATTAATATATTTTATTTTTAATACTGTATTACGGAGCCACGCGGACATGACATGCGGGAAAACATGTGTAACATGGCCACAAATTAACACGCCAGCACATTTTACTAATCCGTTATAACATAACGATATAACATTTTTTTCCCTCCGTTAACCAAAACGTATACGTACTATATATTTGTCCGCATGTCATGTGCGGGGCTCCGTACATTTGAATGAATGGTTAAAACAAAGAAATAAAGTTTCATATTTTAAGCATATATTCAATAGGTTTAACTGCTGATTATTAAATGTATTCTAAAAATTAAATATTAAATATCAAATAAGTTATATACAGTTCATAGAAATATCCTGCGCCTAACCCCTTATGGGCGACCTCAAGGTTGAAAACCTCTTTCCAATTTCCCACGGTCATTGAAAACCTGGATTTTTAAAATTGATTTTCAGGCCTGGAAAAATCATGAAATTCATTCAATCCTAAAAATTTCTGAATATATATATAACTGCTGACTTGAAAGTGCCTTTTTGAGTATAACCTCTCTAAAATAATAAATTCATACTGCAGTATGAACATCATGATACATTCACTGGTCTAAAGGTGTGGGATCCCTGTTCTGTGTTAGCTGCTCATTCGCAGTGCTCCTGTCTTGTATTTTTGCAATTTACGCCCACCTTGCCATGGCACTAGAAAAATGATAGTATGCACACTAAGACGTGTTGGCTGAAAGCTCAATAGCAAATGACTGCAGACATGCATGCTACAAGAACAAATGAGGGCCTTGTCAAACCTCCCAGTCTAGGCTTAGCATTGTTACTGCAGCACGCCACCAGATGGATGAAAAAGCTTGCCTTACGAGTTCCCTTCCATGATAGTTAGCATTCATGCTATAGTTAATCATGTACACAGGTAATTTTCCATGTCTTTGACTGAAGAAAAAAAAAAGCCCTATCTGCTTTTGTTTCTTTGGCCTGTGCTGTGTGAGTTAAAGTGAGCCTGCCCTGAGAGAGGAAGCCACAGTCAAACTGGAGCAGATAAATTAACACTGGCTGCTCGGTCACAGTTTTTCAGAGCCTGAGGGCAGATAGCCGTATGCACAACAGCTCAGTCAGCTGCAGAGGAGGAGAGAAGGTAGAGAGGGAAATAGCACAGAGCAGAACACTAGAGACCTGTTCCACCCCTGAGATAACGTGTTGTTCGGCTCTTGTTGACTTAATGAACCCCTCACGGTATAAATTCTCCTGTTTTGGCCCTTACATGGTGGTGTGGGCGTTTCGCAGGCGAGAGATAACTGTAAATACAGCTGGCCGTGGGCTAGATTCTCTCTGCCTTGATACAAATACTGCGTATCTGGAGCAGCGAAGCTTTGCTTGACCCTGACTCCCTCTTTGACACTCAGCTGGGCCAGAGCATCTGCACGATTTGCGCAATGAATTTTAGTATTATATTCGTCATGGTACAACAGTGTGTGATATATACGGTTTTGAGGGGTCAGCTTTCTGATTGAGTTTTCGATCAGATGCTCTAGTGGCTGACACGGCACAAAAAACTAAATATTTGGATGTTTGTTATATTTATAAAAAAATATTTATATGGACAAAAATAATGTATTTATATTTATATTCTATATGTACAATGCATGATATATATATACAGGGCTGGGTAGGTTACTTTTAAAATGTATTTCACTACAGATTACAAAATACAACGTATTTTGTTACATTACTCAAGTTTAGTAACTTAATCTAAATACTTTAGAATACTTTGGAATACTAATAAATGTGGAACAAACACAAAAAAGGTAATTGCAAGTTTTTATCTCACAATTCTGACTTTTTCCCTCAGGATTGTGTGATATAAATTTGCAATTGTGAGTTATAAAGTCAGAATTATGAGAAATAAACTGAAAATATTGAGAAAAGTCAGAATTATGAAAAATAAACTTGCAATATCGAGAAGTCAAAATTATGATAAACTCACAATATTGAGAAAAGTCTGAATTATGAGATATAAACTCACACTAAATTCACAATTGCAAGAAAAAAAGTAAGTATTGCAAGTTTATATCTCCCAATGCTGACTTTATAACTTACAACTGTGAGTTTAAATCTCGCAATTCTGAGAAAGTCAGAATTGTAAAATGGAAACTCATAATTGTGAGGGGAAATAAACAAATTGTGGGAAAATGTTGCAGTGACCAGTGAATTATAAAATGACTCACAACTATCACAAAACATGAAAACAGTCGTGGATCATCCCTGTCATGACAGGACAGTTAAGTTAAATTGACAGTTGGGCAATTTATTTTATAAATTCAGTCATTTTGTCAGTACTAAATAAAAATAACAAAATTTGTATGATCCCTCTTAATGTTGATGAAATTTAACTCTGCTTTTTCAGACTGTCAGAGTCAGAGAATCACCAATTGCTGTTTAAATGACATTAAAATTCAAAGTAATCACTTTGGTAATCTAAAGTACTTTTCAGATGTAACTGTAATGAAATACACTTACTCAAATTTTGTAATTTAAATGCGTAACTAAGTTACTTGTATTTTGTTACTCCCCAACTCTGTATATATATATATATATATATATATATATATATATATATATACACACACATATAGTATGTATCATTTTAATATTTTATATATATAATTTTAATATTATAAAAATGTAAATATGTAATTTTACTTACATTTTATAAATGAGTACATGATTATTGATGATTAGAATATTGTCAAGAAACAGTATAGGCTGTTGAATTAGGGGCTCAAACTCTGCTGAGAAATTTGCTATTGAATCTTTCACGCCACCCATGCCAGTCTCCGGGGGTAAAGGAGACTATGCACTAAAATGCAGAGGTCTTACTGCACACACTAAAATGGTTTTCAGTGCCATGGCTGCAGAGAGGGGGCGCTCCTGCGCACCTGTCGCTATGCGGAGAGTCCCCAAGCGAGTCGAAAGAGTCGCCATACTGCAGGGCCGGCCGGTGGGGCTCAGTAAAGCCACAGTGTGCGGCACGTCTGGCCCGCGCCTCCATGCACGCAGGACTGTTGCATTTACTGGTCCCCACTGAGGACGACATCATGCCGGAAGGACAGTCGGAGAGGACGCTGTCTGTTCGCTCCAGACTCCACGTTCTCCCTTCATGTCTGAGAAAGGCAGAAAGAGAGAAAAAGAATGAAAGAAAAAAGAAGGAAAGGAAACAGGACAGAAAAAGCGCATAAGAAGTTTAACCCAGTGGTTCTCAAAGTGTGTGTGTGTGGGGGGGGCTTGTTCTTAGTTCTTAGATTTCCTTTGTCTTCTCAAGACTTAGAATATACAGTAGCAACAGTAGTCAAATGGACTACTTTCATGGTACTTTTTGGAACTGGACAGTTGGTCACAATCCTCTCATGTGTTTCACAGATATATATATATATATATATATATGTATAATATATAATCTACAGTTTTATTTTTATTTTAGTTTTAATTCATTTAGCTCATTCAGTAGAGTGTACCGCTAGCCAAGGTATTGGGTTTCATTCCCAGTAAAGTAAAGCACTATAGAGAGAATGTGTACTCTAAAAAGTAATTCATGAGACCTGTTACCACTACTTCAATAAATGCATGGTTGCAAGTTTAAAATTCTAATTCATTGTTTTAATTAAACCTTTTAAGCTGCAAACATTATTTTGTTGTGTTCTGTTGTGACAATGTTGATCATTACATCACCATAATATTGTTTGTAATATAAAGTTTCTGTAATATTGAAGTTTTTGTGGTTACCATTGTGCTAAAGAGTAGACATGAAGGTAAACGCTACTTTCATAAAAGCTTTCTATAAAAATAGTTATTTATAATTTTATAAAGATTTTCTATACTTTCTATAAAGCAATGACTGCGCTAATGCCAGTGATAAGTAATGTCTTACTTGTTCATTAAATATACAAGTTAAATAAGATATGTTAGCAAGTGCTATGATAGCTGTTGATTTGAACTGAAAGGGATAAGATTAACTGGTTCCAACTTAAATTTAAATTGCTACAAATTAGTAAGTTCTTCTGACTCAATGTAGCTTGTTGGTGGAACGTAAATTCACTCAAAGTTGTCATAACTGTTGCGGTAATTTTTTGTTGTTGTTTAGCCAACTTATTATTTTTTAGAGTCGCTTTGGATAAAAGCGTCTGCCAAATGAATAAATTTAAATAATATGAAATAAATAAAAGAAAATTTACTTTAGTTGCCAAGGCAACATTTCTAATAAAATGTTTTAGTTAATGATAAAACACTGCAAGGGTGGTGAATAAATAATGGCAAAAGGCAAACCAAACTTTACAATAGATTACGTGGATCCACTGACAATAACAATGACAATTTTTTCTTTTGACAGATGGATGTAGCTTTTTTTTTTTTTTTTTTCAATAAGACAATTTGCATTTTGAGAAATTACCATCCACCAAATAATTCCATTTATTCAACAAGTACACATTTGGCAACAATAAGGTTGACTGATTATGGAAAGTGAAAATGTTGGGGGCACACAAAGGTTATTCTTGTTTCTAAGGAGTCATGAGAGAAGAAACTGAGAACCACTGGTTTAACCCATATGTGTGTAAGAATCGGTTTGAGTGAAAAGCGTGAAGTCGGAGCCCTGCGAGGTGATCACCTCTGAGTTTCTCTGCACTCACTCACACCTGTGGCTTGATTCTAAAAGGGGTGAATAATGGCTGTCTGACTCAGATTCCACATCTAGTGGGTGAATGGAAGTGGGAAAAAATGCTGAATGGGATGAAAACAGACATATGACAAGGGCAATGACCCCTGGCTGTGATGAGTCCACACACACAAATCCTCTACTCAATTGTGGTCAAACATGCCACGTTGTCAGGAATGTACCTGTGAGTGGAGGAATGAGCCCGGGTGGAGGAGTTGTGGGATCTGGAAGACTGCCGGCTGCCAGGAAAAGGTGCCTCTGCTCCGTGCCTAATGACTCTCTCAGTTGCCGGTACATTTTTGGAGATATACTGCAATTGGGAAAGTAAAAAAAGGGCCCTTTTGTTACTGACAGAAGATATTGCATCACAACCAATCTTATTTATTATGAAGAGTGACGTACGTCTACCATGGGTATCTCCTCAGGACCTGGGCCTGGGTGATTGGGTCCATTGGCCAGGTTTCGGTTGGGATGATCCACATAAATGTTCTGCCTCAGATGATTGTGCATCTTCTTCCTCTGTTTCCTGGGGGGGAGGCTACAGTGAGGCAGTGTCACTCTCTCAGACATCGGCTCAGAGTCACAACCATTACGTCACATTTAAAAAACGAACACTGAATGCTGCTGCTAGATTAATTGCTGATTTTAAGCAAAGTTCTATTTGTTTATTTACTGTATAGTATCACCAAAATGTATTTGGCCACTTAATCCACACTAAAAAAAAAAAAAAAAAGTTTGAAAAGTGCTCTCTTGCTTTTAAATTCCACTTGATTTGATATTTTAATATTTGTAATGTAAAATACATTTATTCGTTTTTAAGTCTTTAGAGTCCAAATACACTCAAACCTTCCTAGCAAAAATATTTAAAAATACATTTACTAAATTAAGTTTAGCTTTGTATAACATTAGTTCAGTTTATACCAAAGAAAATGTATATTTACCATTTAGCAAACCATAGTTTAAAACATATTTTGTTTTCACTAAAAAAGAAACTTGCGCTGTTAGTATCACTCAAACCACCCTTGTTCACATTACTTAACATGTAACTACATGAACTTAATTTACTGAGTTGTTTCTACTAAAATGAGTATTGTAAGCTTTACTTAAGTGTTTGTCCAGTCAGCCTAACATTGCTGAGTGAAAAGAACAAATTAATCAAACAATATTGTGTATCAAAGCCACTTACGGTAACAGATACAGTACTGTTCAATTTTTTTTAATTTAAATGAATATTTAAATTGATTAAAATGTTAGTAAAGACATTAATCTTACAAAAGATGTTTTTTTTAAAAATGCTATTTTGAACTGTCTATTCATTACAAAAGACTGGTTTAAAAAAAAAAAAAAGGTTATTTTGTATAAAACCCCGCACATATCATGCAAGAAAAAAATAGCAAATCATGCGCATGATTTATAAATCGAGGGAATGAAATAGTACGCACGATTTATCCCATTTTTTTCTGCATGTCATGTGCGGGGCTCTGTACTTTTGAACTTTCTATTCATCCTATCTAAAAATCCTATTTCTGTTCATCGAAGTTTCCATAATTTTAAGCAGGACAACTGTTTTCAACATTGATAGTTAGTAATGTTTCTTGAGCAGCAAATTAGCTTACTATGTCAGCATCACAGGAATAAATAACATTTCTAATATATAATAAAAAAAAGTTCTTGTGAATTCTAATATTGTTTCACAGTCTTATTTTTAACTGAATTTTTTTTGTATCAAATCAATGCAACTTTGGAGAGCACAAGTCACTTACCCACCCCAACATTTTCAATGGCAAGTTCATACTTTTATTTGATTTTAATTGAATGCTTCTCAATTCATAACACATGATTTCAGTGTTTATGTAAATTTGTCACACAACTGAAATGTAGAAATTTTGAAAAAGAATCTTTTTGAGGTCAGTCAAATGCTTTTGGGTACCATTTATTTATTACCATTACAATAACGCATTAAGAATTTAATTTCTAAATGAAGTGAGTTGGATCGCTGCATTTCGGCTCATACTTACTTGGTTTTGCAGTAGGCCACTACACAGACTATGCCCACCACCAAAAGAGCCACACAGATGCCGGTGATTGTCAAGACTCTCTTCTGATAGAGCTCCTCTGCCTCTGCACATCGTCACACACACGCAACACAACCAGAGAAAAACAATCAGTCTCATTTAAAATGACAACTGGTGCTAAGCTCTCGTAAACAGATCCTACTGCTGCGGTGATCCTCTTTCATTTCATAGTGTTGAAATCGGAGATATATCATGTACAGGCCGGATTAACGCGTTCTTCCTATCGGGCATTTGACATGACTCAGATCCCGTACGCTCTCATTAACAGCGTGGATATGAGGATTAATCGTGAGATGGGAAAGAGGCTCAGGCCTCAACATGGGCTCTAATGGACCAGCTCAGCAGTGGAAACTGCTTGCGCGAGGAATAATGTGTATCATTATCGTGGACGTGAGGAAAACGCTCTGTCTGAACAATCTCCTATTGGGCACTGATGATTTCTGAGAGTCCATGGATGCCTTCCTCCACTGGGGGGCATCGTAATTCAGCTCAATTTACAAGCTCAAACAGCAAATCAAGAGCACAATTGAAACGTAGATGAATATACAGGGCAAGTTGGTTTAAGAGGCAATTACATGGAGGCACAGATATAATCATCAGGGTCTTTGTTTGGCTTGGTGAGTTAATGTATTCATAACCAATTAAAATATGGATTCTTAGCTTTAAAGGAATCGCAGTACAAGTTAAGCGCATTTGACAGCATTTGTGCTAGAATATTGATTACCACAAAAAATAATTTTCCTTAAAAAAAACGGCAAAAATATCTACAGTAAAACACTTGCAAAAGAACTGAATGGGGCCACTTTTTTAAACGATACAATACGATAGTATGTTCCCAAGATATTTTGCATGTCAACACGATTTTAGACTGAAAAAAAAAATCCATAAACTTTCTGTAGGACTGTTTTTACAGCTCAAATAATACACTTAAAAAAATAAATGAAAATAACAATAATAATGTAAGTGCTTTTATAAGCTTATGCTTTTAAGCTCTCTAAAAATTGGCCCCATTTACTTCCATTGTTAGTGCCTCACTGCAACCTCAAGTTTTGTATTTTTAAGATAACAAAAGGATAATTATGTCTAATTATTGCTGGTAATCAACATTAAACCACACATGCTGTAGAACGAGCGTAACCTCTTTTAAAACCGAATGTCGTGTACAATTCAAAAGGACATGTTTTTCAAATATCAAATGACAGACTCTGTCCAGCCTTCTGCCTTTCCCTTGGAAATGGCCCTTGGTTCGGTCTCACAGACCTTCCAAAAGGAAGAGGGCTAGTTAGGGGAGAAATATTTCATAATCAATAATGAAATAATCCAGCTGTCGTTCGCTCGGAGCGAGGAGGAGAACATTATTTCTGAAGGGCCTCATCTGTGCTAGTAGGAACAGAGCTAAGTATGTGATTCAAACACACAACGTGACTTCATAGAGAGCCTAGTTTACACGTATCGTAAAATGGATCATTTTCAAGGAAAAACAGAGGCTGTTTTTGTAAGCAAAGAACAGACGATTGGGAGAGGTCATATAAACAACCTAATTATGGTACTAATGCAGTTTGGCATGCTAGGGCACTAGGATTGAGCTTGTTCAAGCCTGGCAAAATTAAGAACAGAAAACAAAGAGAAACTGCATTTAATTTGAACCATTATCAAATACAGCTGCAGAAATCACACTGGTGAAGCAGAAGAATGGCAAAGTAGCGTGCAAGGATTGAAATAAAGAGGAAAAAATAATTCAGCAAAGACAACAGGAAAGAGGCCAGAGGGAACAGGGAGAAGAACTTAGATTAGAATAAGGGGAGACAATTAAAGTAAAGGAACTGTTTTGTTTGAGAAAAGGGAACTCTTATCTGCAGCACTCATCCATATTGGGTTAAAAGTCAAGTCACCATGATCAACTGTACAATAAAAGACCATCTGGAGAAGTTACAGCTGGACATGACCAGATTTTACGTAAACGTTTTGAAAGTACTGCTGTATAATCCCTCATGTCAAAAATTACACTGCAGAATTTTTTTGTATTCAAGTAAACATAATTTAAAAATCCAAGATGCATTGAGAAACAAAACTGTAAAGTATTAAGAATTGTTCTCAGAGAATTTTTCTGCCTGTCTATCTAAATTATAAAAAATAAAATACAAAAATCTTAATGCTACATAATTTTACTGGAAACTGAACACCCGAATCAACGTGAGCCAAGGCTTTCCAGGTATAACGTAATTAAATTCGATGTTAGTACTACTCCAGTGCACATAAACTTACTTGAAGCTACACACTTGTTATGTTTACTGTGCAGTAAATACCAGATTGGTGTGTAAAACTGACAGAGGTTTACACAAATCACCCCCGCTTACTGCTAACTCCTTAAGAACCCCAGACTAGTTGCATACATTTGAAGAAATCTGTGTACATATTCACGATGATGACAAAAAACTGACTCATTTGCCGGCCCTTTATGTTGGTCCAACCGATTCAACAAAATATATGGTTGTCTAAAGTCCTACGTAAAACTTGAACTAACTACGCACACTATTAAATGTGCTGTTTTGGCAACATTTCTTGGGCTGCTAGAAAATTTACGACTAATTTTAAATTGGTAACATTGCAAGCGAATCCAATTTAGTTAACTCTGATCTTTTAGAATTTTTGCAAGGGAAAAACTTGGATCAAATTGTTCAAATACTGACAGTTAATATCATCTATTGTGCTTTGGTTGCCACAGACTTTCTTTCTAACAACTAAGAGAACAATGTCAGGCATTTGACACATACTGTGCCAAAACCACTGATTTCGTTCACTCATTCCTGTATGGTGAATGTCACAAAGTTCACTAAAAGAGGAAAGAGCAAATTCGAATTCCATTCAATATTGTACAATTTGTATGATGTTACGTGTGTGTCATGTCATAAATGACAGAAAAAAAACACTTGAACTCTGATATGATCGTTCAGACTGAAACACATTCCAAAAAAAAAATCAGATTTCAGACCGCATATGGATGTTTATAAACATTAGATTCATGTTGTTTTTTCCAAAATGGATTTGAGTCGGATCCGATTTTTTTCTGCCTGTCTGAACAAAGCCTTAAAATCCCACTGTGACGAGACGAGGGCTGCAGATAATGATTCCCATGCTGACTCTTGGAAAGAGGGGCTACTATACAGAGCAACGGCTGATTGGCAGATTTATTTGTTAATCAATTTGTTCATTTGCATTAGAGTCCATCAGAGAGAGGCTATGGAGGTGTGTCAAATGGAATGAGAGCTACACAGTTCAATCTGGAAATCGGAATGAAAGATTGGTCCATACCCATAAATTCAATCCCAAGAGACTCTGCCAGTGCAAAGAGTTGATAATGAAGAGCAAAAACAAAAACAGAGAGGAAAAACAAGAACAAGATTTAAGAGAGAGATATCCCACCATACACAGGAACACATATGGGCATTATGAAAGTCACATTGTAGACACATCATGCAGATACTAAAATGTGAGAGTATAAGTGGTTAGATAATGCAGGCTAGAGCACGTCTTAAATATGGGTTTCGAGAAGACAGATCTGGATTAATGGGTAAGAGAAAATTGCGAGTAATATAGAAGAATTATAAATCAAAATCATTAAACTAGCATACAGCATCAAACTAGTAGTTTATTTCGGTATTTATTGCATGGATTAGGATCTAAGATTTTAAAACGAGCAGCTAGGTTAGTAGATTTTATTTTATGAATTCATGTCATTGTGGGGTAATGTCAGGGCGCATTGTTAGACACTTTCATTTATGTTATTTTAAGGGTGTTATTTCATCTCTATCATTAATATAATTATTGTTATACTACAAAAAAACAGCAAGTATGCAGGAATGCAAGTATATTGATATACATTCAAGTGTTCGAGCTGTACAATTAAAATATCTTTGTGTCTTACCTGTGGGGCACACAGACAGCTGATATTATTCATAAAAACAATTTGATACATGTTTATGTTAATTGTTAAATGACAAGATGCTATTTACACTCTGGGATGTGTATATTAGTAAGACATGCGCTATGCAACAAATATCATGGCTAGACATATTTATAGCCTATTAGAACTGCTCGATTAATCATTAAAAGTTTGCGAACTCGATTCAAACACAAAATCACATTCAAATTTGTGTTGGTGCTGCCGCTGAGCCAGAGAGAGCAATTGTTATTTCTGTTACAAATATTCATATTATCACTGTAGTACTAGGATAAAAGTTTCCAGTTAGGATATAAACACTGATATCTACGGTAGCGATCAACATAGAGTGAATCGATTACCAGTAGATGGTGACAAATGACTTAATTTATTTGTCTGTGAATCATTCATTCAAGAGATTTGTTCAAAAATGCTAATTCATCTGGCAATGAAACAGGTGTTTATGAGTGAGTCATTGAATCATTCACTCAAACAATTTTTTTTAAAAGTGATTCAGATAAAAAAAAACATTTTAAAAAGACTGCAGCAATTAATATTTTGTCAAAACCTAGGAAATTACATGTTATTTGTTTAGTTGTCTTTTCAGAAACACAGAAAATGCAGTCATTGTGGCTTTAATTGTAGAAGTTTGCTTGTCATAACTGGTGATGGACTGTAGATGATAATGGCATCAAAATATGTTCTCACACAAAGGGCCCTGGGATCATGATAATTAGATTATTTGAATTAATGGATGAGCGACGAGCAGTTCTCGGGGCAGCTCACCTGCCTAATATTAGCTGCAGGAAATTCCCACTGTTGTCATGACAACATACTTTCATAGGCTTGACAGAGGTGGAAGAGATGACTGAGCTACTTCTTTTTTACTTTTTAATGCTATGTACGTACGTACGTATGTATGTGTGTGTGTGACATTCTTTATATATATATATATATATATATATATATATATATATATA
This sequence comes from Zacco platypus, assembly GCA_038088235.1. Lineage (NCBI taxonomy): Eukaryota > Metazoa > Chordata > Actinopteri > Cypriniformes > Xenocyprididae > Zacco > Zacco platypus. Next base: position 17,022,750 of record CM076070.1, read on the forward strand.
TATAAAAAACACACACACACACAGACAGATCAGGCATAACGTTATTCCTAATATTGTGTTGGAACCCCTTTTGCTGCTAAAACACTCCTGACCTGTCGAGGCATGGACTCTACTAGACTCCTGAAGGTGTGCTGTGATATCTGGCACCAAGATGTTTGCAGCAGATCCTTTAAGTCCTGCAAGTTGTGAGGTGGGCCCTTCATGGATCGGACTTGTTTGTTCCACATATCCCACAGATGCTTGATTGGATTGAGATCTGGGGAATTTGGACGGCAAGCGAACACTTCAAACTCATTGTTGTGCTTCTCAAACCATTCCTGAACCATTTTTGCTTTGTGGCAGAGCGCATTATCCTGCTGAAAGAGGTCACAGCCACATACCGTTTCCTTGAAAGGTTGTACATGGTCTGCAACAATGCTTAGGCAGGTGGTACGTGTCAAGGTAACATCCACATGGATGGCAGGACACAAGGTTCAAAACATGCCGGCTTGCCTTCTTCCCATAGTGCATCTTGGTGCCACGTGTTCCCCTGGTAAACAACGCACACGCACCCGGCCATACACGTGATGTAAACATGATTCAACAGATCAGGCCACCTTCTTCCATTCCTCATGTTCCCACTGTTGGCGCTTTTTAGCGGTGGACAGGGGTCATCATGGGCACCCTGACTGATCTGCAGCTATGCAGCCCCTTACAAAGCAAACTGAGATGCACTGTGTATTCTGACACCTTTCTATCAGAGCTTCTTGAGCAATTTTAGCTACAATAGCTTGTCTGTGAGCCTAGGTCTCCGGTTCACCACTGTTCCTTCCTTGGACCACTTTTGACAGATACTGACCACTGCAGCCCTTGTCAAACTCGCTCAAATTCTTAAGCTTGCCAATTTATCTTGCTTCTAACACATTAAGGACAAAATGTTCATTTGCTGTCTAACATATCCCACCCACTAAAAGGTGCCGTGATGAAGAGATAATCAGTGTTATTCACTTCACCTGCCAGTGGTCATAATGTTATGCCTGATCAGTACATTATATACTACATATATATATATATATATATATATATAAAATGTAGGTGCCTTATATATAAAGACACATGTATACTTTGAAAAAAAGTTACTTTTAGTTATTTATGAAGCTCAGCTGCCCATGTTCAATTTGCTAATATGGTATAAAGCAGCTTGGACATTCTTTAAAATTTCTTATTTTGAGCTATAATTAGCATGTCATGACAGTGAGTCAGTGTTATTTTTTGTGTGAACTATTCCAGAATAATTATAAAAAATGACATTTATACAGATGACACATAAAATAAACACAGTTAAATAAATAAATATTTCTCTGTAAAATTTTCCAGGGATCCTAGTCTAAAAGCCTAGTCTGGCAGTGCTTCTGCCAGAGATCAGCTAACATTTTAGCTCTCTACTATGACTCTAATTGGTAGAGCGATTACAATTCTCTCAACAGCGAATTGAACAGAAAGTGACAGAAAATCACTTTCTCTCAGGGACGACAGCTCTGAGGACATGTCTGCCCTCATGCACAACCTGCAAACTGGTAATTACAGCTGGGCGTTGCATATAGAAATTTTGAAATAGACATTGTCACAAGTTCTCTGTGTTGGAATATTCCTACAATGCACTAAGATGGGAGACACCATCTCTCTCTTTTACCCATGCTCCCTGGAGCCAAAGCCAATTTTTCCTCATCCTGCTTGTATGTGCACGCACCTATTGTGCTACATTTATGCTATTTACATTTCCTCGGGTCTAAAAGCCTCAGTACCTGCATTGTTTCAACATCTAATGTTGACAGACACTCATTTCCAGACCTCCCAAAATGAACAGGGCTACATAGTCCGGAAAGGAAGCCTGGTTGTTGACTGTGAAAAAGCTAACAATCCACGCGTGCAAAGACTTGATCTGCTGTCCTGATATGGTTGATAAATCATGACATGACATTACATGACACAGGTTATAGCGCATGTGTCAAATTATAATATTTCTTGTTTTGCACCGCTCTGAGTATACCTCATAATTTATTCCTTTTATACAAGTCTATACGTTCTACATGCAACTTTGTAGGCTTTCCATCTGCGGTTCATTTTGTTAACATCAATCTTTCATGTTGTACTGTACGTCCTGTCTTTTTAAAAACGACTAAATATATGTTGAGATTAAGGTCACGGTAAAATGTACACAGCGGCAGCATAGCAGCACTTTCGAGAGCACAAAGGCTTGATTATACGCACTATACGGACTCAAGCGGGAGCCAATACCTCACAGGCATGAGCTGTCAGGTGTAGTGATCCCTGCGCCTCCCTCTAATCTAGGTGTTATTCTGCAATTGATGGACATGTTCGGTGGAGACGCCGAGGTGTAGCCTTATACGGTTAAAATGTGTCACCTCGGGGAAGTGGAGCTGTTTAATTTCACAGCATAATTAAGGGGTGGATTTTTGAACTGTGGGGTGTGAGGGGATTTGTGAGGGGATTTGTGAGGGGATTGTGCGAGGGAAACAATGGTAGTACATTGTAAAGCGTTTTTGTTTTACACTGCACTCTTTTGTGAAACGAACCGAATACTGTATGCAAATTACTGCAAATTATACAAAAATCTGACCTTATATTTTGAACTAATAATGTCAGCATATTACTAAATCTATAACACACTGTGATCATGCAAAGTATTGAGGTTATGGAACTTGTACAGCCCGTTTCATTTGATCTGATATGAATGCTCAAACTAACTATGAAATTGCACAACTCCATAATAATTTGAAAGCAGTTTATATTACATTCAAGGATTAACCGTTCATATATATATTCGCCGAGAATCAAACCTAAGGCCTTGGTGTTGCTAGCCTTATGCTGCACTGTTTGAACCATATGAACTGGTGATGCATCAATATTAAAAATCAAGCCAATAACTATTTTCATGTTTTAGCTGATAACTGCTGACAAAAAAAAGTGTTAAAGCTTTTTTTTATTTTTTAAGATTTTTGCAATTTACTTAATAGTAAAATTCCATCAAATTGAATAATCCTAGGTATTTTAACTGAATAAATGATTCATGAATGTTCAATTATTCAATTAAAATACATAATATGATAAGATTCCAGCAACAAGCAATTTGTCTGTCCCCACCAGAGAGAAGGGTCTGTCTGCATCCCACAGTACAACGCACTTCAAGTTCCGCCCCTTTAAGTTACGCCTTCCGCGAAGAAGCAAGCGTTGACATCACTGACTAAAACAATCTTTTATAGTAAATTATTTTATGTTTTATGAATTAAATGTGTGTAAGATATGCGTATATTGTGGTCGAATCTTATTAAGCATGAAAAAACAGCTAGTAGTAAAACAAAATAAATTATTCTATCAAATTAATACAAACTCATGCAATTATAGCTAAAAAAAAGAAAAAAAAAACTACCCCCCACACCCAAACCTAAACGTAGCTATGGCCAAAAGTGAGGCAAAATCTCAGGATAAATAACAGTAAATTAAATGTACTACTTATCAAATTGTGTTTTATTAACATCTAAACCTACCCTTACAAAACTGCAAATACAGTTATTGGTTTGAATAAATAAATATTAAATGACGCAATATTTATGTGCTCTGTATCCCTTCTAGTCTTTACCGAGTAAGGAGCTCTGATCTTCTCGCATCATCTCTTTTTGACATCTCGTGTGGTTCTGTGTGATTTGGACAACTTCAAGTTACGCCCCCTTCCTGTTATATCCGCAGACAGATTCTATTGTCATCAGACGTGATACGATTAAAATGCGACAAAATCAATCCACAGCCAATCAGAACATGGTGTGCCACTAGAGATTAACCTTGATGGTTCTCAAAAAGGGATAAGTAGGCTACATAATCAAATTCACAAATATTCACACAATTTAAACATTATTAAAAATACATACAGAGTTGCTAAAACAATCTTTGTTATAGAATATTTGTTTGTTCACAGTTTGAACTTTTTTTGTGTCCATTTGCTTAATTTCAAGATCTGCGGTGAATTATCGTCGCTTTTAGTATGGATACAAAGCTAGGAGCACTAAATGATATTCAAAGTCACATTATACGCTTTTAACATTAAATAAAGAACATAAACTGTAGCCTACCTGAGATCATCATTGCCATACTTTGTGTTGTTTTTCCAGCCGAGATGTCGCAGTAAAATAGACACGTTTCTAAAAATAGAATTGTCGCACGTCTCTGCTTTAGGACAAGAACTCCGATAAATATGGAAAAGATACATTTTATGTATCTACACACGTGTCGCGGCGTGTCTGGTTTGGACATGGTGTAAGGATTATTCAATTCAGTCCGATTGGAAATTTTTACTAGGCTATTAATTGAATAGCATAATTCTTAATTTTTTGATTAGGATTAAATCCTAATACACTAAATTCTAATAAAACACTAAAAACTAAAATTGATCATTTTAAATGAAGATGTCACAATGTTATAACATACAGCAATTGGATATTCATTTTGAGATTTAGTAATGATTACTTAAATTATGTTTTTAAAGGTTAACTTTCAGTGAGTGTTAGATGACTGCAAAGGTAAATGTAATCTAAATTGAGCCAATATATGTCCAACATTAACATATACTGATAAATAAATAAAACATCTGTAATGACAACCAATAACCAATACCTAACCTTCCTTAAAAGGAAGGCTTATTTTTTGTTATTATCTTAAAAAAATAAAATATTTGCCCCCATTTCGCGATTGCTATTGTGCAATTTCTAAATTATTAGTTGACCAGTCACATGTTTGTGACGTGTTCTATTTGGACACTCTATATAGCATGTGTTTATGGTTAGTAAATTCACAGTAACTGTATTTCTGTTGTATATGTTAATGAATGATGCAGCATCTTTGGGGTGTTTTATTGCCATTATGATTATGACTAAGTTACAGTTCAGTTTAATAAAGAACATGCAATCATACTTAAACATGCATCATTGATCATGTTAAGAGATAATGTAATGATGGGGGTGAATGACACAATGGACCAAATAAAACTCATTGTTAAGATAAATGCATTTGTTAGAACAGGAAGTTGATTAATATCCATTTTAACCACATTCCACAACTCCAGTTTCAGCATGCAAACCAGACTGACAGACAGACAGACGGAAGAAGAAATGGACATACGGTAGAAACTGGCCATAACGTAGGTTTGACAGCGATCACCAGTAAAGTCATTTGGACACCTGATGAAAAGAGACAAAACCATAGGGAGAGAGAGGGAGAGAGTGTCGAGCAGAGAGAAAAAATGCAGGAGAAAGAGGAGAGGGTGAAAGCAAGAGAGAGAAAGAGGGGGGAAAAGAAAGCAGAGAGAACATTAGGACAACAGCATAATTATGTACAGCAGAAGCAGAGGATCCCACTGAGGCACCACTGTGTCTATTTCAGGACAGACTTAAGCCAGCAAGCCTTGGGATGCGGAAGGAGGTAAAGGAGAGACAACAGTGGAGGCTCGGTGACAGCCGGTCCTCTGCTTGCTGCTGTGCATCTCAAGTCAACATACTTTTATTAGGTTTGGGCATGTATGACCGCATGGGCTCTGTCTGCAAGCACCGCTGGCCGAAGTATCCGTCCGGACATCTGGGGGAAGGAGAGGTGATGAAACACAGATACACACCAAACACACACAGACATCATACACAGAAGATATTATGCACATAAATGTCAGAAACACATCCATACAATCATTTGAAGGGCAATCTGAAAGCCAGCCGATTCTCCAGCCATCATTTGTTTAGGAAGAGCACTCGGAATTATTTTGTCTTGTTTTCCAAATATCTCTTCTTAAAGCACGACCCGATCATTAAGATTTTTTTCAGAGAAAACCTTAATTTACTCTAAAGTAGTTTGATATTTAATGTTTTTAAAGAAGTCTCTTATTCTCACCAATAATGGCTGCATTTATTTGATCAAAAATACAGTAAAAATAGTACTATGGTGGAATTTTATTACAAATTAAAAACAACTTTTCTATTTGAATATATTTTAATTTAGGTAAATTATTCCTGTGATACAAAGCAGATTTGTTTTTTTCAGCATCATTATTCCATTCTCCTGTGTCGCATGATCCTTCAGAAATCATGATGATTGGATGCTCAAGAAATATTTTTCAATATTATGTATTTTAAAAATGGAGACTTAATATTTCTTTGGAAACATTTTTTCTTTTGAGTTGAAAGTTCAAAAGAACAACATTCATTTAAAATAGTACATTTTTGTAATAATATGAGTCTTTACTGTCACTTTTTAATCAATTTAATGTATCATTGCTGAACAAAATTTTTTTTTTTTTTTAACTGATCAAACTTTTGAACGGTAGTGCATATCTTGAGTTTGTTAGAATTATGCTTAAAACAAAAACATGTTTAACTAAAGATGTTCTTTGAAAGCTAGTCTAACAAACATTTCACAATTTTTATAGGTGAATTAATTAAACTTCTTTGTAAAATTATTTCACCACATTTTGCTTCTCAGGTAAATTGATCTTGTCGTCTGGGAAACTAGAAATAAAATTGATTGAAAATTATTTTGCCATCCAGAATAAGGCCTGGTATAAACCAACTATATTTTCTACAAACACCGACAGCTGAAGTTGTATCTGAGTCTATAAGCATCCCATCTCTAATATGGTCGCCTGATTATGACATGGCTCTCATTCATGGCTTTGATTGGCCAATTATGCTTATTCATGTTATTCCAGTAAACAGATTACACCTCATCAGTGAGCAATGTGGGGGTAATGTTTTCACAGTGTTAATTCCTCTAACTCAGTAACTGCTCTAGTCAGTGATCACTGATGAATGGCCACCTTCATCTTTCAAGACAAACAGAAACCGTGAGTAAATGTTATCTTTTGTCAGCTGTTTATATGATGAACAGCATCTCTCTGAACATCCCAAGCTGGACCGCCAGAGGCAGGAGTGAATCATGGCTCAAAATGATTTGTTTTCAAGTAAAATATCTCAGCATCCTTAAAACAAGTCCATTTACTTGGGAAGCATTAACTTTTTCACAGAACATGACTTCGTACACTCCTGACAAATAGTTTTTATCTTGCTTTCAACATTTAGTGAGATCTATACTTAAAGGGTTACTTCACCCAAAAATCAATGGGTCATTAATTACTCACCCTCATGTCATTCCAAACACGTTAGACCTTTGTTCATTTTGGAACACAAACCAAGATATTTTTGAAGAAGTCAAAGAGGTATTTTTTTTAATCCTCCATAGAAGGCAACGTAATTACCACATTCAAGGTCCAGATAAGTAGTAAAGAGATCGTTAAAATAGTCCAAGTGACTACAGTGGTTCAACCTTAATGTTATGAAGCGATGAGAATACTTTTTGTGTGTAAAAAGAAAATAATAACGACTTTATTAAACAAATTCGTCTCTCCCCTGTCATTCTCCCATGTGTGCGTCATGCTGCTCACGTGAACAGCATCGGCCAATACTGAGTCTGCGTTCTGACCAAGAACCTGGAAGTGCTTGAACGTAAACGGCACACGAGAATGACAGGGGAGAGACAAATTTGTTGAATAAAGAAGTTTTTTTTTTTTTTTTGCGCACAAAAAGTATTCTCGTCACATTATAACATTAAGGTTGAACTACTGTAGTCACGTGGACCATTTCAATGATGTTTATATTACTTTTCTGGACCTTGAATGTGGTAATTGCATTACTTTCTATGGGGGATTAAAAAAACTCATTTCATCAAAAATATCTTAATTTGTGTTCCGAAGATGAACGAAGGTCTTACCGGTTTGGGACGACATGAAGATGAGTACTTAATGACAGAAATTTCATTTTTGGGGTGAACTAACCCTTTAAAGCAGCACTTAGTGGGCAGGCATACACAGAGCCCCTGTAAAAGTTAAAGCCCTTTTGAAGTAGTATGTGAGGGATTACGCATGACACAATACATGCAGCACACACACGAAGTCGTTGGCGAGTTTATAGAGTGTAAAATGAGCCAAGGTTCAGGCCGTAACCTCTTCCCTGTGCTGCTACAGAACCATGTCACCGCCTGGCATGCGGTAAAACACTGCAGTTTTAACTGCAGAGACCCTGGGAATAACAGCAAGATGGTGAGAGACCACAATCTGTTGTAGTCTTTAGGGGAACGCAGGAGGGAGAGAAGCTGAGGGTATGTACCCTTGTACCGGAGCGCAGACATGCTTTAAGTAATGTACGCCGCTGTGGGGGTCAAAGGTCATGGAAACAATGTTATCCTGCTGGAGAGTGCAAGAGGGACGGACCGTCGCGTGTGCACACGTGTGCCTCTCAGTCAGGAGAGTACCTCTGGGATTTTAACTCCTCAACTTCATTCATTCCTTTCTCCAAATGAAGAACAGACCCTATTATGTCTGCCCACATTCATTTTTTGCCTAAAGCACGCAGACTCAGACTTGTCCTTGTGTCTTTACCTTGAAGAATATTTGATATACCAAGTCAAAACTTTGAACATTTGATGATCTTCAAAAAACAAAAAGTTTTCATATTTCTTTACAAAACCAAATGTTTTACAATAAAAAGGGAAATAAATTATTTAAAAAGCATCCCAGGATGCATTGGTATTATTATTTATATTTATCATTATTACTAATAAACACACATTCACATATATTTAAATATTTGAAAAGCATTGCAAGATGTATTGACTTTAAAGGGGTCCTTGATTGAATTTTTTAACTTTAGTTAGTTGTAATGTAGCTGTTTGAGCATAAACAACATCGGCAAAGTGACGACGCTCAAAGTTCAATGCAAAGGGAGATATTTTCTTTTACAGAAATCGCTTTTTAAGGACTACAACAAACGGCTGGTAGGGACTACAATGAGCTTCCACCCATGTTGGTGGCATCACAAACCCCAAAATTTGCAAAAACCCTGTGTGTTCCCGGGGAAGGGGAAGAGGCCATGTTGGGCTGCTTTAGAGAAGAGGAAGAGTTGTTGTAATAGAGTGTTGTTACCATGCCGTCATTTTACGCTGAATCAACTCCAAAGCAACTATATAAATTTAATCCACAAACCGTTCAGGAACGTCCAGTGTCATTCTAAAAGTTGTAACTTCTTCCTGAGTCTCTCCACCAGTGTCCGATTCTGGTTTGAACAATGCAAGTCTGAACAAAGTTACTGACAATCATCATTTTGGCTGCGTGAGATTCTCCAGTTTTGTTGTTGTTGATCAACCGAAGTGCGAGCTGTTAAAGCTTTGCCCTCTTCTGGAAAGCGGGCTCATTTGCATTTAAAGGGACGCGCACAATAATGGCGTATTTTTGCTCACACCCAAATAAGGGCAAATTTCACATGTTATAATACTGTGGGGTATTTTGAGTTGAAACTTCACAGACACATTCTGGGAACACCAGAGACTTGTGTTAATTACATTTTGTGAAAAGGGCCATAAGAAGTAGCCTTTAATACTTATAATAAAAATAATGATTTTCATTTATTATTAATAATGGATTTATTACTGTTCTAAAAATGTAGAATAGTGATAAAAATATGAATAAAACAAAGATAATAAAAAATTAGTACGTGTTTTCATACTCTCTCTTTTCTCCCTGATGCTTTATTTCTTGTAGATCGTTACATCAGTCTCTTTTCTTCAAATGCTGTCTCTTTTCTTCTAGTCTTTTCTCCTACTTAACCCCCACCTCAACCCCCGAGTGCCCCCTCTTCAGTTTTGGACATGCATTTTTCATTCGCTCTCTCACTGGCAGCGGGAGCCGATAGACTCTGTTTAATGAAGTCTACAAAGGCAGTGAGAGAGAAATAGAAAGAACACATTTTTGCCAGAACCGGGCTGTAGAAGTAAACCTGAAGAAGATAAACATCATGATATTCCAAACAAGCCTAGATGTTAGGAACACAGACACCAGTTCCAAGAATCAGGTTCCAGGTGGCCGAATTATATATATATATATAAAAATAAAATCATGAACGGACTAGTTATTACATAATTTATATTCAAAAGACAGCCATGTATTTCCATTATCAGTATTTTTTTTAAGTGAAATTCTATAAAGATGAATTTACTTGAGTAGAAAAATAGTGTAATATAATATATCTTGAATTACGTTTATTTAACACCATGCACACAGTTTTTGTTTTAAACATAAAATTTACGGGGTTGAGATTGTGTAAAACTTTTTTTAACATTGATAATAATAATAATAATAATAATAATAAAATGTTACCTGTGCAGCAAATCAGCATATTAGAATGATTTCTGAAGGATCATGTGACACTGAAGACTGGATTAATGATGCTGAAAATACAGCTTTACCATCACAGGAATAATTACATTTTGAAATATATTTAAATATTCAAATGAGAACTCACAAAGAGCTTCTAAAATATGTAAAAAGGTTAAAACAGCAGCAGGAATTCCTCCATTGCCCATTGAATCGCAGTCTCTTGCAGCAGATTTTCGTTTGTGCAATGTAACTCTTACAACGATAAAAAAACGGGTATGCTTGAGCGTCTCGTGATATCACATCCTGTTTTTAGTTCGTGATGCATTCATATTTCAGTCGAACCACACCAGAAATCGTTTGGAAGAAGACCGAGACCCACCTTTTTAGGGTGTTTTAAAAGTGCACTAACAGAGCAATTTGTTTAAATTAACACTGACAAGTGTGAACACACCCTAAGTTAATGACAACGTGTATTCACATTTACTGTACATCAGTAACAGAAAGCAACAGAAAGCATATAAGAAAAACCCCCAAGCCCTAAAAATAGCTCTCTCAGTCTGCAAGTTATAACATCATCTAATCGCGTTTTAAATACACATCTGTCTCTTACCGGCACCACTGGCAAATTGTCTTTAGCTAACTATTCAGTCAAATATTTAATTAATGATTTATTGTAAGGCTGTAGCTGATGTTTCACTGGGTAAAGCTACCATATGTCATCTGAAGGGCTTTGTACTGAAGCTCTGAGAGAAAAACAGCAAGAAGAGCAAAAAGTGTCTTTCTTCTGCATCCTGTTGCCCTGGATCAGGTCACTGTAACTCTGTAAAATGAGAGGAGCAGCACCGCCTGAAGGAGCCCGTTCTGACCCAGAAGGCTTTGCATCATTTCTATCCAGCCGGTGAATTTGTCAGAATGAATTAAGTAATGTAGAATTTATCCAGCACACACGTCATACCTTAACGACATTCTCATGAAAATAAAGCCTGATCTCTTGATCTTCATTGTGTTACATAATGAAGGATGCATCTGGTCTGAAGTAAAGTACTGCTGAAAAAAACACTTTCGAAGCAGCTGTTTTCATGCACTAATATTTGGAAAGTTTAATGGCGCTTTCCATGAACAGAGTACACAAAAGAGCCTGAAGCTCTTAAAAAATGAAGTTTGCGGTTTTTTCAACAAATGGTCAGTGAAAGGAGGCACTTAACTTGTTGATGGTCAACCTCAGGAGGTCAAACTAAATATTACATGAGAGGTTTTATTTTTTGTTCATTTTATATGAGGTTTTATCGATTAACAAAACTTGGGATAAGAAAAATACAGTTTAAAAGCCTGATTTTGTATTTTTCTAGCAATAAAGGTTGAATACAAGCTAAACACCTTCTAGTAGCAGGTAGCAGGTGGTATGGGTAGCTTTTTATTGTTATTCATCTGTACAGAGTGCACATATAAGTGAAGTTCCATTAAACTGGCACATAAATACTGCTATAAACTACTACAGTACTGTACTGAAAAACATATTTTTAATTTAAGTGAATTTAGCCTAAATTAAGCTGTCACAGAACAGGCTAGCTCATTTGGACCAAATGCACATAATAATAGTTAGTGAAAAAAAAAAAGGTTTTCTTTAATAAATTGAAAATCTAAGTATATTTTCTCTTACTGTAACTTGTAGGGTTGAAGGTTGAGCTTAATGAAAAAAGTCAAGAAAACAATTTTTGTTAAATCAGATTATTTACTTGTTTTATCATTGTACTGTAGACAAGTCATGTCCAAGTAGTTACAAAATATTTTAAGGTAAAGGTTTTTTTTTTTACCGTTATATGATTTTAATTGCTGGATACAGTCAAAAAGATGAAGACCTCAGAAGTAGGACAAAATAACTTAAAAGAGCCATGTTCACACAACAGCAGAATACGGTTGTTAGTCCTGTATTTGAGTCATTAATACGATTACGTTCACACACACATTTCAATTATTTACGGGAGTGATTACTACATTCTATAGCCGAACTCACAGCCGTAAATTTTCATGACTCACAACCGCATTCTCAGAAAACCCACGCAGTGTGAACAGAACCGCATTGGACAACTAGTTGTCTGTTGCTTCCAGTGTTGGGGGTAACACATTACAAGTAACTTGAGTTATGTAGTCAGATTACTTTTTCAAGTAACTAATAAAGTAACATTACTTTTTCAATTTACAACAAAATACACAAAAACATTCAGTATTCCTCACAACAGTGAAATACAATCTCAAAATTTTATGCAAACCTGTAGTAATTAACTATATTAAATTACACAAATATACTTTATGCAATTAATCTCACTTTATGAACCAATGTCTTTGCTGCCTACCTTCAATGATCTAATTCAACCATACTAACATGCAAAAACTACTTAGAAACTACTTTTAGAAATAAGAGTGTTGAACTTCCTTCTCCTGTATCCTATTCTTCTGTGATCCAGAATGGCAGCACAGCTGAAAGGTTTGTTTGAGCTGCGCCCTCTACTGTACAGGCGTAAATATGCATTTCCTTCAGCCTGAGGTTAATTTGTTTCACTTTTGGTGTGAAAGTGCCTTTAGATTTGCCAAAAATATAGCTGCTTTTTTTTTTTTTTTGGTTATTATCAAAAAACAAACAAACAAGCAAGCCCAACCCAGAGGAGAAAAAGTGTCACAGAAGTAATTACTTTTCATAAAAAGTAACTAGGTAATGCTAACTAAATTAATTACATTTTAGGGAGTAACGAAATATTGTAATGCATTACTTTTAAAAGTAACTTTCCCCAACACTGGTTGCTTCATACAGTGAAAGAGAGCCACTCTGTGCTGCACAAACATGTGACTACCATGTGTTACAGGTTTTTATGTGTTGTTTCAGTAACTTACAGTGACGGAGATCCAAGCTGTGATAAGATTTTTCAGTTTTGATGTGTGAACGGGACATTTTGAGACTATTACCTATTAGTAAATGCAGTTGTCAATCCAAAAAACTGACAGTTTAAAAGCAAGGTTTAAAAGGTTAATAATAGATATTAGCTTGTCTTATATATATATATATATATATATATATATATATATATATATATATATATATATATAATAGCTCTCATGAGAAAAAAAATCATTTAATGCTTTACATAAATGTCATGAGACACCAATGTGTACTGTATTCATGTGAAGAAAATAATAGAGATGGCCACTAAAAAGTCACTAAAGCTCAGTAACGTTCAGTCTTAAGATCAGAACTTGTCCTTGATGCCTAGCACAAGAAGGTGTCAGGGGCCGTGAAAAAGCAAAGCCGAATATTACCGGTACCACAGTCTGGGGCCCCCTCAGCGGCGGGCCATGAATCTCCTCTGGCATTTCTCTCTCCTCCTCAGTTCTGTCATCTGTCCCAGTCTTATGTAAACATGACAGGGATGTCGATGTGGAGCTGCCGTAACTTGGCAGGCCGTGAAATACTACCCACCCCCCCACTCCACATCATCCCAGCAAGAAAATAATTTTGTCCTGGGCCATTTATTACTTCTTCCTTCGCTCCATATGCGTGTGTGGAACTTTGTATTTCAAAGAAAAAGAGGCAGGCATAAATATGAGGTAGCTTGTATGGCTAGACTTGTTCAGCCGGTGAGTAATTCCTATGGAAGCCTGGCCTATATTGAATGAGATAGCTTTGGGGCAACAATTCCCAGCGGGCCTTGACTGCATTATGCGACTTTTCTGGACCTGTGCCTCACCCGTGAGTGAATTAGCTGCAGCAATTGAGTTATTGCTCCTTCCAGTTTGTACACAACTTATTGAATGGCTGTTGCAGCCATGTCTTGGCCGATTGCTTGCCAAGCAGTATTCCAGGGACGCATGGCGTGCATCTGGGCTGAAAATAGCAGCAGGTGCACTCATAACATGGCGCAACATGCGGTTTGAAATTGATTTTAAAACAAGAAGTAGTAGAACACTATGAGAGAAATAGCACACTATGTTTCGCTGCTATAAGACCTGGTCACATAAATGGCTCCATATAACACACAAACACAAACTCGTTTCCATGTGTTCCTGCATCCTTGTTTGTTATCTTGCCCTTCACAGCTACTTAATCGCCCTGGTCTTGTTTTGATAATGCGGGTGAAAATATTTTTTTCGGCCCATAACAAGCCATCCTGAGCATCCTTGATTTAAAAGCATCTGTGTCCTTTTCCCCTGTGATTGAAATGTAAGCAAACGGACTTATTTACCTTGTGGGAGGCCTCTGGCTCTCGTAAATATTTGTTTCAGCACTAAACCAGCATGACATGGCATTGGTTTGATGCACATCGCTCCAGCACGCTAAACGTGGGCCACCGGAGCAGGACAAGAGGCCCAATTTCCCAAGCACATCACAGCCATATCGCACTCATCAACATCTGCACCAATGAGTCAACCCGCTGCACCCCAACACAAGTGGGACATGACCAAAGACAGATGCGATAGATGGAGAGAATGAGAGGGAAGTTAAGAAGAAAAGGATGAGTGACTTGATGGATACCATTTGGCCATTGCTGGACAAAGACAAGGAACTCCAAGAACTAGGGATTCTTGCTTCACTTAGCGTGCAGTTCTTAATATCTCGCTTATGAAGAAATATAATGAAGAACAGAAAGAAGGCAAATTTCAGAAGAACATCAGTGAATGTATGGGTGTTTCTTCAACTGTAATTATTCCCAGTGGATTGATTTTTATTAAAAAATAACCTTTTTTTGGCTATATTAAACTATTTATATAAACTAATAATCTATCTTTATTTTTGTTGCCTTTTATATACAGGATTTCAATTGCTTTATCCTTGACTTTCAATCTTATAAATAAAAAGCAAACGTAAAATATCAACCATAAAAAAATATTGAAATATTCAAAAAAGAAGAAATTTAAATGAAATGTAAAATTAACAAAAAAATAAATTATTATTTAAAAAAAAAAAATAATTATTATATATTTTTGTTAAAAATGGTCTCTCTGTTGCGGTGTCATATCCATCACAACCAACAATATTATTATATATATTATAATAATATTATGGTTATGAATGGAATGTTTTTTATTATTTATCATTCTCAAGCTGTAATTTTATGAAATTATGTCATTGAAGTATGGAAAGAAGTATGAAACTATTATTATTATTATTATATCACATCCAAGAAGTATTGCAAAACATAAAATTATTTTATATTACTTTATTTAGGATCAATATAAAATGCTAATTCTGAAATTAGCTAGACGAAATCAGCCCTTTTATTAAAAAATTATTTATTTTTATAAAAAATCCAACACAAAATTAATCAAACACAATGGTGGAAATGGCATGTGTTGTTAAAAAATAAAATAAAATAAAATAAAACCAGATGAACAGCGTTTGTTTTGCTTTTATGTTCACAGGACCTAAAGTGCCCATAGTTTAAGAAGCACCCATATACATTAAGAGTACTACATATGGAAGCCCTTTGATTTGATTTGAATCCACCAGGTTTATAAATTGGCTGACATGAAAGAAAAGGAACAGGAGAGAAACTCACTTGCAGGAAAACTGATTTATACCATGTATGTAGTAACAGTCACCGCCATTCACGCAGTATGCCTTCTCTGTGTCGTTGCATTTTCTGGCGTGGCCCGAACCCGGAGATAACGTTGTGGTTACTGCAGGAAACAAAGACACAAACATCTTAAGACATCAATAAGGCATGCCACCCAAAAAACAAAACAAAACACAGACTTTACAGTGAGTGCTTAGTAAACAGTAAAGAGAACAGCCATGTGGTTGTGCAAGAACCAAAAACACACATGCAGTCTTCTCAGATAACATTCATTACCTGTTACTGATCATTTATCACATTTCAGTTCATGTCCCATTCCCTACAATAACAGTCATTCACTAGAACAATGACTCTTTGGTTTCCATCGCAAATCTCTCTGTACATCTTTGCTGCTCAGCTAAGTTTCGAGACGTTCGATAGGCAAAGATAAGTATGTCAGTAAGCGCTGGAACCCCCCATCTCAACCCCCACTGCCACCTGCTCCGGCTGATTCACAGGTCTGGAATGGATTCGTAATCCTGCCGTATTATCGAAGCACCATTCAACAATTTGAGAGAAAACTGCACCTCATGGGTAAGAAAAAATTAGAGGCCTGGAGAAAATTGTATGTGGGGAAATCACATTACGGCCAGTTTGACAGCAGTTTGTTTACTTTTGGTACCAGTTCAATGGGTGTACATTGGGATGCAAGAACATGTTTATTGAATTTGTAATCAAAAGCAGAAATGTGAGGAGTGACGGGGCAAACTGCTTCCCGCAGCCACATCATGCACATACCTTCGCCGTTTCTCACCACGGCTAAACTACAAACAACTCATGTCATCACCACCCAATTGATGATTTTTCAAACACGCAAGGGTTTTTGTTCAGCACAGCACAGTGGAACATCTATGTCAAGCTGAAACGGCGTTCAAAGCAAATGTTTTGAAGGGACAAGCTTATTTAATCTTTCTAATCACAACGAAAAAGACAAAGCGGTTCCAGCGGTTTTTACTTCACCACATCAAGTCCACTGTTATTTATGTAATTAAAGAAATATTGTGATATCCATACTAATGTTGTTAGTTTAGCTGGTTAGCGTGACTCATTTAGCCCCTGCTGGTAGATAACGTTACTACACCATTTGGGAGTTAGAAAGCATCTCTCTGCATTGACGCCCATGCAAAGGAAGTTTTTGCAAGTAACAAATTAACATCATTAATTTAATTTAGATTT
This sequence comes from Zacco platypus, assembly GCA_038088235.1. Classification (NCBI taxonomy): domain Eukaryota; kingdom Metazoa; phylum Chordata; class Actinopteri; order Cypriniformes; family Xenocyprididae; genus Zacco; species Zacco platypus. The sequence goes on from CM076070.1 coordinate 17,039,775, forward strand.
AAGAACATGTTCATTGAAGAGATGCATTCAAAGCATTGTATGTAATTTTATATTTTTTTGCAAGCAACTTAATATAAAGGGTCAAAAAGGGTAAAGTAATGCTAAAATAATATATAAAAATTGGTAATAATATATATAAATATATATTTTATATATTTATATTTATATATATATATATATATATATATATATATATATATATATATATATATTTATATATATATATATATATATATATATATATATATATATATATATATATATATAAATAATATATACACATCTCTCCATCTCTCTTTATTAATTAATGCTAAAAAAATTATATGTTATATTATATACATTTATATACATATATAAAAATACATTTCAATTTAAAAACCATTACAGATGATATATCCAAGTTATTGTATGTGAATTGCAATTTTAATGGCATATTTAAATAAATAGATCCATACAAAAATGAGAGTTATGTCACTGACCCACAGAGAGATTTTTCCACGTACTGTAGACTGCATGTGTGGCATTCTGATCACCAGTGATTATTTCCATTACAGGTAGGCTACATTTTATTGCAAATGTGTTTCCTATTCACTTATACACACTAAGGGACAAGTTGAAATGATGGTCTGAGGTAACTGACAACATGTGGTACATCAATCTAAGGTTGAAAACAACCAGGCATATTTGTTGAACTCAAGTCTTGTTTCGTGTTTGAGACCTCCAACCAAGCGTTTATTCGTCTTACAGATTACACAAACATGGACTCATGAACATGTCAGGCAGTACGGTGAATCAATTGGCTAAGCATGAGGGTGGGACCTAACATTATTAGAATGAGTCATTGCCTTCCATGTTCTTTAGCACGATTTGAGATGTCCCATTTTGTGCTTCAAGCGAATCGAGAACATCTTACCGTCAAATGAGTAAACATGATCACAAATTTATTTTTGATTATGTTATTAGCAGTGCAGAATCTTATACATTTCTTGTTCCCTTTTCATCACAATGTTCTTTTTAGGTTTAATGGGATAGTTCAACCAAAAATGAAAATTATCCCAAGATTTACTCACTCTCAAGCCATCCTAGATTGACATTACTATCTTCTTTCAGACAAACACAATCAGAGATATTTTAAAAAATATCCTCACAAAAACCCATCGCTTCATTTCAGAAGGTCTTTATTAACCCCTTGGAGCCATATGGATGGATGCATTTATTTTGGGATTCAAAGACTTCTCTAACTGTAAAAGCGATGATGCTTGTATACGGTAGCATTCACGGTGATACAGAACAAAAATATTAATTTTTTTTATCTGAAAAGCCTGAACTGTGGACTGACAATTACGTACACTACATTTAAAAGTTAGTGGTCGGTACAATTTTTTTGTTTTGTTTTTTGAAATGTCTCTTATATTCACCAAGGCTGCATTAATTTGATGAAAAATACAGTAAAAACAGTAATATTGCACTAAAGAAAGATTTATTATTATTATCAATGTTTTGTTGCTGTTGATTAAAACATTTTTTAATGTAAGATTAAGACTAAACATTTGGGTAGATTTTTTGTTTTTTACTTGAATTTGGGCCTGATTGAAGACTGTCTTGTTTCAAATTAAAAGAAGTATCTGAAAATGATTCAGCCTCAAAAAAAATTGAAGGAAACTGTCCTCAGTGAAGCCTCAGTCCTTAGACAAAATAGGTCAGAAATTCAGCTCAGAACAAAATGTGCCATCTTGTTCCTCTTCTTCCCTCATCGTAGGACCCCGGCAACCCGACACACACATGTGGAACACCCGGCTGTATTCAGGCCAAGAAAAGAGAAACGTTAGCAGATGTGGAAATGCTCTTTATGCGTATCGGGGCCCATCCTGATATCAAACATGATCTGAAGGTACTAATATTACCACATCAAATCACATAAGGGAAATCAGAGCACCATTGCGGTTTGGATTTCAGGGCCAGAGAGTTTTTGAACTTTCTTGTTGACTTTCATGTTCGTGAAACTGCATGTCTAGTCAGGTTGTGTATTTGTGTACAAGCAATAAACAAATTGTGTGGCTCTGGCTTTCAGAACATCTCGGACCAGTTTGTTGAAATAAATACAGTAGGCGTGTGGAAAATTAGTAAAATGTGGATGCGATCGTCTTACATAACTTGAGTGAATGTCAGATGTTTATTGAGCGAACAAGTTTATTTACTTGTTTTAATTTACAGTTTTATTTCATAGTAACCGTTCTCAAATGGTCATGTCTTTGTTATAAAATATTAAATTCAAATCTCTCCCATGATTGAATGAGCGCATTCATTTTATACATTTATTTATTTATACTTTTTCCTTTCAAAATGTGCACTTTCTGCATCAACGACTGTTTTCAAACAGGTTTCCCAGAGCACTTTTGCCATCGGTCAGTCAAACAAATAGTCCCGCCCTCAAACGCATTTCATTGGTCAAGCGTTTTTTTCCTGTTCGGATAGAGCCACAAATCTGAGCACCAAGCCTCCAAGAAAACTCATCTTGCAACATTTTTAAATGTTTATATTTCGAAATGCACTCCGCTGTGTGGCATTCAAGTGGAAGAGAGGAAACATGCAGCTATAATAACACTCTTTTCAATAACATGCACACGGGCTGGCCGGGATCCAGCTGGTTGCTGGGAGGCGCATGTTCCCTGCCACCCCCTGTTCCGCCCCTCCATGCCCGCTGAGACTTTTTGCACATCTAAGTGCCTGTTAACCACTAGAGGACTAATGACACAGCACACTCAACAAGACTCAGCATCCCTGGATGGAAAGACGGAGCCCATAGATATTAAGTCAGTGTTCCTATGAGAGCTGCCCTCAGAGCCTCATAAAGACCACATCCAGAGGCTCGAACATTCAGCTCGGCCTTTAAAACATCTACACACCCTCCCAGAGCTTTAGGCACGGGCATGTTTGTATTCTTTACAGTTGACTCTGTTTATCCCCTTAAGGGTGAACAGGGGTGCACTGCAAAGCTGGCTGTATTAAGATGATATTCAGTTCACGAATTTCACCGAGCATGATGCAAAAGCAAGTAAGCATTCTGGTGCATGCAAAACATACTCAAAATTGGACAGCAGTATGCTATTCATTTAAATTTCCTCCTTGATTTATGCATTCAGTTCGAAAAAGTCCAAATTTGTGTAAAGTTTCCAAGTGTACTCTGACAGTCAGATTAAAAAGAAGAATGTTATTACGACGTTTCTTCCAAAGCTGCAGTAAGACTTGCTTGTCAGCAGCCTGTGGAGTAATTCTGCCGATGTCTGTCATGTTTATGCCTCTGGTCTAGTGATACACTTCAAAAATCTCCCTCCAACAGTAATTGAGCTCTGACAGCTACACGCCTGTACAATATTCACTCTTGTTTCTGAGGTTACCATCAGCTATCTGCTGGAGATCTGGGAAAACTCGACAAATACCTGCTGAGGCTGCATGTGCCAGGGAGATGAGGTGGAGCGGGGAGAGAGAGAATGGATGGAGATTGGGGGGGGGGGGGGTTAAGAACATTATTTGTAGAAAACTATCCATGCTACTATATTTGTAGTGTAAGACCACAGAATTTTTTGTGTCAATCACTTAAGCTGGAAATGTCATGTGACCAGTCTGCAGAAAAATTATCCCATGACAACACTGACTAGCGTAAACAGCCATAACCACTAGTGACTATAAAGTATATAATTTAATATTAACATAATACATTTTTACATATAAAAAAATATGTACATTTATTAAATGATTTCACTCGATCCTTGAGTGAATGATTTGAGATCCTTCCGATGTAAAATGTTAGTCATTCTGAATGGTTGTGAAGATTTGATACAAACAGGTGAAGTTTGTCATCTGTTAGCATGGCATGCTAACTAGCAAATCCTTGACTGCTTAGTATAAACCAAATGCATATGTTTGTCCTGCTATTAAAGCTTTTATGAATAAATCTTTTAATTTTGGAGAAAAGAATGAATAGAAAAGAAGTCAGTTTCCTATTCTCAGTTAATATTGCTGCTAAGCTAAACCAGACTTAGGCTAGCCATGTTCACGCCACAGTTCACGCTAAATGATCAACAAAGCATTCCAAGCTAACAAGGTCAGTTTCACTACAGTCCTTGACAATTGCTGTTTATCCAATCTCAACTGAGCCTTTTTTTTTTAGCTTTCAGCTACACAGCAAGGTTATTTTTCAAGCCTCATGTTCACTGGCTAAGTTACGTTTCTATCCCTGACATGCTAAAATTCTTAAATGCCAAAAACTAAGCAACTTTCACTACAGCTCCCATGAGAAGTCACTTTCTCCTGCTTGAAAACCCAAGGGTTTGGTCAGCGAGCTTAGCCCTGAGTTTGATTAATCCTTCATGGCCAAGGAACTGAAAAGAGGGCCTGGGTGGGGGCAAAACAGGGCCATCTGGAAGGCTTCATAAACATGTCTATCTTTCTGCACTCTCCAAGGGGTTCTAGGAAAGTCGTAAAAATGAAAGGAGAGGTCCCTTTGCTGAAAGTGTTTTATTTTTTCTTCTGGAGACACATTCACCAAGTCCAAACGAGTAATACCATAAGAGTAGGGATGTCCGACAGGTGCCCCTTGTATTCATTTGCAGGCTTAACCCTCATGTTCTGTTTTGCAGACTCAAGAGATTCAATATCATAATAGCTTAAAAAAAATCCTTAACAATGAAACATCATGTTGATGATTTTCCAAATCTTGTGATATGTTTATAAACAAATTTAACTTGATAAAATGCTGCAATTGTCCGTAATGTTACAATACAAAATCATTTTTTGAAGGTCCAAGATATAAAACATCTGATTCTCTACTTTAAATGGATAAATTAAGTCAGAGGGTCATATTAAAAGAAATTCTGTCAGAAAGCGCTCAGATTTCATCAAAAATATTTGTGTTCTGAAGATGAACGAAGGTCTTAGAATGACACAAGGGTGAGTGCTTAATGACAGAGTTCATTTTTTTGTAAACTAACCCTTTAACCCCTGGTGTCACAGACAAGGCTTAAGGCTAGTTCCAGACTAACATGCATGTTTTAGCTGTTTTAACTGAAAGCAACTTATACTGACATATATTAAAATATGTCAGTGCCATGATTTTATCTCAAGATGCACACCAGTAATGCTTTTTTCTAGGGAAGGTTCAAAAAAGCTACTTAAACAGCCTAAATGATCTAATCCTGGTTTAATTCAAGTCTTGTCTGTGAAACCAGGCCTTTGAATGGAAAACAAGAGGTTAATTCCAAAATTACTGTTATTATTTTACCCATAAATCACTATAGGGTCTCTGGTACCCTAAACATAAAACAACCAAATCCACTTAACAGAACTTGAAGGTTATTTCAGGACTAAACAAATAATATCCACTAGTTCAAATTACATCCACATTGCTGGTACACCCTTTGGTAGTTTGAGAGCCAAAGAAAAAAGTTCAAAAAGCTCCAGCAGCTGACAAATGATGCTTGAGAGATTATGATAGTGAAGCCATGGTCAACCCCCTATGCCAGGAGATATCTCTTGTTACAGCTGGGAGCAGAATCCCATCACTGCAAAGAGGTCAATTTATACAGCATGCAATCTTACAGCTTTTGAGTGCTTTCCATTATGCGAATCCATTATGTGCATCCCTTTTGTTTAAAGGGGTTGCCAAAGCCTTTCAGAGAGGTCTCCTCAATTTCAAATTTATATGTGCACCACTGCATTTATTAAAAGCCTCTAAACAAAATCATATGGCCCAGAGCAAGTACAGAAAAAACTGCTATCACACTATCAGTTTTGTAGCAACAGCTTTGGTGCACTGCAGGGCACAAGAGTTCATGTATCAGTGGTGTTTTGATTGTGCCGCAAACCGGCGCTGAACTGTGGAACTGATGTTATTTTATCTGTGGACAAGTATGCATGATTGTGTGCTCAAGGTCAAGCGCAAATAAAGAGCAATAAAATAAAATAAGAATATTATACAAAGAAATAATTAATATTAAAATAAAATAATACGTTTGCTTGACAATTTAACCTAAGGATTCATTACATAAGGCACAGCTAGTTCATATTACATTCCACACAAGCTAACATAGTGTATAATCCCTATAGCTAACACATAATCCTGTGTGCTATTTTACATAATACTCTTTCAGAGTGTTCCGTGTGTAGTAAAACAAATACATGTGTGCGGTGAATGTAGAATACAGCTGTGGTGTGGGTGCATTCTTCAGTGCTTTAAGGGCCCTGTGTAATCTATTATCTCTTTAAGACCTTCAGCGCGGACTAGAGACTCTTCATGTTTGCATTAACAACAACGCAGGCCAGCAACAAAAGTTGAGCCTGTTAGGAAACAGCTTTCCCTGAAGTGTGATTGCTATAGTGATCTGGTATTTGGATGTTTACTTAAATCTTTGACATTGGACCAGTCAGTGGAAAAAACAAAACAAAAAAAACCCTCCAGTCCTTAGAATAAAAACCCAATATTTACCCCTAAAGACAAATCATGCATGTGAACAAGCAGGTAAGACATTTACATAAAGTATTTGCATATTACATACTTAGAAGTTCAAAGGGACCTTAATAAAAGCATGACACGTGTTGAAGTCTTTCCAGTCACTGTTTTGGCAGGAGGTCAAAACTAAAGTGACTCATATAATAATGCACAAAAACCACCGTTTAAGAGTCACAAACCCCAGCTTCTGAAAAAGACATTGAGGGTACTCTTTACCCTCAGTCCAGCAAAACAGAAACAAAAAGAATACAAGCAAGAATAACAGAAGCATAGAGTGAACTATGCCCTGTATTTTTTCCTTTTCATTAACAGGTCTTTATTTTTCTCCTCTATTGCCTGCTTCCTGCAGCATAGCTGATGTGTCTGGTCTTGTCCTCCACAATCATTTCAGAGGTGACTCTGAGAAATCAGACAGCGCTATTTCTCGCGATTGCACAACAGGACGCATGTGTAAACAAGCAAGAGTTGGGGCACTTACCCAAAGGGGGTGGGGAGCTGCTGGGTGGCGTGAGGGCACGGGTAAGGGTAAGGGTGCTCGTCGGGCTGGAGGTAGGCTCGGAGGAGGCTGTGCCCGGGGTGAGGGTGGGCAGAGACTCTGGGAACCATCGAAAGGATGAGACGGAACTGCCGTGCATCCGTGGAGCATCATCTGTGCGGAGCCCCTCCTCCTCATCCTCTCCCCTGAGAAGATCCAGCCAGTCGGGTTCCTTGCTACGACCGGTTCCCTGATTCAAAGCTCGGCGGAGCAGTAGCAAACAGGCTCCGAGTACCAGTAGCAGGAGCAGCAGAATGGGCACGAGGAGCAGGCCTCTTCCTCCGCATGCTCCCCTGCAGCAGGGCCTTGGAGGACGGCGCGGGGTTGGCTGCGGTGGAGGGAAACGCTCACCTCCAGTCCCTGATACAAGCCCAACGCTCTGGCCCTGACAAAGAGAGACCAGAAGGACGGGCAGCGGATAGACAGACACATCTGGGTCCATCGGAGGCTCATCCAAATCCTGCTCGATCCCTTCCGGCTCGTGCTTCCTCTGCAAGCGCTCATAGGGCTAACGTGTCCGGTACGAAATCACCATTACGCATTTCTCAAACCGCCCTGCACACACACACATACCTTGGGGCCAGTTGTCAGGACTCACACAAGGCCGCCCTCGCATACTACAGAACATGAAATTGCGGCATTGTGGTTCTTGGGGCGAGCTGGCAGACAGAAAGTGATCGCTAGATGTGGGGCTTCAGATCCGGGATGACCCCACCCAGAAACAGCAGCACCAGCCCACTGCCCCTCTTGCACCAGCTCTGACGGTCACAGCCAGCTGCAGCAAATCCACCCCACTGGAGCACACATTCACACACCCACATATATACCAGCATCCGGTCTGATGGGGAAAACAGAGGGGCTCTCCCCACCCAAACACACTTAATGAAGTAATGAATACTGTGGGCAAGACCACCAGCAACATGTGGCACGGGGGAAGTGGGACGGACAGCTGTGGCAGACGACTACAAAGGGCAGCACCTTTAAAAGAAGCAAGCGGGAATGGGAAATATATGTATTCCTTATGTGAACAAGTAGACTGCCTCAAACACAGCACACAGGCTTAAAGAATCTGAACCCCGAGTCAAAGGTCACACACGGCGCCTAATGGGCAACGCTTCGTAATCCAAAACACGCTCCCTGGCGCATGCAAAAACTCACCTACAGTACACACATACACGGGACTGTAAGCACAATGGACATTTAGGGGGACACATCTCTTCCAATTATCACATTAATGTGGGTTTTTCAAAGACCAATTCTTGGAATTTACTATCTTGAATATTTGGTAACATCCATGCAGGAGAATTTCCCCCCAAAAAATTGTCCAGGTCACATTTCACCCAAAAATATAATTAAATTAAATTATATTATATTTGATTACTTCTCACACTAAAATGAAGCCTAATTTAGGAATGTTCCATTTTTTGCATTCTTTTCATAATGTAAAGGCACAATATGTAATATTTTTGTATTAAAATATCCAAAAACTATTAGAACAGTATTATATATTTTGTTGTACAACTTGTGTACTTACACTATCCCAGATGTTTCCAAGAATGCTTAAATCCAGAGAAATAAGCAATTTTAACCAGGACACGGACCATGTCCGTGTGTCGCCTATCAATGACATCATACCAGCGTTAGCCTCGATTTCTCGTATTATTTTGTAAAAACCATGGAAACACCAAAGACGCTTTAATATATCATGTGTTTTATTAGACAGGTGAGCAACTGTTTGGATACATTTATAGACAGAAAACGGATCATTGTTGTATAGCTCAATATATTTAGTCTTATTGTTTGAATCTCATTTTCTCACTTTCATATTCTAATATCAATCTAGCTTACTGCAGTGTGCAACAAATGTCTCTTAGAAGCAGAGTAATGTTATAACATCATTTTCAACACACTCAAATGTATCTAATATGATAAAACAGCACTGTTTTACCCCACATATGATACCCTTGACTGGAAGAAGTCAACGGCGACTGTAGCATAATAAAAGTTTTGTGTGTTGCGCTCGTCTCTCATTAGCAAATCACTCCAGCGCCTCGTTCAGCTCCCACAGCACTCGGCCCTGCTCTGCCTCATACTACATTAACATGAATAATCTCATCCATGAACATGATTTCTGCCCGAGTCCTGTCAGATTCTTTTCCCCTGGCTGTGAGGTGAAGACATCTGCCATGATTCCACGCTTAATCTCGGCATCATAAAGCCACCCCTTTTGAATAGGTGCCCTCTAGCGGTGAAAAATTACATATTGTGCCTTTAAGACATAAAACACATCAGCCTCATATTCTTGTAATATGTTAATGTGATACGATTTAAAAAAAAAAAAAAAACTTTATTTTAAGGTGTCCTTGTTACAGTGTAATTATATAAGTAGTACTGAGTACTGAGTGATTAATTACTATACTAACTATAGAGTTAGAGTTACCATAAAGTATTATCATAAAAATAATATCACAATGCAATAAAAACATTAAAAAAAATCAGAAACGCACAATGTATTATGACCATACTTATAATTTTATGAACTAATTTTTTAAACTCTACAATATGTTGTATGTAATATAGAGAAGTATTCATCTTGAAATAATGCTGTGATGCCTAAATTCACTTTCAGTTAATTTGATATTGCCCAAAGTTATTATTTTTTAGTTTGTATGCGTGTGTGTGTGTGTGTGTGTGTGTAATTTATGAGGACACAAATTTGTATAATGACCTGGGTGTTACACTGGTATTACAACTTCAACATGAAACATGAGGACATTTCATGAGTCCTCATTTCACTTTGCTTTCAAAACATACTAAACACTGTTTTATTAAAAATGTAATTATGCAGAATGTTTTCTGTGATGGGTAGGTTTAGGAGTAGGGGTATTGTAAGGGGATAAAATGTACAGCTTGTACAGTATAAAAACCATTACACCTATGGAATGTCCTCATTTTGATAGCAAAACAAACCTGTGTGTGTGTGTGTGTGCGTTTCTATTTTTATTTTTAAAATAGACTTGTAATATAAGTCATTAATCAGCCAAAAAATGTCCTTGCTTTTAACGAGCAGAATTGTAAAATCATATCTAAAAAAATGTTTTTTTTTCCTCTCACATTTCGAATGAAACATGAGCGGGACATATCCCAAGACAGGTTTCACGAGATTCGCTCTCAGTCCTCATAAAGAAAACTATTAGGGCTCTTGGCAGTCTTTTGTTTGTTGATGTGTTATGTAAAGCCACCATATTTGTCCTAAATTAGGGCTGCTGTCACCAGTGGTTCGCATTGGACTGTAAATACAATGCGCTTGCCATGACTCTCCCTGACTGATGGTCGACACGGCTCGTACCGCACACCCAAACCGATCAATGTCTTCAGTTCCCTTACAGGTACTTGACATCCTAGTACAGTCACTGCCAACGTCCCAAAAAGATTTCTAGCATTCTTTAAGTCCAGTTATTCTTGGGCTTGAGGAGAAAGCGAAGGGCCTGTTTTTTGTAACAGAACGAGAAAGAGAGGTCGGGTGGTTATATAGAACGATGCTTTACAGTGGACAAGTAAGAAATGGCAGACCTGAAAAAGACAGGGCAATGTGCTTATCCCCAGTTTGATGCTGGCCCTTAGCCAATGCCTGGAGTTAAAATCCTAGATTAAAGACAAGTAATGGTTTATATAAGTCAAGTTAAGAAGAAATGGATTGGCTTTCATCACAGAGGCAGGTGTTGCATGTGTGAAGTTTTGTGAGGAGCTTCACACTGGTGCAAGAGAGCGGGAAAGCGGCTGAGAGTGAGGGAGAGAGAGGTTGCTGCTGGTGGGCCCCAGCATGACTGATGACTTTGGAACAATCGGCCGCCCAGCTGCGTTTTCCATCAAACACATTCCTCTCACCTCACGCTTTCCCTCTGTCCCACTCGTTCACTCTGCGGCTGTAAGCAGCGCCCCCTAGGGACGTGATTTTTTTGTTATGGACAAAGACTTGAGCCATTTGGTACAAGAATATCATCATATCTATGCTACCACAGCCTGGATTTCACATCATCCCATTTTCCTAAAGAGAATTATATCTTTGATTCTGACAAGACTGAATATGATCTGATTGTGTGCAATTGAATATTACTCTATTTTCATTTGGTTCGAATTAGAACCAAGAGGTCAAAATTGAAAATAAGATCCATGTGTGCAACTGCCGGAGGTATTATGCAAATTAAGTCCCAGTTGTGAAGTTTTCTATAGAAGTGACACGCACAGCCTGAGAAACAGGCATCGTGTGCGCACTGAAGCATGAAGACCGCACCAAACCCTTCCTAAATGGGTCCAGCAGTCAGCACAGATGAGATCTAAGGGAGGAATCACCTCGACTCGTCTCTGGCCCTGCAGGTCTGGAATAACAGAGAATCCAATTTCAAAATATGTGATTTTGAAATCCTAAAGCACTTACTTAGCAGATGTTTAGGGTTTCGTAGATTTAATAAGGGCAGCTTTTTAAATCTAATATAAATGCAGTATGATGACGAAACTAACCTTAAAACTTCCCTTACGCTGGAAAGTGAACAAAGTCAAACTGTACCCTATTGACTTTCTTAAAGGGTTAGTTCACCTAAAAATTACATTTCTGTCATTTATTACTCAGCCTCATGTCATTCCAAACCCGTAAGACCTTCATTCATCTTCAGAACACAAACTAAGATAATTTTGATTGAATCCAGGCGTTTCTGAACCACACATAGACAGCAACGTCAATGTACCTTTCAAAGTCCAGAAAGGTAGTAAAGACATTGTTAAAATAGTCCATGTGACTACAGTGGTTCAACCTTAATAGTTTTTGTGCGTAAAAATCAAAGAAAATAATTTCACTTTATTCAACAGCTTCCTCTCTCCGCAGTCAGTCTCATACACTGTTGAAAAGTTAAATGCCATAGTATTATTATTAATGATATATATCAAAATAATATTTAACATTATTATTGTTAACACTTATTATTATTATTATTATTATTATTATTAACACTAACAATTATTGTAACACTTGATGCAATGTTACACATTTTATGAGAAATACTAACAAAATTTCATATTGAGTCATTGAGTAACTGATTTTATAACAATAATATATATAACATTTCAACAAAAACAGCGCTTAATATAACTAATATTGTTGTTATTTATGCCATTACATTGACATACAAATCCCACCCTACATTTTTCTCATTGGAAGTCTTGTTTAATTCCTTAAATAGGTTAGACTATGCAAATAAAATGGGTTGTGAATGGTTTTAATGGGTTTTAAATGGGTTTAAGGTCAAATTGTTTGTGATTCAGCAAAGGAAATGAAGAGGTTCAGCTTACGAACATTAAGCTACATGCCATTGTTGAATATGGAATGAGATTACAGTGGAGGGCTTGAGCATGTTTTGGTGCAGCGGTACATTTGTAACACTAATATTGCTGTCTGCATGAGCTGATTGTTTGCCCACCAAGAAGAGCGTGTAACCCTCTGACCTTTTCATGTCCCGCTTCACCCGTCCAGTGACCTGTGACACAACAATGCTTTGATAAACCAGAGTCACCTTCAGCACGGATGTTTAGATAAACACACAGGAGCAGTGAAGTGTGACGGTGCTGTGGTGTTGAACTGAGAGCTATCATGGGTCTGCTGTGCGGACAGAAGCAGCAGTGTTTCGGAGGCAACCATACAGCCAAGCTGCCCCCTGGGAAAGGGGGTGGGCTCTAAAATCGTCTGTTGTTTGTCTTCATTAATTATAGTCCCAAGGTCACAGGGTCTCTGGACACCCTCAGTTCACCTCCCCTGAACGGCATTAAACTTCAGCACAGATCAGCTATAATTAATGAGTCCAATTACTCAGCTCACTTATCTTGTTAAACGTCCTGCTGGAAGAGCCAAAATATGCATGTGTGTGTTTACTGGAGTTGTTTAAAAGGGAGGTGTGTGATGAAAAACAGCCTTTATGAAAAAAGAGATTAATTTCCTGTGTCATACCACCAGTGCAGCAGTGACAAAAATCCGCCTGGGAGTCCTGTAATCTGATTGGCTGATGGAGCGAGAGGCAGCACACGATTGGCTGAACGCCTGGACAGAGCCAACGATCTACAACTGCATTATAAAACTGGTGAAAAAAGCTGCCTCTGCAAAGCATCTGGCTCTTCTCCGTCTTCGTGTTCCTTTGCTTTCTGTGTCCTTCTCTTTCTTTCCCTTACACAACATCCCCCAACCCAATGCTTCTTTTCACTATCGACCTCTCCATCTCCCGTTCCTCACAGGCGGATTCACAGATAGTGCCGGTGTGTACAGCTGCTGTAGGCCCCCAAACAGCGTAGCTTTTCTCAACAGTAGCCGTTCTACTGACGACCTCAGGAAGAAATCAATCTCATCAGTGACTGGAATAAATGAAAAATCTGTGTCCTCCTCAACCGAGTATCATATAAGCTTCTCATAATCTGCACCATAAAAGTTCCCAGACCTGGTTTACAGTGAAATCACAAAAATTACTAAATTTGCCTGTGTCTGCCTCAAAAAAGGTTGGGAATTTCTTAATTGTGACTTTTAGATATTAAGTTAGATTGTGACTTTTATAAAGTCACTGATAGACGATTGTGAGGATTCATTTTTTAATATTAGTTAACTACATTAGTTAACATGAACTAACAATGAAAAATACCTCTAAAATATTTATTAATCCTAGCTAATTTCAACATTTACCAACATATAAAATCAAAAGTTCTATTGGTTAATAAAAGTTCTATCTGATAATAATGGCGACTGCACAGACATCTCCAGCGATGCAAAAAGGTTAAGATATGTTTTACTTTATGCAAATGAAAAGTGGATCAACAACCAATGGGAGTGGAATTAGTGCAGCGCACTTGATCCGTCACTATATCCTGTACTGTAGTGTTGGCGGCATGATTAAGTTAGTTTGGCTGTCAGAACCTTTCCGAGGGTGAACTGAGGTTGATTGGGACAGGGAAATACTGGAAAAAGTGTCCCAATCAATCTGAATTCACCTTTAATTTCTGATGTACATATGGTGGTGCTTGCCGTGCTGACTCCGGTCCTAAATGATTTTGTATAGATCCCAGAAAAGCAGACACTTGTACTTTCGATGCAAATAAATAGCCAGGATGGCAAAGAGCACTGGGTGTCTCTCGTACATCTTATAAACCCTAACGCTCAAAATACACAATTGGTTTGAGTAGGACAAATTTAAATTAAACAAATAAGTTCAGTTAAATTAATTGCTATGAGTATTTAGAACTTTCTTTTTCTTTTGAATTCACAGCACTGACATATTTCAAGTAAACTGAATTGAACTGTTACATTGTTTTGAGTTGAATGAACTCATTTCTTTTCCTTTAGATTAATTTAAGTTTAACTGAAACTGAGCTGGGAATTTTTATTTCCCAGCATGCTTTGCCCATGGCACTCGAAAGGGAGAGTAAATGCTAAAATTAAGTGTTATATAATGTTTTTTTTCTGCAAGATTAATGGTAAGGGAGATTCATTAGTGATTAATGTTTTGTTGTGCCAATTTAGAAGAGTTTCTGTTAATGTGGGTTTTTGGAGAGTTACCATCATGGTGACAAGTGGCACATGCAGCTTGGTTTGAGAGCACATATTTCAATTTCCTGTACTCATTCAGTAAGTGCTATACCACGTTATTGTTAAAGTGTTAGCAAATCAGTAAGTCTACATTTTCTAAATTAGTTTGTTATAGCTAGCAAAATATTTACATTGAGATAACCTAATCATTTTAAGTTAAATGTAAAAAGAACAATAAAAATGTAGGAGTCCAAATAAAAATCTTACTTAAACTTTGAGTTTCTTAAAAAAAAAAAAATTCTCTTTCAACTTTGAGTTCATTAAATCCAATTAAGGTTTACACTAACTCATTTGATTTGCAAGAACTCAAAATAAAAAAGTTAATGAACTAAATATTTTATCTTAGTTGCTGTCAAAATGTATGAGATAGCTAACTAAGTACCTCAAGTTAAGAGCAGTTAACATGCATGAGTACTGCCAACTTTAAACTTGATAGTACTTAAAATTGGGAACATCATAACTCAAAAAAACTGACGTATCTGATTACCTCAATTTTTTTAAGTTAGCCCAACCTATTCAGGTTTACAGTGTACTGATTCCATTTAAATTTAGTCTTTTCCCTCTAAAATTTTTGGTTTTAGTGGCAGGAAAACTGATTCGGTGTCTACAACATGGAATAACATTACTAGTCAACCAGTAGTAGGAACGCCCACTGCGACCTCACCGTCAGCCTCCGGTATTAAAGTCGCTGGCAGTGTGAACGCAGCTTAACAAATGTACTGGTCAATCTCGCAACTGCAACTTCATTTCTTGCAATTGTAATTTTATATCTCACAATAGCCGTGTTTCCATCAATCTATTTATGTGCATTTTGGGATATTTCAGAAAATTCATAATTCAAAAAAATTCATTTGAGTCAGATACATTTTCTAGCCAATAAGAAACTTATAAGAAACTGCTCATAAACTATGATAGAAACACATTTACCAAATAAATTCCTTGATGCAACTTTGCGCAATGGGACGGGATAACTGAAGTAACTGATCGATCGATCTTTTTGCACAGCATCTTAAATGCTTTTTGGTTCTGATATTTAGCCCCAGTTTATCAGGAAGTGACAATTTTGTTCTCTTCAACTGAATGGAAGGAAACGCTACTTTATTCACAAATGTTTTATGCGATATTCCAATTTTGCACATAAGTTAAATTCGCAACTAAAGATGGAAACATAGCTAATGTGGCTTCAAGTCTCGCAATTCAGCTTTATATCTCACCATCACAATTTCTGTCTCACAATTGTGACTTTCTCATAAATGCAACTTTACATCTTGCAACTTTATTTCTCGCAACTGTGACATATCTTATTCATCTTATTTAATACTAGAATGATATTTTTTATAGTTTACTCTAAAGCAAAAAAGGATTTCATAGATATTCATTTACAGACAAATAAATTAATTTTAACATTTATTGTAAAATTTGTTTATAATTATTAATAATAATTATACTCAATTTAGTATAAGTTGAACTTGTGACCTCTTGCACTCAAGACAAGAAATATTCCTCAGTCACATCAGCTCCTGCTCAGGTGGGCCCCGAGATCACCTGAGGAAGAAATCCTAGAATCGGCCCTTTTTGCACTGTCAGAATGTAAGAGGCTGGGAAAACAGTCTGTCGTACAATCAGTTGAAGGTAATTCCTGAGCTATTAGATTTATGTTTCTCCCATAGGCACTTGAGCACTTCATTGCTGGTGGCCTCATTCGGGTTGTTGATCTATGATGCACGCACTTTTTTCCTTACTTTCTGAGGATTGTATTGGGGCAGGCCCCTCCCCAAGCCTGGGGCCACACCACCTCTGATGGGTTTGGTCTTGCCTCCAACTTCCTTGTTTCTGTGTGTGTGTGTGTGTGTGTGTGCGCAAGTTGGCTGCCGTGTGAGACTTGTTCTGGGGCGTCTGACATGCCGACAAACAATCAGAGTGAAACATACACAAACACATGTATGCACGCACCTCTCCCAACCCTCCTGCTGCTGTAAACCTCCACACGCAACTTCAAAATTCACAACATAAAAAAAGTTTAGGGATGTGATGCTGCAAAATCCAGTTTCCAGTTTTTGAAAACTTTGCCCATGTTGGGATCTTCACGTACACGTCTTTATCTCTCACCACTACACATTGTCAGCCATGTATATTTGGCATTCACCAAAAATGACTGTGGCCCATCAGCAAAGACACACTCTTGTCTTCCGACACCATGCTGATCTACAACTTTAAACAAAAGTTTGTACTTACTGCTTTGTACGTGCACTGTACTGGTGCCGTTTTCCTTCCCCACACTATTCTCTGCCACACATGTGTAATTCCCAGAATCCTCCAGCTTTGCACTGCCGATCTGAACTTTGGAGTTTTTCCTTCAAGAAGAAGACAGACAGAAATATAGGAAAGAGTCAAGGATCCCACTTTAACTATGGAAGCGAGAGAAACTCTCTAGAGAAATCCTATGTATAAATTTAATTCTATGAATGGAGATAGAAGAGAGCCATATAACACTGAGACTCCCAGTGTTCAGGTTTGTTATAAGGGAGCTTCACATTGTGAAGCACTGCCAAAAGTTGTTATTTTTTGTGGAAAAACATGACCAGTGAATCAATGAAGTTGAACAAAGTTCTCCTTTACCCCTTAAATCCTTTCTTTATGTTGTCTGTTCTGTGAAGATCATTTTCAAGCCAAATCTCATAGCCAACAGTGCAGTTATCGCTCCGAAATTCCGAAGAAAACAAAAACATCTACTCACTTTCCGTACCGAATTTACTCAACTATATCATATTCATATTATACATCACGGGTACCCAATACTGTTCCTGGAGATCTATACCTTCCTGAAAGGTTCAGCTCCAACCCTGATCAAACGCAAGTAAAGCAGCTAATGAAGATCTTCAGGAGTACTTGATAATTACAGAAAGGTGTGTTTGATCAGGGTTAGATCTGAACTCTGCAGGTTAGGTAAATCTCTAAAAACAGGATTGGGTATCCCTGTTCTATATGGCTATGGTCACACTGTCAGTCCAAATCGGATTATTTGTATATCTGATCGGATCTAAAATTACTGACTGTTCATAATGTATATTACAACTGTTCAGGGCTGCGTTTTCCGTTAGCCTACTTAAATCGCATGTTCCGTCGTTACTAACGTAGTTCAACGATTTGATGTTTCCCGAAACCATAGTTCAAATGAACATTCGCAAACTGCACTGCAAACTTGTGTGGTTTGAACGACAGCTCTTGAGCTGTGGTCAGAAGCATACCCTGTTGAAAAAAAAACAGGATTTGCTGGTTAGGTATGTGTGACGAGCAGGGCGGGCGAGAGCCGTGAGGGAACGGCGAGAGGCCGGTGACGCGAGTGTTAACGAGCTTCAGGTGCTCGGCGCACCGGTCTCGTATCTCTCACGGAGGAGCTCCGGAAGCATAAAGGAGGAGCGACGACATTGAAGGACGAGAGAGGACCAGGCCTGGAATTTATGTTGTGTTTTATTTTGTTGGTGTGGGCGGCAGTCGCCGTGAGGAACTGCCGCCCTTATACTTTTTGGTTTTATTATGAGTTTATTTGTTGAATAAATGTGTTGAACGTTCGCCGGTTCCCGCCTCCTTCTTCCCGTTCTTGAGAACTTTGTTACAGTATGTTTTAAGCATGGAAGGTAGTTTGAGCTGGTTTACGTTGGTCCTTAGCTGGAGCTAGTTGCTTAGGACCAGCTTAAACCAGCTCAAAACAGCTTCCATGCTTCATAACATGCCTAACCAGCAAATGCTGATTTTTTTTTTCAACAGGGTAGTTTCTTGTTTTTATGATATGTGGAATTAAATCGTTAACTTGAGCAAAATAAGCAAGTTGACATCAAGTACAATGTATATCTTTTATTTCGAATATATACAAATGTAATTTACATATTTTAGTTTGTCAAGAGATTGTAAGCACCATTTTTGAAAAGTCTGCATGTGCACTAAGAACAAGCCTATGATTGAATCTGGAAATAAAGCATGAGAAAAAATTCAGATGCCATGTGGTTAATTTATAGCAATAAAATCTAGCATTAATTCAATCTCAAACGGATTCACCACCTACATGACATCAGCGTGCCTGAATGTCAGATTTGCGACAATACGGTTTTGGGAAAAAGTCGTGACTAGCTAGTGAAGTAACGTTGGCAAGTTACGTCATTTTATGGGAAACGCAACCCAGTGTCTATGGCGCTCTTTTGTTTTCCGGAATATCTGCATTGGTTTCTATGGGAATGACGTTGCATTTGTAGGCATACACCAAAAACAACAACAACTGCAGCATGCATGGGGTTTGCAATAGATGTTGTCATACTACATGACAATGTGTAGCCGCTGCCATCTTCTGAGGCTGCGGCAGAAAGTTTGGAAGCTGGTATGTGCGGCTTTATTCTGTGCTGCCATCTCCGCCGGTTTCAAAACTTGTCTCAGTTATATTTTAATTCTGCTCGTCCGGCACTTTGCAAAAACACAGCCTTGTTTCTGCAGCGACTTGCAGCATGTTTCCTATAACAACATCTGATGTTTATGTTTTACATCAGAAAGACTCAAACTTCGCGGAAACTGATCAAAGCAGTCAGATCGAAACGGATTTCCAGAAATGCTATTTCAAACCACATATGAATGTAGCTCAAAACTGATTCATAAAAATTACAATTCATGGGATTTTTGGCCGTTCACACTTGCTAAATCTGATTGGATTTCAATTAGAAATGCACAAAAATCGGATTTGGACTGACAGTCTGAATGTAGCCTATAATAGCTCTTAGTGATCAAGCTTGTCAAGCAAATAAATACACAAACAAATACATTAAAAAGAATCCATAAAAATAGGGCACAATGTACTGTATTAATTTAACAATTTTCCGTTTTTAGTTTATACAGGTATTTTACTGCATTTAAAATTTTGCACTTCATTGTGTTGTGTTTCAGAGTTAACGAAATTGTCCGTAAAATTACTGGATAATGTCCAGGTAATGAGCTGTCAGTACATTTTCTGTTATTTTATGGATTTCTTTTTTACAAAATAAATAAAAAGACAAAAAAAATTCCATAAAATATCATAAATGTATACTCCAAATGAATTGTGTGACATATCTTTGAAAGTCATATACGTAAGCACTGCGTGAGGAACAGACAAAAATTGAAGTCAGTATTCACTAAAAATCTTGAGTTCTCAAATGCAGTCTTTATTCATGCTTTGATGGATAAGTTACTTCAAAGATTACTTCAAAGTTACTACAAAGATTTGTACTACTCGTGTTAAAAAAAATTAAAATTATATATTATTATTATTATTATATTTTTTACAATGACTTTTTTATTTGTGCCATTATATAATTTTGGAATGATATCAGCTTAAATAATTACATAATAAAAATGAAATAATTCCCTAACCCTTCCAGGTTTTAGAGATATTTTAGACCCTCAAGGTTGGGAGACTAGCTTGCCAACAAGATAAGGCAAGACCAGCTTGAACCAGCTAAGATCATTTTAAACTAATGATGTTTTCATGAGTTTTCATTAGTGGTGACCTCTTTCTTTAATCGTGTTATTAACAATATAATAGACATACATGCTTAAACACTTCACTTTAATTACAAGACAGAAAATCTCTATAAAGTTCTTGTCTCATGAGAAGGTCACAATCTACTCTGAGAACTTCTGATTTACTTCTAGAACTGGAGCTTGGCTTTCTGGTGTGGGCTAGTGGACATGCTGACTCACTTGCCGTTCCTGATTCTGATCTCTTTGCTCTTCCTCAGTTCAGCGCCATCTTTGTACCACTTATACTCCGGGGTGGGGTTACCAGAGGCCTCACACTTCACAATCAGCCTGCTTCCTTCGTCCACCAACACAGGATTCTTCATACGCTTCAGTGTAGGAGCAGCAGCTGAACAATAGAAACAAAGAATAGTGTTACAGTGCTTTATTATTTATAACACCAATAGGGTTGATGCAGTGATGGAGCAGAAAAGAGAAAGAAGGACACAGAGAGAGAAAAATCCAGAAAAGTCTCTTGGCTGGCCAGATGATGTCACCAGAGACACTGGCAGTGTGAGGCAGTCCAGCGCGGAGCTCTATCTGCTCTCAGAGATCAATGCAGCACATTTACAACACTCACAACCTTGCATTTTGAGCTGCTCTTCACTTTCATAAATTTGATAACATATGTGAACATCCTAAAAAGCATCAACAATGTGATTCACCTTTTGGTGACTATAGCTAACTATGTTAGCGATACTAACTCAGCTTCCGTTTCCATGTTTTCCACTCAGTTAAATTAAAGTGTGTGTATTCCAGTTCATAGCTATTTATTTGTTTGATAATGCATTGTTTTGTGCAAACATTGCTCTTTTTAATACCTTTAAAAAGATAGTGTCCCCTTAAGTAGCTAAAGTTAGCTAGTTTGTTTCTAGCATAGCTAATCAATAGCATTTGTCTCACGATTGAGTTCTTTCCTTCATCATTAGACGAGAACAATAGAAATTATGATTTGGTGACAAAACCATACAGAATTTATTAATTAGCTGAACTTAATACAAGCAACAATATACATCCAATTACAGACACAATCCCAATCAAACCCACTGAAGTCAATGATCTTCATTAAAAGCTATGTAAAAAAGCATGTTGAGCACTACTGTCTGAGAAGAAAATGGAATTAAGCTGAGAGACTTAGCTTGTCTTTATACACATCTTTTGAAATTATGTAACAAGCGACTGATGACAGCTCCTACATAAATCCTAAAGAGACACTCAATCTCAGACAACAGTCAAAACACCAACAAAATGGAGGACAACAGCACTGAGAGGAGATGAAGTTGCTACATGTGGGCCGCCACATGCCCAGACGCTGCCATGCATAGTCACTCAGGAAATGCATTATGGGATTAATGCAGTCTCAGACAGCAATCATGCGGCTTCAAAGAGTTGCGGTTCCACAACCCAAGGGCAGAACTGGGCGATGCTGTTTGGCCGTACCCTACTGTCCTGGATGAGAGAAGGGCACATGCTGCCCCAAGGCTGGGGCAGGAGTCTGTATCTCTCTGGGCCTCCCCAACATGAATCCATATAGACAAGTACACATTTGCAATGTCTGCCTCTTCATTAATTGACATTGTACACAATCAGTATCCAATTAAAACTCTTCAGCTACTATTGCAAAAGATGGCAAGCATCAAAAAATAAACGGATGAGAATACACAAGCATTAACATCAATTAGAATCATGACAGAGGTTGTTAAAATAATCAGCAGTCATCCTAATTTTGGAACTACTGTCCCAATTCCCCGTCCCAGCAAAGGCAGCTGTTTTATCCGAACGTCTGCTTTCATGGCTGAATGGTGCGGTCTGTTCTGATGTCGCGTACATCAGAGTAACATGACAGTCTCTGGCACAATGTTTGGATTGTACTGTCAGTTGAATAACGTCTCAGGTTTCCCAAGACAGTCTCTAGTGATCAGCATTCTCTCAGAAAAACTACCAAGTGTCCGATGTAGTGCTCCACACAGTTTAATACTCACTGCTGTCGTTACCCCTCAAGAGGCCATTAGACTGATGGGATACAGTGCACCAGCAATGCAATTCTTTATACAAATATTTAAAGACACCGTAATCTCCCTGTATATTTGTGCTGAGCGAAACCGTACTGATTTAATCGCCTGAAAACCGCTCGAATTCAATAAGCATAGTTTTCCTTTAATTAAACAGAAAAGTTAAAGATGTTTAATAAAGAAACTCTGACTCCGAAAAAAAAAAAACTTCATAGGAATTTGATTTTATGATACCCAATGCAAAGTCACGTGAAAACTTTGTTGTATGAGCCTTTGTGTGAACCAAACAGATTTTATCATTCTTCTCGGAGCTGGATGAGTAAGCAATTACCTGTTGTTTTTTTGCATTGTTAAATTGTAGCTATTTCTCACCCCAAACTCAGAGCACCTGCATCATTATTCAGCGTGCCTTTGAATTGACTGTGTTGTGCAACACAGCCTATGATGAATTCACTTCGAGTAAGTGTGTGTTTTGCATTACACGCTACCCAACGTCGTCCCTGAGACATTACTGAGGAACGCGTGAGTGACCGACGCATACTGGCTCAGTAGGGTGCTTTGGGGTCGAACCGGGGGTCAAGAATGTCGCGTTTAAGTATATGACATGTATGTGAGGGTTCTATGGAGAATGACTAACATGAGGCATCTTGTTCCGAGTTGCTTTTGTACATGCAGGGTGATACTTGCCCGTGTTCAGATAAGAAGGGTGGGGCGTCTGATTTGTACGTTCCATGTTTTCCCGACTCCAGAGTAATACTCAGAGCTTTATATAGTCATACTCCATGACAGAGTCATTCTAGACTATTCAAACTCATAAAGAAGATCAAACAGAAGTATGTGGTTTATTAAACTGTCAAATCATGCTTAAAATGGCAAGTCATAACTAATACCACATGTGCGTGATATATCAAGCATTATCATGTCTCAATGCAAGGAAGAATAAAGCACTACACAGACTGAATAATAACCAGCAGAGATGGAAAACCATTCATTCTTAGAGTTTATTGCTCATTTAACAGCAATGCAGCTTCTGCTACTGTGGCTGGATTATTTGTTTGCGCTTCCTGAGCATGTAGATTATTTCTCCATACCACCCCTCAGGTAGCGTATTTCATCAGCGCTTTAACACAACTGTCACACATTTACGAGACACATGACACCGTCTCGGTGGCCCTGCCTGTAATTCAGAAATGGCGTGGAAATGCATAACCTTAGGGACAGTACCAAAGCCCAGTTTAAGCTGCCGAAATCATTCTGCAGTCAGGAGAACTGGAAGGATTATGAAAATATGTATAAACCATACAATCTTTGCTATCTAGCCATGGCACAAATCGCAGTTCTTTCACCTTCCCGCTGTTTCCAAGGAGCCAAACGTTTATTTTCACTTTCGTGTTATGACACATATCTAGTTTGGATACATAGTTTCTGTATTCCAAGAAAATTCCTCACGCAATAGCTGTCAGAGTAAGGTGCAGAATCGTGCTGGATGCTTCCATGTTTCCATGTTTCACACGCGGGTGTGTGGCATGTGTGTGTTCTTGACGATCTCAGTTTGTGCCTATAGCTGTTGCGTTCCTGCTGAGAGGAACAACAGAAAATAATTCAACTGGATTTTTGCCAATTTTAAGCATTATTTTAGTGTCCTGCAGCAGCAAGTTTAATAAGACTTCTCTTTATTGCAATTGATTTCATTTTTGTGAAATTACATAATTCTATTTCATTGTAGGCCTATCCGCAAGTTTGAAATAATATAATCAAGAGTATCGTTTTCTCTGTTTCCAAGTTTTAGGCATTGTATTAAATAACAGGTTTACATAACATTTTGAAACAACATTTGAAGTAGAGTTGCAACCTCAGCAAGCGTGTGTTTGGTATGGCAAGTAGCCATAAAACCTGGTTCATCAAGAAATAGTTCCCAACCGGGGGAAAAATGTAAACATTCTTGTCCAATGGAATTTGGCTGCTTATTTTTCTTTTGATATGACAATGCAAAATTAAAATGCTAGCATATTGAATAAATATTCTGGGGGGAATTGACTATAAGGAACTGTTTGTTGTTTGTGTACCTGATTCAGTAAGGGAATTATGTAAATATTTTATGCAAAGATTTTCTGGTGAACATATACTGCATGGCGTGAGGTCTTTTCTTAGACACATGCTGTAGAGGATGCAGCACACTACTGCAATCTGGCATTCTTTATCAGTACTGTACAAGTAGAGTATATTTGATGAAATCCGAGGGTTTCTGAACCACACATAGCTAGCAACGTCATTGCACCATTTGAGGTCCAGAAAGATAGTAAAGACATCATTAAAATGGTCCATGTGACTACAGAGGTTTGGACGTAAACATGGAAGCCTGCACTGCATTCACTATGTCAACTGCATATGACAACAGTTCAAATTGTTAGATAAAGTCATAATTTTTGTTCTGTTTTTGCGCACAGAAAGTTCTCTCGTCACTTGAAGCTTGAAGCACTGTAGTCACATGGACTATTATAACAATGTCTTTACTCCCTTTTTGGACCTCAAAAGGCACAATGATGTTGCTGCCTATATGTGGTTCAGAAACCCTCGGATTTCATCAAAAATATCTTAACTTGTGTAAAAGATCTTACGGGTTTCAGACGAAATGAGGTTGAGTATTACACAGCAAACATTTGGACGTTGAAAAGACGTCTTTCCGACACGTCCCGTCATGGTTGAAAAATTCTTCCAAAATGAAATTTGAACAGACGTCTTCGACATTATCTTATTTATTAATAAATGAATGAATTAAATTAATTAATTAAGCATTGTATATTGAACTACACATAGCTAAAAGTCAAATTAACAATTATACAGCAACCCCAGAGAATTGTAGACCTGTACAAATGTGTCTGAATGCATTTTTAGGAAATGTTCTGTGACATATTTTTACCGATTTAAGGTGTCCAACCGCGACTATTTTTGGCCAGGGACACGACGTTGCCGTCGGACTGATGTTTGTTGGGTAATTTCATTTGTGGGTGAACTAATCCTTTAAATATGTGCTTTGAAATGCAGACAGCATAATTGTGGCTGTATACATGACTGGTTATAATGCTTCATCATTGCAAAAATCAACTGAAAACATAAACAATGTAATAAAATTTGATTTATTAGTGTGAAATTTATTGCACCAATCAAATAGTGCTTTATATATAGAGTTTTACATAAGGCAAAATTACATAAATGCTGTTTATATTGAAATGACAATTAACTGAATTACTTACAATGCATTTAAGAGCTGTTAAAATTGGATTTCATGTGGTTAGTGAAGTTGTTTTTGCACTGAAATACCACACAAAAAGTGTCAAAATCATTTCATGAATTCACCCCTCATTTGCCAAACATAAGATTTAACAAAATTCAATCTGAAAAGTTTTTGCATGGCTTACTTTACAACTAATGAAGGTATTCCTTTTGTGCCAAACATGATCCCATTTCCATTTTAGAAATGGAAACTCTTGTGCATGCTAAAACTGGTACAAATATAAACAATGCAAAACATCCCGTCATGAGGATATACCATCCTGACAAGTCCAGTATATTTATTCACATGGGGATATACCTTTTGAACAGATAGCGTGTTTTAGCTCTAACCCACACACACAATTCACACGTATGCATTGTTACTGAATGCAAAGCCTGTATTAGAGGAACAGTAAATATCCATAGCCTGAGGAGACACTGTGCTATCGACTTGACGAGCTGTGTGGTTCAACCGTTGTGTCCTAACCCTCATGTTGCCAATCAGATGGGATACACTGCTATAATATGCAAAATAGGTATGATAAGTAAATATGATTCATCACATAAAATCCCCTTAATAATTTCCTCTTCCTTATTCAAACGCTCATTAATATGAACAAGATACGTACGACTTGAAAATTATCACAGACAATATAAAGAGACCATCAAAATCTGAGGCAAATGGGGAACATATTCAGGTCTCAGCATCTAGCCACAGTTATTCAACAGACTAAGTAAAACCCAACCGATATGTAGAGTACATTATCACAAAACTGAACAGAATATCTGTATCAACATATCCAGGAACACTGAACAATTTCCAGATATTCTCGTGAATAAACTAAAATGTGGTTTATCACTCGGAGAGAAATGATTCAGTTAGACACAATGACAGAAAGCCATATGCATGTGTGGTCTTGGCAATCATTTTCGAACCGCGTATGCCAAATATAACCGCATGTTAACACAATCAATCACTTCAAAAATGTGTATATAGTTTAAAGTCCTTTTGATTGTTTTTAAATAGATCACAGTGTAAAGCACGCCATTTCTCAGAATTATCTACTGTGTATTCTCTGATTCCGTAAGTGCTTTGTTGAGTCAGTCATGAATCCCGCTTTGCTTTCATGTCAAATTCAAAACTGAGCTAAATCAGGACCTGGACAAATTTAGCAAGAAGGTGTAGTATAAACCAAACCAGAATAACACAACTACACACAGGGTTAACACAAAAGTCTTCTCTCTCAAGAGGCACTGTATAAAACTTCTCCTGGGCACTTTTTTTTTTTAATTCACAGCCGTGCTTTGTTTCCGTAGACACAGCACAGGTGATTGGTATCACTCTAAGACACTCTTCTTCTGTACCAAATGACACACACTTTGACGTATATCTGCGACCACAGACAGGATAAGAAAAACCACCATCTATACAATGTTATGTCTTACACAAGCACAAGCGCACTATGTTAAATTACACCTGTGTTAGTATTGGGAAGTGAAGCGTGCCAAACGTCAGAAAGTAGGACCACATAAAAGCTGGGAATCACAATACTCTCTCTTTCAGAGTCCCCCTCAATTCAAGCCTCAGGGCGCACAGGGTACGGAACACCATCCTAAAGGGATCAGACACTAAAAGACATTTACATGTCTGTAAATGAATGAAAGGTGGAGGGAAGTTGTGGGAGAGTGAAAGACAGCACAATACTAAGCCTCCTTGTCCTCACCCGCTAATGTAATTGAAGAGTTTAATATCAAGGTGAATCTACCAAGCACTCAAAATAACTCTGAAGGGACCTGGTATTTGAACTGTAGCAGTTTGTTACCTCAATGTGAGAAAAAAAAAACTTTAGTAGTTGTACTTGTGAGTATAAGATGCGCTATTCTAGTGGTGTTGCTTTTGATTAGAGTATAAGGGGACACAAGTTCCCAGCCTAATATACAATCTAAACAATTTAAATGAAACTGACAGCCAGTGTTAATGCACATTGGTCGGATGGGAAATAGCAGTTTTGGCAAAATCTAATAGCTCCTGTTTTATTGCATTGCTAAATAGTATGTGTTCTGAGTGTGCGCAGATATGCAAATTATAGCAGAATTTTGTGGTTTAGAGTAAATTCTAATGGACTTAATACATTTAGACATGCGAATGGGTGACTTCTGCCGCAGCGGTTTAAACAAACACATTTTTTCATGAATCATGCAACTTAATTATCATAGAATTGCATTCAATACATCTGTCTCAAAACTAAGACATATGCCCCTCTGAATGGGCACGACGCTTCTGGGAACAGGGGAAAGACGGGAGTCTTCTATTAGAATTGGGAATCATCCCATCATAAACTAGCGTAGTGGGGTATGTGACTCGGCAATAAGGGATTTGTCTCTCTCCTACTGTGTCTCCCTCCTCGACCTCGGGGTCAGACTGCAGTGACAAGCTATGACTTGCAGCAGCACAGAGTGAAAAAGAAGGAGCTCACACTCTTCAGCCCCCATTCAAGAAAATCTAAGCCATGACGTTTGAAAGGTTTCACAGCAACGTCCATCTCCCTGAAGTGCAATCCAATGGAGAAAATGTGTGGCAACCACTTGCAGAAGTGTAGAGAGTGAGCACCAATGCAGAAATAAGAACAAGCATTTTGCAAGTACTTGAACAAAAGTCCATGAGAGGCAGCCTACAATTTGGCAGAATCTCAGTAACAATGCAACTCATTAGGTGAGAATATGTTGAAATCAGGTGAGTGGTGTAGGACAGAGTGCTTGGAAAAGCCGCCACTACTTGTGACATTGGAAAACTCGAGTAGGAGTTATTCAACCACACCAAACTGAATGTGGATCTGGCTTGCACGCACAACACACATTAATACAACAATTTATGTCACACTTATGCCACAAAGGCTAGATATGCTGCTACATGCTGAGTGCTTTAAGATGTCCACCTGTGTGACAAACAAACAGCAAGACAAGGGAATAGATTTTCACATCTCACACCCCAAAACCCGCTCCTACAACATGCACACACACCTCACGCATGTTTTTTATTTACCTTGTGAAGGATCTTTGCTCTCCTTTCGTCCTTTTTTTCCTCCCCTTTTTTTCCCAAGCCTTTCCTTCTTACCTTCTGACATTGTGTCAGTGCCAAAACAAGAGAGGAAAATGTAAATCCACAATGGAAAGAAGATACAAATAGTCCTATGGGGAGTGTGACTGGCGCACTTGAAACTCTGAACTTGTCAGAGCGTTTGGTCTCCTGTATACACTCACTCTCTCACATCATACAGGAAAATAGAAAGGGGAAGACAGTAGAGGAGAGAAAGGGAGAGAGAGAGAGAGAGAGAGAGAGAGAGAAAGAGAGAAGGGGAGGGGAGGGGAAGAAAGGGAGGGAGCAAAGTGAGGCATTTCCCATTGCAAGCAATTAACTGTTCCATGCCTGGATGGATCTTTCAGTGTCTTCCAGGCCCTGAAGCTGGTGTTGGGAGACACCACATGATCAAGCCATCTCAGCTCACCTTCACCTCTTGGCCCTATCCCTTTTCTCCCTGAGTTTCAGAGGAGCAGGAGACCAGATTTCAGAATCCACACCTCAGCTGATCTGTAAAGCTGACCCCAGGCTGATCTCTCCCCCACACACTCCTGTAGTACCCATATAGAGATAATCTAACCAAAAGCATTCAGTGACACAGCAACAAAAAAGATCAAAATCAAACAATTTCCACATTTTAGATTTTGGCGTTTTGTTAAATTAATGGATGCATGATATGACACAAACCAATCCAACGGTTCTCCCTCTCTCTTTCCTTTTATACCCCGCAATGTCCCTCTCTACCTCTCCTGCTTTCTCTCTCTCTCTCTCTCTCTCTCTCTTTCCTCTTTGCTCCCAGTTTCCCATCCTCTACTGTAAACGAGTCACAACACGTTCCTGATAGTGTCTTTCCCCGCTAGAGTGTCGTTAGGAATCCCAACAGAGCACGCAACCACAGTAGAAACCTTGTGAGAGCACAGAAAAAAAATAAGGCCACAGTGTTACACCTCCAATGCCTATGCAGGAGGTACAAGATAGGGAGATATAGAAAAAAAGACAAAGAAAGAAAGAGAAAGAAAGAAAAAGAAAGAAAGAAAGAAAGAAAGAAAAAGAAAGAAAGAAAGAAAGAGAAAGAAAGAAAGAAAGAAAGAAAGAAAGAAAGAAAGAAAGAAAGAAAAAGAAAGAAAGAAAGAAAGAGAAAGAAAGAAGGAAGGAAGGAAGGAAGGAAGAAAGGAAGAACGAAAGAAAGAAAGGAAGAAAGAAAGGAAGGAAGGAAGGAAACAGGAAGAAGACAGAGACAGGAAGAAAGAAAGAAAGAAAGAAAGAAAGAAAGAAAGAAAGAAAGAAAGAAAGAAAGAAAGAAAGAAAGAAAAAGAAAGAAAGAAAAAGAAAGAGAAAGAAAGAAAGAAAGAAAGAAAAAGAAAGAAAGAAAAAGAAAGAAAGAAAGGAAGGAAGGAAGGAAACAGGAAGAAGACAGAGACAGGAAGGAAGGGGAAAAGGTCAGGGAAAAGGGTTAGGGAAAAAGAAAGACAGGAAGGAAGGAAGGAATGAAGAAAGAAAGAAAGAAAGAAAGAAAGAAAGGAAACAGGAAGAAGACAGAGACAGGAAGGAAGGGGAAAAGGTCAGGGAAAAGGGTTAGGGAAAAAGAAAGACAGGAAGGAAGGAAGGAAGAAAGAAAGAAAGAAAGAAAGAAAGAAAGAAAGAAAGAAAGAAAGAGAAAGTGACAGAGACAGACAGATGGGAAAGAAGACAAATACAGTAAGGTGGAAGGAAGGAAGGAAGGAAGAAAGAAAGGAAGGAAGAAAGGAAGGAAGAAAGGAAGGAAGGAAGGAAGGAAGGTAGGAAGGAAGGAAGGAAGGAAGGAAGGAAGGAAGGAAGGAAGGGAGAAACGAAGGAAGGAAAGACAGGCAGAAAGATATGAATGATGAAAGAATGAAAAAATGAAACACATGAAGAGTACAGACAGAAGAAAAATAAAAAATACAGTAAGGATAGGATAAAAGAAAGAAAGGAAGAAGATAGACAGGAAGGTAGAAAGGATAGACAGACAGGAAGGTATGAAGATAGGAAGGAAACATAAAAGAAAGAAAGGTGTAGGAATATAAACTACAGTTATGGGAATTATTCCAGTTATCTGGAATAAATCTAGTCCCACATGGACAGTTTTAAAGGGTCCATCTAAAAGCTTGGGGCACTGGTTGGCTGTAAGCCAGTCACATGATTCTAGAGATGAAAATATCAGAGACCATCATACAATGGCCATCATACATATTATATTACTAGGGAGGAATATAGAGCTAAACAAGAAAAACCGTTCAACTGATATTTATGACACCAGCACTGAAATGAAAGATGATCAAGAGCACTGATGGTGGAAAAGCACGGGTGAACTCTATAATGTGAAGCAAATGAAATACTCTTCACATAACAATTAATTTATTTCTCTCTCTTATCCCTTGTGACTAATGCTGACAAGTTTCCTAGGAATTATGAGCTTTATAACATACAGGTTATGTCCTGTCAGGTCCCAGGTGGAATGCAATTTTCAAATAACAAACAATGACGGTACACTTAAAGAATTAATTTTTTAGGCTGAGTGCAAATCCCAGTCACCATTAAAGTCTGCGGCAAGTGTTATGGATTCAAATCCCAGTGATTGCATGTGGTATTGTTGTGCCTCTAAGCAAGGCACCAAAGCTCAGATAAGAGACGCAAGATATAGTATCAAAAGTGTCTTTATAAGGGTTTCCTCAAAAAACTCATATCACCATTCTAATCGCAAAAGATGCATCAAGACTAACATCTTTTTGACATGATGTCATTCTGTAAACAAACCTCTCCACATCATACTACAACAAAAGTATCCTGTCATCTAAAAACACCCATCAAGGAACCTGCACCTTGATCCCAAAAATAGAGGCATTTCATAATTCCACAAAGTAACGTTTCATCAACGTGAATGAAAGGTAAACAGCTGGGGGTTGTGCTAGCACCCATGCAGGATCAACAGAAACTGGAATGACAGAAAGACGGTGATGAGAATGAAATCATGACGGGGGAGGTGTAGGATTACGTGCCATACGAAGTGAGTCACAGAACGTGCTGTGGTATCCCGACATCGCCACAGGGCCTCTGGTTACTCTATCCTCCTCACGGCCATGTCATCATTCGGCTGATGGGATTGTGTGTGTGGGTATGCATTGGGGCAGGGGGCGATAACTGGCATGTCCCAACACATCTGACCATGCAGTGCAAGCCTTCATTAGAGAAGATCAAAGGGACACGTTGTAGGCATAAACAGCGTGTGTGTGAGTGGAAGTGCTTCCCTCATGACAACCTCCTTGTGGCGAGTGAATCTGTCAACGGTAATGACACTGTGCGGGATGTTTGGGTCACCCTCCCCTCGTTGCCAGGCATGATGGGACTTGTCACTCGACCTGCGCTCTCCTCTATGGCACCTTTGTGTGTGTACATATACATGGAGAAGTGTGAAATATACAGGTATCTAAATACAGGTGCTGTGCTTTCAAAGAGGAACTCCCTTAAAAGATTAGTTTCTCCTTGAAATGCAGTAAGGCTCCTGTGTTACATATGCCCTGCCGTACTGCATAAGTGAATGCGTTACATTTACTACATTGAGCATTTCTGGTGGGTGGGGCTGACATCACGGGATACAATACCACCAGTGCTATGTTGCAATATGCTGTTACAAGGCGTTGCAGAACAAAAGAAGAAGAAAGAGAAAAAAATTGGGTGTATCAGCAACTTGCTCTGCTTTATTTTTGCTGTGAACCACCCACCTGGCGATAAGCACGAAACCCTCCAGCTCAAGGTGGAATAAAAGACTGTGGTGTGACAACCATTTGTATGGACGGATTGCTCGTCATAATGACAGCCATTCAAACAAAAACAATAGATACAGGAGATAGTTCTCAAAAATGGGGCACTGTCAAGCTTTCCCTATTCTGTTCGATTCGGTCATTAGCTCTTTTCCCATCCATCTCCCACTCTTTCCCTCTCTGGGCTCCAAAATATTCCTCTTTTCCTCCATTATAAAGCATCTGTTGTTTCTCAACTTAGGTTGCCCCAAGGCACTCGCTGCTCTGATCGGGTGGGTGGGGATGTCTGACATTAAGAGTATTAAGAGTAAAGAGAATGTGGAGCCACCCCCTTAAAAGTCCTGTATTGGATTCTCCTGGATCGCTCACACTCCCATAACCTCACCAGGCCCCGTTTATGCAATTTGCTGCAATCCCCTTAACTTCCTCAAAGATCACAGCAGATAAGTGTAGCCCACCTCCCCCTCTACCAGCCACCCGCAGTACCTGCACACCATCACACATATATACCGTCCCAAGACACTGCTGGCATTTCACAAGCCTGGTGAGTTTATCTTTGGAGACCTAATGGTTTTAAACACCCATCTGGTTGTTTAGATCAGCGTGTTTCTCCTAGGGCACGGTGTGTGTGGGGAGATGGTGGATCTGAGTGGGAGGTGAGAGGATTGCAATCCCTGCATTTAACACTCGCCTGTTGACTTGAGTGAGAGGTGAATCAAGTGCACCTTGGGGGGAGGGGGGTAGAGAGGCACTGCAGATAAAGTGCAGATAAAGTGGAGAAAATAGACGTACTGTCAATTTTGACGCACAGCTGAAATGCCCAACAGTTGCGTTAGGTGGTACCCTGATGAACAGAACTGCCAGGATCGTCATCCATGAGGTACTGATTCTAAAGAAGACCTGTGCACAATATCATTAGATGCAGATGTGCACAACCAGGCCCAAGTCTGTACCCTCCCTAAATTTTAAAGACAGCTTGAACTAGTCTATATGTAGATCATCTGTGAACGATTATAGTGCCCAGGCCGGGTGCCTGGGAGCAGGGCATGTTTCTAATGCGGTGCTCCTTAAGGGTCGGAAAAGGGTTGAACCTCTAGTCAATCTCTTTGAAGGTATATCTCATCGAAAAATCACACACATCCGTAATGGTAAGGGAAGGATCTGTGGTTCCAGGTGCCCTTGTCTACGCATAGGCAGAGTGTGGGGATGTCTTGGGGCGCTTACCGATCAAAGTCAGGAAGACCCTCTTGTACCACTGCAGTGGTCAAATCCCGGACACATGAGCCACTGAACTTGTAACCGCACAGCCATATGTGTTGCAGTAAATAACCATCTGTGTTCGTGACCACAAGCAATAAGACGTGAGAATGAAAAGGCACAATGAGTGTGGGTGATTGCAAGCATTGCGTGCTACAGAGACTGAAGTTTGTTCACAGGTTATGAGAGTAAGCCTTCTGCACTGCATGTAAAGAAGCTTGACCCCTGTGTGTATGAGTGTACGTTCAGATGGTTAATGTTGAGATGATGCGAATTCAGCCCTGCACCGTTTCCACGGTGCACAGCTGTCACCATGGAAACCATTCAGAACAAGGGAGGTGATAGAGATAGAGAGAGAGACATTGCACCATATGAAAACAGAGACGTCCATGAGGTAGCCTCTGCTTAGTCCGCAGGGAAACACTGCGGCGAGAGAAACAGGCAGCAGATAGAAAACAGCAAGAGAAAGCACGCTTCTCAGGCAAAGTGACATTCCAACTGCTCACTTTTTAAGCTGTCAGGTTGTTCCATCACGCAGCTGTCAATCAGAGCTGCCACAGTTTAGCCCCGCCCCCACTATATACCCTGCCTTCCACACACTGCAATGGCAAATCAATCCAGCCAATGTTTGAATGATTTATGAATGAAAGGATGGCAGAAAGGGTGGTTGGTAAGCATCGCCATCAGAGTGTATCCCTGATGAGTGCTCAACGTATCAAAGATTCATCCCACCAAAAAGGACAGGACATATAGTGATACGCATAGCAACACGGCAGCCAATAGGGTACAATTTAGCCTTGCCAAGTCCTGCGAGATGCCTTTTCACAGCTTATGCTAACAGAGGTGCATCGGATCACAGAGGGATTCACATGTCTGCTAAGGGCCTTGACGGTAAACACAAACACAGGTAAAGCCAAATGGAATGAAGTCAAAGACAAGACCACAAGTTGCACATCTTTTTTTAAGGTTTACTAACCTAGTCCAGGATCCTCATAGATGGCAGAGCATGTCATAACAGTGTGGCTCATCCTCTGTTTTTACCTTCAGTGTTGATCAGGATCATAATCCTGGACCTTATTCGAGGTATTTTCAATATTTAATTTCATGCAATCAAAAACAAGGCTGTGAGGGATATGTACAGTCTACATTTTGTGTCCGTTGTCCATGTCGTAGTTGTAGACCAACTTTCATCATATAGACAAAAACGGTTATTTCAAAACATTCTTCTTTTGTGTTTCACATACAAAAGAAAATCACACAGGTTTGGAAAGACATAAAGGTGAATAAACAATGACAATTTTCTTTTGTGGGCATTTTTAACAGTCCCGTTTTTAATTTTTGATCCCTTTGACAATGTATCAGATTTCTCATCAAATTCCTTCTACACCAAAATTATCTGATCTACAGAATACGAACCACAATCATTTTTCTAGCTCTATACTCTTACTGTATGCCAACAATAGTCTGATTTGTGAATATTTTTTATTTGCGGTAGGCTTTTGTCTCAACACATATGACAGTTATTCAAGTCTCTTCAACATGTGGCACTCAGATATACCGCAGTCTTTGGATGATACATTAGAGTCTCACCCGTGCGTTCGACAGATTGTTTTTGAGATAGTGTTAGGGAGAGATATACTTCATCCATGTTTTTGCTCTCTTTCTCTCTCTCTCAGTTTCAGGAGAACAGACAAACACACTCCCACACACTCTCACGCAGTTTAACAAACAAGCGCCCACATCACCGTTGCAGCGTTAACACAAACACATATGCATGCTGGACAGCCTTCAGAAAGGGCCAATGCGTACCCAGCCAAACAACAGTCAAATGACAAATGCATACATGCCCTTTCAGTTTAACGTAAACATGCAAGCGTAAAAACGTGCTCTTTTTTGGCCTTCCAGGTCTAGTTTATGAAAAAGGCAACTGGTGTAATGACATTTTCTAGGATTCGATAGGAAGGAGAGAAGAAACGGAGGCTCATGGGAAAGGGTCCAGTTCTTATCAATACCCCTCCGCACACAAAGACACACACGTCCGCTCCCAGCACCGCATTCTTCAAATCAAATCAAATTCCTTGTGTGCTCTCAGCTCGTCCTTTATCTGGAGAATGTACTCAGAGCAGAGCACAAACATGTCACAGCGAGGAAGCCAAAAGTCCCTATGCTTGCCAAAAAAACGCATGTCCCCCCCAAACGTACCACACACACCAATCATTTGCATTTCTGTTTTCGCTTCTACGAGAAGAGCTGCGTCTTATCAAGGGCCCAGCTTATCTCTCAATTTGTCTTTCAGTGTAGCAGAGCCTTCCTGAAAAACACAGAGTTGTGCTAGCGGCACAGCGTCCTATGGGGCTCGGCTGGTTATAAACCAATGGCTTGAGATTTTCTTTCGGAGGGGCCTCCGATAATTTGAGGGGTGAGCTGGTGAGAGATCAAGTGTGTGGCCCCCGGGTACGAGTGGCAGGACGGCCCCTCCATGCTCTGGCTCTTTTGGAGGGAGGGATTACAGGAAACCCGGAGTACAACTGTGCCGTCTCAGTGCGACAGGCAGACAGCCCGGTCACAGATATGCTCCCTGCTGTTTCAACGACAGCAGCACTACATGCCAGAAGCACATGGACTCATTCGGACTCGACAAAGAACAGTCCCTCATCAGTCATCCTCTTCAACTATTCTTTGCCGTCAAGGGAGAATAATTAAAGTGATTGGAAATGAATAAAACTGCAACACAAAATTGAATTGGACATAAGACATACAATACTTTAGATAAAAGCTAATGCCCATGCAAAACTGAGATGAAGCCTAGAAAAAGCTTAATTCACAGGCAGACAGAGGGAAGGTTTGGGAATGCTGGGCCAATGGAGGTTGTGTGCAGAACAATTTTGTTTGTGGGATATGGAGCGTTCAGCCCTAAATGTCCCTGACCTTGGCTCACTTCTCTCTGATGGACTACGAGGGGGAGAGGATTTGCATTCCACAGCATCCAGAGAATAAAAATATTAGCAAATATGGACTTACAGAGAGAAGCGCCTAAAAATTACAAATTCACCATTGCGCAAACCAATTTTTATGCAAGAGTATATATTAAAGTTTGCTTGCTGTCCACTGTGAAATAAAGTAAAATAAAAATCCTTTTGCCATTAAAAATATCTACTATAAAAATAATATAAATATCAGAGAAACATTTTTTTTCTTACTCTGTCTGCAATGTTGATATTATTTTATTTATTTATCTTTAAAGGGGACCTGTAATGCCCCTTTTACAAAATGTAATATAAGCCTCTGGTGTTCCAAGAATGTGTCTGTGAAATTTCACCTCAAAATATTATATAATATTACTATAGCTTGTCAGATTTTTGTGTGTCCCTTTAAATGCAAATGAGCTGCTGCTCCCAGCCCCCTTTCCAAAAGAGGGAGGAGCTTTAACAGCTCGCGATTTTGTTTCTCAACAACAACAAAGCTGGAGAATCTCATACAACCAAAGTGACGATCATCAGTAACTTTTCAGCCTTACATTGTTTAAACCGGAGTCGGACACTGATGGAGAGACTCAGGAAGAAGTTACAACTTTTAGAATGCAACCGGATTTTTCT
This sequence comes from Zacco platypus, assembly GCA_038088235.1. Taxonomy (NCBI): domain Eukaryota; kingdom Metazoa; phylum Chordata; class Actinopteri; order Cypriniformes; family Xenocyprididae; genus Zacco; species Zacco platypus. The sequence continues at coordinate 17,076,973 of CM076070.1, forward strand.
ATCAATGGTTAGTGGATAGATTTATGTAGTTGCTGTGGAGTTGATTAAACTCATTGACTGGCACATGCCATCATGTTAATCTTTTTGCAAATCCAGTGTTGAATTGACCCTCGTTTATGAAGCAGTCAGGCGTAAAATGACGGCAAGGCAACAACACTCTACAACAACAACTCTTCCTCTTCTCTAAAGCAGCCCAACATGTCCTTGCCCCCTTTGTTGTGTGTTTCCAGGGACAGGGTTTATGTCAGTTTTGGAGTTTGTGATGCCACCAACCCTGGAAGACGCTCATTGTAGTCCCAACCAGCTGTTTGTTGTAGTCCTTAAAAAGTGATTTCTGTAAAAAAAAAAAAAAAAAAAAATCTTCTTTTGCATTTAACTTTGAGCATCGTCACTTTGCCGATGTTGTTTCTGCTCAAACAGCAACATTACAAGTAACTAACTAAAGTGAAATCATAATCAAGGACGCCTTTAAGCATAAACCTATATAAATTCCCTGAAAAACTTATGTAACTTTGTGTCAATGAACTGTTTTAAGGATGTTTAGATATTCGTACTGGAAAACAAGACAAAAATACTGATTAAGAAAATGATTTTTGCAGTCCTAACTATCTTTCAACAACAATATGAGAGAGACCAGACGGAAAGAGCATGTGTTTGCACGGGGAGATAGACACACTCCTGAACTCCTGAGTCTGGGCCACTCAACATGACATCAGCAACATAGCCAGAGATTAATATAAGACAGGAATGAAAGCAAGACTTACGGTAAGCTGTATCTCCGCTGACACTCTGAACATATACAACCTTTGCCCAGATACTTGGCTCAAGCCACTGCTCAAGATCTACAACTGGAGGTAAATCAATACAGAGGCAATATCTCAATCAATGTCTGTTTCAATCACTGAAATGTCTTTTTTCTTTCCTTTTTTCACTTCAGATAACCCCAGCATTGCTTTAGAGAGAGAAACTGCTTTCCAAGCATCAATAATGCCAGAGAGAATCTTGAAACAAGGAGAGAAGGCAATCACCCTGTATGCATCTACTTTCTTCCTGGCAACTTGTCCAGTGACAACGTATTCTGGGAACAGTTCCAGCCAACTGCATCAAGTTCACCTCTTGCTCTGCACAGTGGCACACAGGTGACTCTCACTTCACAAATCCGGGGTTTGTGTGAAAAAAAAAGGACTATGAATATGAAAAAAGAAAAAGAGAAAAACTGAAATGAGAGCTACAGAGCCAAAACAACACGATGAAACCCACTAGGGAATATGAGTGTTGTTGACATGCTGTGACTAGTGTGAAAGGAAAAGCATCCATGTCACATTTCCTCCCAAAGCCCTCATAATAACTTTATTAATTATTCCACATAAACAAATTCTACAAACATGTCGCTGAAGAGATTCTAGCATGGTAAACCCTAGTAGGCCCTTGTGAAAAATTGCCATGGCAACCATAGTTTCCTTCAAAATACCAGGGTTGCATATTATAGTTATTGTTAGTACACATTTCTGTAGTTACACTGTCAGCAACAAGAGAACGTAACGGTGTTTCTTAAACTATAAGCATGTTTGGCTTTATACTCTCTTAGACTGCATGTTTGTCATTCACTTGTTTAATTTGTCTACTAACAACTGTGCATACTTGTATCACAGGAGAATTCATTTTTTTCCAAAAAAAACATGAACAATTTCACTACTGTCATAGAACTATTTTTCTAGTTTCTAAATTAAGATATACAATTGAGTGGTTTGCCTCGCATCTAAATCTAACAGAGAAATGTATAAAATCGAGGATGTAAAGTTGTTCATGAACAACACAATGGGCTTTTCTCAAGGCTCAGTATTCGGCCCACTGATTTTTAGTTTGTTTATAAATTATTTGCTATGTTGTTGCCCTTATGTTGAATGTCAGCTTAATGCAGATGATAAGTAATCTTTAAATTAACTAATGGAGAGGATATCCATGTGGCCCCAGAAAAATCCTCTCACTTTAAATGTTAGGAAAACACTTAACACTTTGTTTTCTTTTAGAAAAAAAAGAAAGGGTACATAGAGAAGAAATAGACGAGTTTAAGTTTTTATCGTTTGTTTTAGATTCACAACTTAAATTTTATGAACATTATTATTTTTTAAATGGTAAGGATTCATTTTAACCATTTAAACTTCTTAGACAGCATATCACAAATCAGACAGCTCATCGTTTTATGCATGCAATGACTTTGTCTTGTATTTAGTGCTGTATTACAGTTTGAATTCAAACAAATGATTTTAGAACTTAAGATGTTGTATAATCAGGGGGGTATTCCACAATGCAAGATTAACTTAGCGTCACATATATCCTGAACTCTCGGTTGATTAACCCAAACCTTCCTTGCTCGAGGCTTTCCTTGCTGGTTCCAAAAACGCATCCGGGAGTAAGTTCAGCCAACCCAGAGTATGTTCCCGGTTAACACACAAGACAATTTTAACAGAGTGGTGAATTGACGACTAAGAAAAAGCACCCCATTCTACTTCCTTCTTTTGTTTAATGCCAATTTACATAACCTATTACTGCCGCCTATTTGGTAGTTGGTTACTGTAACTATATAACAAATTTAGTTACATTAACTATATTAATTAAATAACAAGCATCTGAATACCTCTTAAAGGTGCAATATGTAAAATTTTTACAGTAAAGTATTGAATAACCACTAGGCCAGTGTTGTATATTTTGTTCAGTTGAGTACTTACAATATCCCAAATGTTTCCAACTCTTTGTAAATCATGAGAAAATTGTGATTTTAACCAAGGCTCCGCCACGTGTGCGGGAATAGCCTGTCAACGATGTCATATCCCCGTTACCCTCGGTTTCTGCTTTTACTGCTGTAGAAACCATGACAACATAGTCTCAAGGACAAATGCAGAAATAGTAGTTGTAGCGTCTATCAAGCAACTATCTTGTTTCGCGCAGTTGTTATGAAACAATTATTCTTTACTGTTTGTAGCTGGTTCTGTTAACAAAGACAAGTCCCATAAACGTAAACATCAACTAAATGACCCAAGAAGATTTTGGGACAAGAAGAGAAATAAAACGAGGATCAACATCGGTGTCTCATTTCCTAAATGAAAGCGAAAGTGACAGAGACGCCGATCTTGCATGTGTTTAAATAGACAGGGGAGTAACTATTTGGATTCCTTTACTGACAGAAAACTTGTGATTATTATATCGAACAGTGTTAGTCTTATTGTTGGAATGTCTTGTTCTTGTCTATGAATATGATGTGAAAAATGGTGAGGTGATGTTCACTATGAATTATACTTCAAGGCATGTTATGAACTGTTGGCTGTAATTTTGTTTTATACTGTAGCTTTAGTGAAATACTTGTCACTACATCAAATGTGTCAAAGGCCAAAATTGAGTTCTGTACGAGTTGCCTAATGTTTATTAAGGACAGCGTTGTTGCATTTGGTTTGTGATTAGATTGTTGACATTGCCATACACTTCACCCAACGTGATAATGTAAATTAATACAGTGTTATACATAAATATTAATCAGCCTTTTTGCAAATGATGTGGGCACGTTCAACTGTACTTTTACTATGATTGTTTTGAACACGTAAAACTGTGCAGCGTTATTACACCAATGAATTGGACTAATGCAGTAACATCTATGACAACCAATTTAGTGTGAAACCTTGCTTTACTTGCGGCTAATTCATTATGATGAAATAAAATCATGTCATCAAGCGCAACATTTATAAAAACTACTACTTTTCCTCATCCATGAACATCCATGATTCCCATCTGATTTAAATCAGCGGAGGAGTTGAAGACGACAGTTCCCATAATTCAAGCTACGCCGTTGTTGTTGTTTGATTGTATGCCCTCTAGCGGCCAAAAATTTTACATACTGTACTTTTAAGCAAACTAACCCTGGAACATAACCTGCCATGGCTACTTACATACCCTGAAAGTTACCTCCATTTTTGGAACCGAAAGTTAAGTTAAGGTTATCCGCTTACTTACTCTTAAACATACCCAGGTATGTCACATAACCTGCTCCCCCCTCCCCCTCCTTTTTGGATGAAAAGCCATCACTGTCATTTTTTTGTTTGTTTTTTTGATATTTATTTTTATAAATTCATAAATAAATATCATAAATAAAATAGATTTCTAAAAGTTTGCACAATAAGGCACCACTAGTTCTACGTAAACTTATAAATAGACACGGTAATAATATAGAACCACCAGAAATACAGCACGTGGAAATTATAGGGCAAAGAGCAGTTTCTGTAAAGGGCTCCCAACTCTGGAACTAAAATTTAATCAGTACATGATTTAAAGACTTTTACACTGATGTTTAAGCACTGGTTTAAAGCAAACCAGAGAAGTATACATATTTAAATGTAATAAATTATCATTTTAATCATTTATTTATGCTACCAGGGTTGCAAGTATCCTTAAAATAGTGTGAGTGGAGGTGGGGCTAATTAGCATATTCATAGATCCACTTATAGTAAATGAAGCAGGGGTGTAGAGTTATACATTGCGGCTATTTTAAGGCATGAACAAATTTTTTACAGGAAAAAAAACATTTAAATATGTCATTTTGGTGATCAATGATGTGTTTTAAGGGATAAAATTATTGACTTAAGGGGGACTTTATATACATGCAGGGTTGGTTTTATTAGAAAAGCCTCTCAAAGAACCTGAGATGCACATTATCATATGCAATACTCTATGCGCAATGCATATTTTTCAGCTTTTGGCGGGAATTATGTTTTTTGTAGGTCAGAAAGATTATCTATCTATTTGATAGAGATCACACATAAATTTATTTAGTAACAATAACTGTAGCAAGTTAGCTAGTAAGCAAGTAGGCAAGGTATTTTGTTTGAAATCATGGTAGCTATTGTAATTTCTCTCTCTCTTTCTCTCTCTCAGGTCACAGCGTTTACATGCAAAAATCTTTGCACTTATTCATTAACTCACACAGGAAAACACACATCACCAACAAGCAATTATATTCATTTTAAGTTCAAGTTCATGTACACAGATCAGCATTACAAAAGTCATTTCATCTATATAATGATATCAAAAGCAACAATCCATCATCATTTCAATAAAATCTTTTCCAAACTTTCTGAACATTGTCTCTTATTGTGCCGTTGCTACTTTTGCTGTAAATGTAAAATGTGTCATTGCATGGGCTAGGCTTTAGATTAATGAGGCCTAATAAATGGTTCTCTGATCTGGTTTCAATCACATACAGGTCCCTGAATTCATCAAACTCTCTCCCTGTGGACAGCTACTGCCCCATCACACACAACAAAATCCTTCTCTGTCCACCTCTTAACACAAGCAAAAGAACAACTATTCATTCGTTTTTAAGCCTTTTCATGTTAAGACACACATCAATCCACTCCTACGACATACCTGAGGAAGCAAACACCGGCGGTCGATGTGCATGGAGTGTGCAGCAAACATGGCCGGACACGTCCCTCAAGTGGAGCGCTAGGCTCGCAACGGGAGTGTCGGCAGACCCTCTTTTCAACTATCTGGCACTCGCACACAAAACACACGGACGCCCTTCCCATGCTCCTTTGTTCCCGAATCTTTCGTTTAAGTTCCTGTCACTGGCTGCTTTATTTCGGACACATATTGAGAAGGACTGCAGTATGCATACAGGAGCATTGAAATAAATACAACTCTAAAAAGTAATTCAGGGGACCCATTAAACCAACTTAAATAAATGCATGGTTGCGAGTTTAATTAAACCTTTTAAGTTTTGTTGACATAATAATGTTGTTCATTACATCACCTTGATATAGTATGTAACTCAAACTCAAATTTCTGCATTAATTGTCTTTTTTAAATTAAGTTGTAGTAACTCAAAGAAATTATCTTGTTAACTTCAGAAATTAGGTTGATTTCTAGTTTCTTAGCAAGTTTTGCATAAGACTGGAGAAGTGAAATTAAAAAGTATTATTTGTTTTTAGTGAAGGAAAAGACCCGTTATAGTGTTTAATGCTGTTATGTTTGACATTGAAAAGACTTTTAGTAATGTTGACGTTTTTGTGGTTAGCAATGTGCTGAAGAGTAGATGCATGAAGGTAAACACTATATTGACTCAATAAGCAATAACTGCGCTAATGCCAGTGACAAGTAATATCTTGTTCATCAATTATACATGTTAAATAAGTTGTGTTAGCATGTGCTGTGATATCTGTTGATTTGAACTAAAATAAATTAGTTCCAGGGCTACAACTCTGCTAGTTGGAGTGACTTGGTTTTTTTGAGTAATCAACTTAAACATTTGTGTTTATGCTACAAATTAAGTTCTTCTAACTCTATGTAGCTTGTTGGTGGAACGTAAATTCACTCAAAGTTGTCATAACTAAAAAAAAAAACAGTGGTGACAAAAAGTTGCCACACAGCAGTGAAAAAAGGTATAAAAAGGTACCAAAAAAGGTAAAATGTGGGTCTGCTGATGACTAATTTTTTCATAAACCTGTAATCACCCATGAGCTCTACAGCAGCAAGCGTGTTAACCACTGCACCATGGCGTCCAGAAGAAAGGACAAACAAAGTAAAGATCGGTGAAATATGTCTGTCTAACTACATAATCGATGCTATGATTGTCACATGTCAAATGTATAAATATGTGCAAAAACATACAAATATTTTACAAATATTTCTAATAGTTTGCATGCAACACAAAAAGTACTTTAAGGAACCAGCTATTCATGGGATTGTTTACAGAAACACACCCCGTGTCTTTGGCAACCATGGCATCATATCAATAGGCCTCTGGAAATGACAAGTTAAAAGATGCTGCAGTGTCCTGCAGATTCGTGCGGAGAAGCATACATGCGATCTGAGCCCAGGCAAGGAGAAGTGCAGGTGCGGCAGGAGGTCACCTCCCGGGGGTGCACGAGTGCGCACCACTACGCACGAGTCCTGAGTGGCAGGATTGTACACATGCCATACTGCAGTAGGAGAGTGCAGAGACTTACTGATGAATAGTTGATGAGCAGCTTCTAGGTGGAAAGCAGAGGGGCATTTTTTTACCCCTTCAGCTACAATCTCTCCCCCTCTCTTTCTCTCTCATTTACATCTTGTATACTCCTCTCCTTTTTCTTCTTGCGGTGCTTTATTGGAAGGTTGTGTTCTTGGATGATGACAGACACCATACTGAATGTTCTTCACCCTCAGATCAGAAAGGAGCCGTGTTTGGGGACTGGGTCAATCACATAAAAGAGAGTCCATTTTTTTTAAAAAGGAGACATCTTTAAAGATGAAGGAAGTTTTAAAAAAAAATGTAAAAAAAATAAATAACATTTGTTACCTGAAATAAAATAAGGATTTACTTAAATAAAAATCTAAAAATAATTAACTTTTCCCATTTTCATTTAGTTTAACTTCATGTACTAAAAAAAAAAAAAAAAAAACTGTTATACGTCGTTCTAAACCTGTAAGACTTCGTTCATCTTCAGAACACAAATGAAGATCCTTTGGATGAAATCTGAAAGCTTTCTGTCCCTCCACTGACAGCTTTGACACTTCAAAAAGTTCACATAAGATCGGAAAACTAATCTACATGAATTGAGCGGTTTAGTCAATTTTCTGAAGAGACTAAATCACTTTATATGATGAACATTGAATTTAGGTTTTTATTCAAATGTAAACATTGATCAGAGAACATAAAATCTCAACCAAACCTGCTCGATGTGCGAAAACAAACCTCTTGCTGAGGGTCAAACGTGCTGCGTAACACATGAGAATGAACCTCATTGGTTCTCGCACGTCAACACGCTTGATTTTCTGTTTACCATAACAGATGTGTAAGTTGATAAATGTTTATATGTGAATAAAAGCCTAAATTCAATCTGTTCAGCTTATAAATTGATTGTGTCAATTTCAGAAAATTTGAACTAAACCATTCAATTCATATTGATTAGTTTTACAATCACTTTATAAACTTTTTGAAGCCTCATAGTATCAGTTGCGTAGCTGTCCATGGAGGGACAGAAAGTTCTCAGATTTCATCAAAAAGATCTTCATTTGTGCTCCAAAGAGGACTTGTGCTGAATGAATGAACAGATGCCACTTTAACTTCATACCTATAAAATACCAAAAATATTTTAATACAGAAAGTAATACATTTTTAATAAATTATTGGAAAGAAAAAAGCGTCATGTCATTGGCCCATCCTCGTACAACATATGAGGATGTTCGTGCACTGTGAAGGCCTCAGCTGTCATGACATCCTTCCTCTGCCACATGTACGCCTACGTTACATGTGCACCAGATACATTATTTACAACAAAGCGAAATGCACTCGAGGCAGGGATCTACCAAACATAACTTTTAGTGGAGATGACGTGGATAGAATGAGAGATTGAGCGTGTGGGACCCTGATCTGAGAGCCCAGTTTGCGTTTAGTTCAGTAAACAGCAGAGCAAATGGACAGCTGGGTTTAGACTACACTTAAAAACAAATGTAACCTCTACAATATTGCTAAATATCACATGCATAAACAAGCATGGCTACCTTTCCAGAGAGTAATCAATCCAATACAAGGGACAAAACAGGGAATTTCCCACAACAGAAAATAAGGAAAGAAACATGTTAAACAGGGTGGAAATTGGCTCAATAATACATTGAGGAATCTACCGTTTTCAAGTAACATTGCTTGTTATGTGTGCAGTGATACCAGCGATGCTTTCCAAGAGGATTAGTTTATCCAAAAGTGTGATTCAGTAGTATGAAAGTTTCATTCTTGAAACAATTCCTTATTTTTTCAGTTAAATAGAAGGCAAGAGAAAACTTTTTCATAGCAAACAGCTAAGATTAACACAAAAATGGCTACTTTTGACGCCCCTCCACCCAAATACTCCCAGCTAAACATTCGAGCAGCCTGTCAGTTTATTTTCCCTGTGAAGGTCTTGTAAAAAAGGGGCCACAAGTTCAGTTAAAACTAATATTTGCCAGATCACCTCCCATGATCGCTGCTTCCTCTAATAGTGATGTCAGTTCAAACTCCGTGTCAGTTTTCATGCCATCTGCGGCTAAGTAATTGCTTTCTGCTCACCACACACAAGTACAAGTCTTTTTTTTCGTCATCAACCTGCCAGCTCAACTGATTAAGCCGAATTAACCTGAACAAAACATTCTGAATATTACAGCCAAGTGTACATATGACCATAAACAACAATCAAGTCAAAGCAGACTGGAAAATTACAGCAAATTACCACAATTGCCAAATATGAAAGTCGAGATCCTGTGGATCCTCTGGAAATTTCAACATCGTTTTGGCTCACAATATACGAGTCATTATAAATAACGCCCGAATTAATTGCCTCATCAGCAGAATAATTCGTCAAACCAAAATTGTTTTAATATTTTTTGTTAGGTGTGTCTCTAGGCTATACAAATTCCATTGCTGAAAATTCAGCTTTGCCTTCACAGCAGTAAATCCTATTTTTATACAAATAACATTTCTTTTAAACTGTAAGAATACTTCACAATATTATTGTTATACTGTATTTTTGATCAAACAAATGTCGCTTTGGTGAGCTTAAGAAGTTTAAAACCCCAAAACTTTTGTATGGAGTCCCGTAGCAGGACATGAAAAAAATAAATGAAACGGGAGGAAAAATTCCGTCAGTGCTTTTGCGTTCTCTTGCAAATATTGCACGTTCCCCTGAGAAACTTGGCATTTGCTCCCAAAATGTTTGCATGGCCCATGAAACTTTGCGTTTGCTTCCAAAATGTTTGCGTCCCCCGATAAAATTCACAACCGCTCCCAAAATGTTTGCGTCCCCCGATAAAATTCACAACCGCTCCCAAAATGTTTGCGTCCCCCGATAAAATTCACAACCGCTCCCAAAATGTTTGCGTTCCCTGAGAAACTTTGCGTTCACTTCCAAAAAGTTTGCGTCGCCCGAGAAACTTTCCGTTTGCTCTGATAATGTTTGTGCCCCCCAAGAAACTTTCCGTTCACTTCCAAAATGTTTGCGTCCCCCGAGAAACTTTGCGTTGCCCCAGAAAACTTTGCGTTCACTCCCAAAATGTTTGCGTCCCCCAATAAAATTCACAACCGCTCCCAAAATGTTTGCGTTCCCCAAGAAACTTTGTTCGCTTCCAAAATGTTTGCTTCCCCTGAGAAACTTTGCGTTCACTCCCAAAATGTTTGCTTCCCCCGAGAAACTTTGCGTTCACTCCCAAAATGTTTGCTTCCCCCGAGAAACTTTGCGTTCACTCCCAAAATGTTTGCTTCCCCCGAGAAACTTTGCGTTCACTCCCAAAATGTTTGCTTCCCCCGAGAAACTTTGCGTTCACTCCCAAAATGTTTGCGTCCCCCGAGAAGCTTCATATCCGCTCCCAAAATGTTTGCGTTCCCCAAGAAACTTTGCGTTGGCTTCCAAAATGTTTGCATTCCTCCCAAGAAACTTTGCGTTCACTTCCAAGATGTCCATGTCCCCCGAGAAACGTTGCGCTCATTCCCAAAATGTTTGAATCCCCCCGTCTTTGCGTTTGCTCCTAAAATGCTTGCGACCCAAAAGTTTTGTGAGCAACTGCAAAGTTTCTCGGGGAACGCAAAACTTTTGCGAGCGAACACAAAAGTATTGGAATATTTTTTTTCCATAATCGGTGCTGTGTATTATGACTAAGCCTGGGAGTAATTAGTCAGAAAAAAATTATATATAGACAAATACAGATTTATTAGCAGAAATGTATATTTGTTTATTATAGCATCACCTATTATAAGATCAAGATTATAAGATCAAGATTATAAGATAAGAGTATTGGGAGGGAACTGGGTCCATTCTACCCCAGAATTAGAGTCTCTGCGGTTTACAGTCTCTGGTTTTAGAGCAGACAAATAACAAAGAAGAAATTCAGCAAACAGAACAGGGTTCCAACAGCTTCACTGCTTAGACCTCTAATGACTTACAGACGTGTCTTTTCACATATGACACATGCCAAATGTTTCAGAGGAGTTTAAATGTTATTTTCTGTGGCAAGACAATGAACCAAAAGATTTATTTGTGCATTAGAGCAATTTAAACGTTTGTGATTAATCACGATTTCCCAGTGTGTTAATGTCAGACCTGATGAGAGTAACATCATAGTCACACCACATCTGCAGGGTGCAAACTCTTGGGCCTGTTAGTAATATTTTGGGGCTGTCAGAATCCTGTTCATATACTGCCTCTAAGTGGTGAATATGATGCCTTCTTCTGTGGAAAAACCCCACACAGCCAAAAAGAGACAAACAGTGAGCAAAGATCCATTCTAATTATATATAATATATATATATATATATATATATATATATATATATATTATGCTATATGTTCTAAAATCACAAGTGTAAAGTTTAAAATTATTCAAATACTGTAATTTCCAGCAAACCATTTATTATTTCCTTTGAGTGTTTCCTTCATACATAACTACTTCTTAGAAAATGTAAAATTCTAAACACACTCATCCTACACCTGACTCCAGATATTTTGCTCTGCCCACGCATAACATCTCGCTGGTTTTTATTACCCATATGGGTAAAGAAGCATGTACTAGGTTCTTAAACGTAATTTGCAGAACATGTTCTCACTGCCTATATAAATATGCAGTTAACTCATAAAGGGTGTACAGTTTCTCTCTCAAATGGTCACAATGCACCAGCACATTGAGTTCCAATAAAAACACACGGCTCACACTCAACTGCCTTTACAGCCTAAAACACCCTTACTCAGATTTACAGCTTGTCAATTAAGGTATTACACAGGCTTGTCTCTGCCGCTTCCTTCCCTTCGCTACTCTCTGCAGACAATCCAATCCCTGTGGGCTTATTTTCAGAGCTCTTTGAATTTATCACACGATGGACAGCTCTGTCACTACTGTAACCCAGCAAGGTCACTTTTGTCACAGATACTGTGTTTAAAGCCAGAAATTATTACCTTCGTAGGTAAGGACTGCAGAAGAGTTAACTCTCGTGCAAGTCAGCATTTTCAGTAAAATGATGCACCAATTGCGTTAATGGAGGTCGTTCTTTATTATGGGATTCATTCATTCCCTGTGCATTAAAAACTTTAATTATATGAAAGTAGCCCTTTTTAAAGACAGATTGAAAGATCACAATATATAGCACCCCTTTTCCCATATATAGCACCGTAATATATAACTAACCTTACCCCCATTTGCAGTATGATCACTCTTCATGGTCATGTTTATTTTATCAGCTTCTAATGTGAAATCAAAGCATTGAAGGTTAGCCATCATTATGAACAATGGATACTAAAGCCCCCCTAAAAAAAAGAAAAAAATGAATGAATTTTAGAAATCTGAAGTACCCACTCTGAATTGATTAAAAACACTTAAACAGCATGTAAAACAACTTACAAAAAATAACTAAATGTCTGAATCTAATGTTCAGGGATCTGACAACCAAAGCTAGGGAAAACACTAAGAATTAAAGTCCACAGTAGAGATAAATGGCATTCAGATCATTACCTGTTTACATTTAGGCTATCCTAATGTATGTAGAGATGATCTATTTAAAGTTAAAGTGGTACCAAAGCTACATAAACACTTCAGCCGCACTTGCTGTGGAAATAAAGCTGAAGGCAGAACACAACGAGCGCAGCGCTGAAAAGGGGCGGGGCTACATAAGCTATATATAATGTGTCCATTGAAGGTTGGTTGTCTGAGGAGCTCTCAGGCAATGATTTCTTTAATGAAGTTAGCATTCCTGTTCATCTCGCTCACTGGCGCTTGCTTGGACTCTGCAGAGATGCATGACTTCAAGGGCCAGATTTACAAAACAGGGCAATTCCAAAAAAGCACCGATGGGAGTGGAAAGTTATGAGCGTGGTCTACTAACGACATGCAAATTAAAGAACACAGATGGAGCCGGATCATTTCCATAATGACCAACACAATCTATAAACAGCAGCATAAATGGTTTAAGACATGCTTTTTGGAGCGTTACATAAAGGTGCAAATATCAGTAAATTGACTAGCGCAAACCTTAGTAAATCACCTTGCACAATTCATTTAAATACTCTCCTCCCAAAAAGGTTTCTGAAAGAGAAACTCCCACAAATGCATATGCAATAAGGTCATCCGCTAAAATAACCCTGCCCACTCCTTTTCAGCTCTAATTTTTAACTTTGTGTCTTTAGTAAATCCTGACATTGTTTTTTTTTGCGGGGGGAGGGGGTTTATTCAATCACCTGAGCAAAAAATATAATGTGGTTAATGACTCTGCATGGAGCGTCATGACAACATTGATTGGCTGATGACAACACATGAGCATGGGCAATCCTGAACCCTTTAGCAGCACCTATCCTGAACTGTGATGTCCAAATCACTTTTAAAGTCAGCATGAAACAGAAATTGTGATTCTCTATTGTGACATGTGTCAGGGTGAAATGACTTCTTGAGAAAAAAAAAAAAATGATTAAAAAAAAATGTTGGACAGGACTTGACACAATATTGTGATTGAGAATTTTATATTATATATATATATATATAAAATATTGTGAAATCTTATTACAATTTAAAATAACTTTTCTATTTGAAACTATTTTAAAATGTAAATTATTCCTGTGATGGCAAAGCTGTATTTTCAGCATTATTACTCAGTGTTACTCAGTATTACTCCATTATTCAGTGTCACATGATCCTTCAGAAAACATTCTAATATGCTGATTTGCTGCTCAAGAAACATTTATGTACAATTGTAAAATTTAAAATATTAAGTATTAATTTCTTTTATTTCTTTTCAAAAAAATAAAAATTCTTACTGACCCCAAACTTTTGATCAGTAGTGTATAATGTCATAAAAGCTTTGGATTTCAGATAAATGCTGTTCTTTTGAACTGTCTATTCATCAAGGAATCCTGAAAAAAAAAGTACTGTTTTCAACATTGGTAATAAAAAATGTTTCAGCAAATCGCAAATTGGCACATTAGAATGATATCTGAAGGATCATGTGACACTGAAGACTCGACTAATGTTTAAAATTCAGCTTTGCATCACAGGAATAAATTACTTTGTAAAATATATTCAAATAGAAAACTTATTTAAAATTGCAATAATATTTCACAATATTACTGTTTTTACTGTATTTTTATATTTTTAATTAAATAAATGCAGCCTTGCGAGCAGAAGAGACTTATTTTAAAAACATTAAAAATCTTTTAAATGGTGTGTGTGTATTATATATATATTATATTATAAATTGAATATATATATATATATATATATATATATATATATTATATTATAAATTGAATATATATATATATATATATATATATATAAATACACACACACCATTTAAAAGATTTTTAATGTTTTTAAAATAAGTCTCTTCTAGATATATATATATATATATATATATATATATATATATATATATATATACACATATGTACACACACACCATTCAAAAGATTTTTAATGTTATATATAATATAGTTTATATAGTTTAAAACAAACAAACAAATCAATTAAATATGACTTTTAGAGCTTAAACTATTCAAATATTATAATGAATAACTTACCATTTATTTTTTTTAATTTTAAATTAGAAAAAAAAATTAATTGATCAAATCAGTTCAAATGTTTAAAATCTCTTCAGTATGAATGCATACTTTTGAATACCCATCAATGGAGAATGAAGTTTTTTGCCCTATTAGGTGTAGTTGCAATATTTACCAGCAGGGGTTTCAGAGGCCATGCAAATCAGCAAGAAATGATCCCTCATCCTTTCAAATAGATAGGATTCAAATTTAAAGGGATAGTTCACCCCAAAATAAAAATTATTCCATGAATTATTCACCCTGTATATGTGTATCAAGTGTATATGAGTATCTTCTTTCATACGAACACAATATATTAAAAAAATATCCTTGCTCCTAAAAGGTTTATAATGGTTATAAATGGTACCCCAAATTCTTAAGACAAAAAAAAAAAAAAAACATCCATCCATAAAAAAAAGTATTCATTCGACTCCAGGGGGTTAATAAAGGCCTTCTGAAGTGAATCGATGCATTTGTGTAAGACAAGTATGCTTATTTAAAATTTTATAAAATAAAATAACAAGCTTCTGGCGTAACAGCCATTAGCAATCGACGTACATCCAAAAAGCATTAACTTCCATGACATAGTACATAACGCCATGAAGTTCTACACAATGACGTGACGTACTATGCATTGTGACAAGGAGGCAAAAGACTGAATGACTGGATTAAATAGGGGAAAAGCGCGAGTAAAACAAACTTATCAGTTTAAACTGTATAGTTTTTGTCAGTGTTTATTTAATAACATCCAATTATGCAGAATAAAATATTTAATTGATGAGTTGTCAATACAATATATAGGCTGTGATTTTACCTAAAAATTCAACATTGACACGAAATGATAACTGCAAATCTATGTATTGCTGACTGGAGTCCAGTTGTTTCTGTAATTTGCAGCGATCCACTGGATTCTCTTTTCTGTATCTTTCTGCAGTCTGTAAAAATATACCCGAGATTTCTTTTAAAATCTGTTTGTACAGTCAGTCCAAAGCCCTTTCCCATTTTAGATTTTTTATGTGTGTGTTTTACGCGATATTCACGCTGAAAACCAATGTTGCCGCTCTTTTTGCCACTTTACCTTAACCGGTGACATCATGTGCATCCCCTCTACTGCAGAGGTTCCCAACCATGTTCCTGGAGGCCACCCAACACTGCATATTTTGCATGTCTCCTTAATCAAACACATCTTATTCAAGTCATCAGCTCATAAAGAATCCTAAGACCTAAAATGGGTATATCAGAAAAAAAGAGACATGCAAGATGTGCTGTGCCGGTGGTCCTCCAGGATCCGATTTTGTCCTAGGAATCTTTAGGAATTCACAGAATTTGTCTCAGATGGCCAAATCGTGGCCAAAATCATACAATGTGTACCCAGCTTGAAAAAAAAAGTAATTAAGTCTAGGTAACAACATGTGTCCTAGTGGACAGCTGACACACTGGAGGCCCTGCTTCATACGTCTCCTGTCAGCCCTACACTGTGATGAAGAGGGCTACAGTGTGTGAATCTGTCTTCAGAGGGAGGATGCAGAGCAACCAACACAAACATTCATCATCATGCGTGACCAGGATCAATGGGAAGCCCATCTTCGGTATTCCACTTTCAGTCAGTCGATCCACACTGCTGCTTTCACCCGAGAGTCACTCACAGCAGCCATTCGACAGCTGGCCCTCAGAGGGATGGACAGGCTCTTAAACCAAGAATATGGGACAAATTTGTGATGTAGAATCGTTAACTATGAATTATGTTATTATGAATTGATTGCTTTGTGTTTTTTTTTTCTTCCTGTACTTAGAAAAGTAAACCTAGACAGTCTGCCTGAAAACCTAATATGCAACTGCAAATGTACAAGACAGGGTACTTAATGTGTGTCTTAAATTGCATTTCAGAAGCAGAATATGTCTGGTTCATGTATGTTCCAGGCCTGAAATAGCTAATATTGTGCTTGGAGGAAAACACAACCTGAATACCAGGGGGCAAGATACACCGGGCTGCTTTAAACAGGGGCTTGTACATGATTTACACGAAGTCTTGCGATATAAATCATGGCGCATATTTTATTTTAAATAAAGACGCGACTAAAGTAAGAAATTCAGACAGTTTAAAATAAGGCTCCATTTGTTGATATTAGCATTAACTGCATGAAACTATAACAAAAGAAAATACTTCTAAAGCATTTGTTAATCTTCATGGTATTTCAACATATACTAATACATTATTAAAATCTAAAGTTGTCTGTTATAGGGGACCTATAATGCCCCTTTAACAAGATGTATTATATGTCTCTGGTGTTCCCAGAATGTGTCTGTGAAGTTTCAACTCAAAATACCCCACAGGGTTTAATTAGATTTTAGGGTTAGTGATGTCACTAACCCGGGAAGAAGCTAGTCCATACCAGCCAGTCCTTAAACAGAATTCTTTAAAAGAAAATATCTTACTTTGCATTGAACTTTGAGTGTCGTAACTTTGCAGATGTTGTTTATGCAAAAACAGCAACATTACTCACTGACTAAAGTTATCATAATCAACCACCCCTTTAATATTACTTAATATTATTTATTTTTAGCTAAAATGAACTACCAATGAGCAATCGCACTTTTATTAACTAACATTAACAAAGATTTATAAACACAGTCACAAATGCATTGTTCATTGTTTGTTACTATTAGATAATTCATTAACTGATGCTAATGAGACCTTATTGTAAAGTGTTGCCAGAGAATGCCAGTGTTTACAAACAAAAAAAAGAACATGTCATCATTTAAATGGATAATGAACACAAAAATAAAAATGCTATTTCTTTTAGATTCTTCTAAAATTCTTTTCAGCATTTTCATTTTTAGGTGAACTATCCCTTTAAATGTTTCAACTGTCTTTTTCCATACAATGAAAGTCAATGGGGAAGAAAAACAACATTAGATTTTGTATGGACAAAAAGTATATTAAATCATTTGCTTATTTTTCGGTGAACTATCCCTTTAAAGCCAGTGGTCACGTTAACTGAATATTTTCATTCAGTGATTGATCTTTGTTTTGTTTTTTTAAAGCAGTGACAGCAAAATCTGAAGGCTGTCCATAATTTTAACAGATTACACCCATATTAAAGGGTGATCCAACTTCTAACTGTAATTCTGTAAAGTGTATATAAAAAACTATAAAAACTATATTTTGTAATATTGCATTGTTCATTCATTCATCTGCTTTGTGTGGTGTTGAACATGACATGTGACACACAGTCTCTGTTCATCTGTTCTCATGCAAAAGTTGCATCCCAAATCACACACTATACACTTATATACTATGATCTTATACACTATGTACTAAAATTCATACACTACACAGCTGAGTACATAGTGCATAAGGTTATTTTGTCACTCAACATTTCCAACATTCCAAACTTTGTTTTTTCGGTTAATAATGAGCAATATCCGAGCATTTAAATTTCACTTTTTCTATTTGGAACAAACGCTGCATATTGTCTCATTAAAATAAAATAAAAAAATATATAAAATGGTGGGTAATAATTAACTATGATGGAATTTTTACGACCTTGTCTGTCAAAATGGCGGACAATGAGAAGGTCTAACGCAACCACTGACTATAAAGCATGTCTAAATTGGTTTGTTTTACAATTCAAATGCAACAAAACAGGCTGGTTTTCCACCGAGCCCTTGAGTCCAGCTCATGAAACATATTCTGAGCTAAGGCCTGTTTGTCTGAAGGGAATATGTGTGGGCGAGTTGCAGAGAGAGATTTCCTTTTCTTGGAGCTATGGAAAAGTGGGCCATGTTGGAGAGAGTGCATAATTCCACTTGAGCACCCTAAATTTGACCAAGTTTATTAAACTAGTGCTTTGATATGGCCATCATCCCATTTAGCAAGGCGACAACCCACCATGAGTGTCCAGGAATAAGACGGCAGTCATCAATTTCCTTCTCAGAGCCGAATCCAGCTTGTAGCTGAGATATGTGGCTAATCATAACTAAATGTCCTCAGGCAGTTCTCTGGTTACAGCCTTTTAAATCATGCGCTATTTTACTGAGGTAAATTATCCATGTCAGTCAGAATGAGAAATACACTAGGATTGTTACGACAGGATCTCCGTGTTTTGTCTAGCCAAAAATCCCTCATATGCATCTACGAAATAAGTCCTTCCCTCTGTGCATGTCAATCACCAGCTGTTATTCTTGTCCTTTGTCATGCAGTTTTGCCCGAGAGCTCTTTCGGATCAATGATATTGAGTCACCGGCATATTCTGGACCGCCACCTCGATGCAGCTGTGACCTCCACACATGGGAGAAGGGAAAATCAGGATCGCATGCACATAAAGAGGAGCATCAAATACTATAAAATTCCCTATCATCATTTTCAAATCATAATTTTGCAAAGCACATTTCGGTGAAGAAACACGCCAAAAAATGGCTAATCACTCCTCATGGGTGATATGTAGGTCTCCCTCTACAAAAAGACAAGAAAAACTTCAAAATACCTGCATTTACAGGCTTTCAATCTAGGCTGAGTCATTAGGGACAGAAGAAGAAACATATTTTTATCCACAAAACTTGAGGCACCCGTCAGACCTGACATATTTGAAAAGCTAGATAAGGACTTGAGTTCCTGTCTGAATCGTACGCTGTCCAGACCATGACCATCACTGTGAAATATGGTCACTTTAAGTGTGATGATGAACAGAAATACTTACGATAAGTGAATTTGGTTGCGATTTTGTCACAAAGCAAACGGTGTAAATATTTTTGTTGCATCACACAAGTTGATAAAGATTCATAAAACCTCCCCGGGCAACTTGAGAGAAGAAACTGCAAAGTCATCTAGTGAGCACTCGCTGATCGTTGAAAAGAATCCACAGGACCAGATTCTTTAGAATTTATTGATGTGCTTAGAAAAATCTAAACGATACTTTATTTAAGGCCTCTGAGTGCTATATATGCAAGCACATGTTGCTTATAAAAGAAAACTGTAGCAAAAGTTAACATTTTTTTCCTTACATAATTATTACCAATTATTTTTCACTATTAAAACTTAGATACTTGTACTTTTTCATTGCTATCTTCATTGCATTCAGTATCTCAGCTATACACTTTCAACTCATGTATATTCCAGTTGTTGCTGGTACCCATTCTAGACTTATTAGTAACTGTCCAAATTGTTACTAGCATCTATTTTAAGTGTTGTACTTATTGATTAGGTACTAGTGCCCATTAATGAGACACTTTAGATGTCAATCTAGTTTTTAGTTGTCATATATAATGAACACACTAAATATCTTACTTTTATGATTAACATGTTACCAACAACTGAAATACCACTTGTGTCTAATAAATAGGCTAGTTTGTGTTCAAATTGTACTAGTAAAACTGGAATAAATGCTTGTAAATGGTTGAATTGTTACATGTAACTGAACAATCAGTTTGATTGACAGGTGATCTAACCAATCATAACCCCGAATCCACCATTTTGTCTGACAAAGCAGTCAGAGGAGTTAGTAGATTAACGTTGGCGAACTTAAACTTGAAAAATTGTGTACTCACGTCTTTCCGCACTTGAAACAACATTCCTTCTGATGTTCATTCATGTGTATTTGATGCTATAAATGAACTAGAATTACGAGCCGCTTGAAGGAGATACAGCGATATGTCACAACACATTAAAGACACACTGTACGCTATTTGTTGTTTAAACTTTTTTAAAAATTACAATCATATCAAAAGTAACCTGCTCTGTCTTGTCTGTCGACGTGTTGTCAGTGTCTTCTTTGCTCCGCGATGTATTTTTCACTGCGTGAGAACATGATGTGTGGCGTGAGAGTGCATGGCCTGTCAGCAACAGTAACTAAAGGGGGCGGGTCTTTACAAAGGGTAGGCATTTGGCATCTGAATCACCAAAATGTAGCAATTTGTAAACCATAACAATGAAATAGCTTGGCACACTGGGACAGTGATAGTAAGAATAAGAACTAGTATAAAAGGCTATGTGGAAAAAAATGATAATAAAAAGTTACTTGTGAAACTTAAAAAAAACCAGACTCTAATTACTTAGTATAGTTACTTATAATTAACAAAGCACTAGTAACATATACATAGGCACTTGTTGAAGAACACATCTGAAAAATGGCTTTCCATTAGCACGTTTCCATTCTCATTTTTTGACCCTGGACAGCACCTTGGACAGCGACCATCTAAACGCGTTATAAGTAGGTGCCCTCTAACAGAGGGCCTGTGGAAAACACGGTCTCCTGTTACTCATTTATTAACAGTGTGGTAACACCTTCTAGTTATATTACGACACTGAGGAAAGATGCAGTATTTTTTTCCAACTGTCAGAATGAGATTTCTGTTGCCACTTGGAGTCTAAAGTAGCCTATGTAACGTGCTTTCGAAGAATATCCCGTCAAAAAGGAAAATGACGGGATGAACCAAGTTTCTTATTATAAAATATAATACGAATGCGACGCGCAAACAGGTGACACAAAACAGTTTCTGTTGACTGGAAGATATTCCCTGCGTCCTGAGTGGAGTTTTATAGGCTCCACTCCCAGTGCAGTTGTTCTGAAGGCCCGTTACAAAGCGCAGACCAGCAACTTTCTATTCCCAACAGAGCAACGAGCTGTAAGTCCTGACAACCCCGTTTGAAGATATTGTGAGTCGTTCTGACCTTAAACACCTTTTTTCCGAACATACAAGCCTTAATTGGCGATGGGCCCTGTTTAATGGTTACGCCATGAACACCATCTCAGTTTATTCCAGTTGAGTGTTTTGGAAACAATTCTGAATCCTACAAATGAGCAACGAGTGTGCGCGTGTGCACACTTTGCATATGCCTGATGATACCATGAAAAACCTTTAAGCGTTTTATTCCTGCCCAATACTGCTGCAGAGACGCCCCCACAAGCCCCCATCTGTTACTTCCACTAAACATTTGGATATCATCCGCACCACACATAAGCAAACAACCGAAGCCGACGGCCAATGTCAATTTGCAAGCCCGTGCACAAGCATTCAGTGGGCATAAACTTACCGCAGTCTTCACACAAGATCCTCCCAACATCTTTTTTCAGGTTCTTTCCACTTGTATCTAAGGGCGCAAACGACGCTTTAAAAACCAAGGGTTCATCAGTTGGGTCCATGAAAAATATATACTTGTGATTCTTCTTCACTTTGGCGCACGGAGCCTCCGAGCCAAATTCCCCCACGGTGACGAGCTGCTCCCGCTCCAGACCCCCGCTGTTCCGCGGCCACACGTCCAGGACTTTGACATTCACACTGTACGGCTCCGCTGAGACGTTCTGAGGCGTGGACTGCACCTTGCCCTCAATCACCACGGCGGATCTGTAAGCCTGGTCCTGCAGGGAATTCAGACTCGGGGAGTAGCAGGCGAAGGAGACCCCGATGAGCAGCATGGATAAGTGTACCGAATCAAGCCTCCTCATGCCGCCTGCTTTGGCTCGATGGTCGGTGGTCGCGTTGCGGCAGGGCTGCGGGGCGATGGCGGTGGAGCTGGGTTGAAGGCTGAAGAGACTGCGAATAGGCTCCAGTAGCACGGCGGCGCGGCAGACCTTGCGTAAGTGTCCATGCCATCGGGATCCGCTGCTTTTTTCCGATAGATTTGCAATCGGGAAACACCAGCTGGGAACCGGAAACGGCGTAATGCTGCTGGGTTAATAGAGATCCCTCAACTGCATTCTGCCGAAGCGCATCCTAAAATGAAGGGAAAGTCGTGGACGCCGCTTCCTCCAAAGACACGAGCAGGTATCCGCAAGACGCCGCCAGTCAATCTTTGCCCCGAAATTGCAGTGGTGAGCGCGCCCTCCTCGCCACTGATGCTGTGTCTCTTCCACTGCAGTCGAATGTGAAATGCTGCAGTAAACTATTAGGGCTACTTTCGATATCCCCTCAGCACAAACGTTGTAAGAATCCACTTTCGTAGCGATAAAACGCGTTTGTCGTAGCCCTCGCGCCCCGTCTCTGTCCGCCACCCCGGTCTATCAGGGCAAGATTCCCCGCACAAACCAAAGATTCACGGCTGGGGTGCTGATACGAACGCCCATGCGCCGGCGTGTGCGTCTTTAGTCTCCGACACCCCGAGAAAAATAGTCAATCCATGATCTCTTCCATCGCCAATCCTCATCGAATAATAATAAAAAAATAAATAAAAAAAAAACCCACACACACACAGGCACGCACACACACACACACACACCTAAATGTATGGTGCAGGGAAGCGCCCGCCTCAAATCTCCCTGTAAATCGTTACAGCACCGCAGAGGTTTGCGCTGCTCTGAGTGAGATGGCTAGCAGTACGAATGAATGAGCTTTGGATGAGTTTTGCGTCTCGTTCCATTACTAAATCATGCCCTGCATTCAGGTCACAGTCGCCGCTCTGCCTCAGAGAAAAAAATATATGTAGTGAGG
Source organism: Zacco platypus (assembly GCA_038088235.1). Classification (NCBI taxonomy): domain Eukaryota; kingdom Metazoa; phylum Chordata; class Actinopteri; order Cypriniformes; family Xenocyprididae; genus Zacco; species Zacco platypus. The sequence continues at coordinate 17,099,973 of CM076070.1, forward strand.
CGTTGCATCCAATCCATAGGCTACGTCT